>OY748306.1:2647195-2968484 GCA_963556515.1 Nudaria mundana
TCTCAATGGGGTACCGAGAACCTGATCGAGTTCAATGCCCGCAAAACACAGGCGTGTGCATTTACAGCGAAGAAATCCCCTTTCCTTCCCCTACCCTCTCTTTAGAATGCATTATTACCAATGAAGGACAACCTTGACATCCTTGGCATAGACGTTCGTCGAAAGCTCAATAATAAAAACTACATCGAAAGATGTATAGGGCTAGCTTCGCGGAAACTAGAATTAAGGTAAAGAGATTCTTTACACCGGACCAGAGGTGTCTGCTGTACAAGACGCAGATTAGACCCTGCGTCGAATACTGCTCTCACCTCTGGGACGGCTCCGCGAAGTATCTGCTGGACGCTCTCGACGCTATGCAGCGACGGGCTATCCGTATTATAGATTGTCCGGAGGTAACGGGAAGCCTTGAGCCGCTAGCTCAGTGCCGAACAATAGCTTCCTTGGCCGCATTCTACCGTATTTACCACGGCGAGTGTTCTGAAGAGCTATTCAATCTGATCCCACCCTCTTCCTTCCGATCCCGAACACCCGTGCCGGGCAGAGATGCCAGTCCCACACAGTGGATAGCATGTTCGCGAGAACCGAGCGTTTTAAACGTTCGTTTTTCTGCCGAACGATAGTGGCCTGGAACGCCCTGCCTGTGCACGTGTTTCCCCCCACATATAATCCTGGGTTCTTTAAGCGGAGCGTGAAGAGGCACATCAGTAGGTCATCAAGTTGAGGGCCACTCTCTATAGTATTGTGTGCTATGAGAGTGGCCCACAATCGCTAGACGTCGTCACGACTTACCACCAGGCGGGCGGCGTCAATTTGGCGAACCCAATATAAAAAAAAAACTTAGTTCTTTAACATTTTTTATTTACTCAAATAACCATTTTTTTTAAATCCTAATGTAAATAGTTCAGTTCTGGGAACCTACTAAAAACAATCTTTTTTCTACTAATGCAAGACGTTTCTGGCACTCGCCGGCACCGCTCGCTTCGTTCGCTCGGCTCGTGCATCGCTCGTGCATGCTCGAGGTCACAGTTTTAACCTAACCTAACCTACCCATTTTGTTTTCATCAAACGTTTATTGTCTGAAGATTGTTTGTACTCTGTTAACCATAATGATTTTATATATATTAAACGTTAGACCTAATGATTTTCGATTAAATAAACAATATATATATATTAAACGTTAGACCAATGATTTTCGATTACATAAATATATCTTATGAATATAAATATGAATAATGAATATATATATTATGAACGATAATAAAATGAAATTAGACCAATTGAGTTTGTACCTTATGAGACGCACCCCTGTTAAGCGGTTAATTGAAGAAAACCCACGGATTAGGTGTCGTAGACTTAATTCATTTGGGCTAATTCACCGAGGGTAATTAAGTATACTATTTAGTAGACTTAAGTAACTTGTTTCTATTTTTTTTCCATAGGTGATTTATGTACACTGTTTAGTAAACTTAAGGTGTCGTAGACTTAATTCATTTGGGTTAATTCACTGAGGGTAATTAAGTATACTATTTAGTAGACTTAATTCACCTGCTTGCGTAGGTGATTATGGTACCTATCCTCATTTTAGCCATGAACCTGGCCACTCAAAACTATGATGACGTCTATGACGTTAAGTATTAGAATTATTACGATAAATATAATTATTGTCCCTGTCAATTTTCCTTTATAATAATATTGTTCTGTAATTGTGTTCGCAATGAATGATTTTACATTTATAAAAAGAGGGCGAGGCGTAGCTCTATTATACGAAGGTCGACAATTTTACAAAAAGAAAACCTACGTTAGCACTGCCTAGTGGTGGTGTTGTGACAAGAAATGTTCAGGTTCTATGACGATACAGGTATGATAAGTTTTGTTTATTATTTTTATCATAAACACCAGATACTGTTCCTAATGTTTTAATTTTGAGTTCTTTTGTTGCTTTTTAGGATGGAAACATAATTAAGAACGTTACGCACGTAACGCACTGTGTGGCCGATCCTGCTAAGAATATGTGGGCCGAACAGTTGCAACTTTGTAAAGATAAAGTCTGCATTACTGAGGAACCAATACCAAAACTATATGAGTTAGCTCAAGAAACTTTAAAAAATAAGGGATATGATCTCGTGTGCAAAGAACCACCTATAGAGGCCATTAAAGCTGGATTATATAGAAAAAGAAACAAAAATCTAGGAGTTCGGAAGTAAGCTCAATTCAAAAATACTGCAGAAAAATTTCAAGATTTTGTATTAGCAGATTATAATTTCAATGACGAACATGTAATCGTATTCTGTTCAGAAAATGCTATAGAGCAAATAGAGAATTTGGAACACTTTTTTGGAGACGGTACATTTACAGCATGCATACCACCATTTAATCAAATTTATAGTATACACGGAGAATGTGGCAGTACCGCTAAAACCACTAACATATCACCACTTATTTATGCATTAATGACTAAAAAGAATTACTTATCTTATCGAATTTTAAGTGATAAAACCAAGAGTACCACAATTGAATCCAAAAAAATTCACATGTGATTTTGAAAGAAGGGCTATCAAAGGCATTACAGCAGATTTTCCACAAGTCAATGTGAAAGGCTGTTATTACCAATTTCAAGAGTGCTTGAAAAGAAAAGCCAAGCGTTTGAAATTGTTTAATGACCAAAACAACCGCCGGTGTGTCTTTCTTTGTCGCAACTTGGCACTTCTGCCACAAGACAAAATTCTTGAGGGATGGAAATATTTACAGAATGGGTTTGCAAAATTCAAACATCTGCAACCTTTCCTGACGTACTTCAAAATAAACTGGATGAAGTCACACCAGGCTAAAGAGTGGTGTGTCTTTGGTGAGAGACACCGCACAAATAACTATGTGGAAGGTTGGCACACTAAGCTAAACAAAAGCATTAAAAGAAACTAAAAATATTTCAGATTTCATTGCGGCTTTTAAAGCAGACGCGAAAATAAAACGTCAACCAAATATACGCAAATCTGCTACTCAAACTAATGACGTAATTATTCAGGATGCCTAAATGGATTTGTTACATGACGATATTTGTGTGAGTCATTTTTTTAGAGATTTTGCGCTAGTTTTTTTTTCTCTGTGCCAATATGAAATCAGTAGTGAACTATAAGCAGATACTTTCACTTCATTTCACTTTTTTTAACATATTTTCTAATTTAGTCTTATTTTGCGCGGTGCATCCTTTAAGTTCCCTGTTTCCTTCACTTTGTGTAGCTTATGTTGGTTTTGGTGCGGAATTAGCTTGTTTGGTGCTTTTTGTTTGTTTGGTGGATTTTCAAGCCAATATTACATTAGTTATACGAGAACAGGTTGTATTTTATTAATATAATGGTAATATTTTATTAAGTTTAACATATTTTCCTTAATTTACCTGAGTGCATAAACTACCTTTACTGTGAAGAAAACACTGCGAATTAAGTCTACTTATCAGTAAACTTGATTACCCTAGGTGAATTAGTCCAAGTTAATTAAGTCTACTAAACGGTATACCTAAATCACCTACGCAAGCAGGTGAATTAAGTCTACTAAATAGTATACTTAATTACCCTCGGTGAATGAGGCCAAATGAATTAAGTCTACGACACCACGGATTACCTATGAGACAATTCGAGGACTATTGGGGATTGGTATGAGTCAAATGCAGAAATTTTTACACGAAGTTCGGAAACTTTGTTATCGTTGGATCCCCCATGAACTGACAGCGGATCAGAAGCGGGCTCGCGTGGAATGGTGCTCACAGATGCTACTGAAGTACGACCACGGACATTCTAATATTGTTTATGACATTGTCACAGGAGACGAAACGTGGATTTATTGTTTTGAACCCGAAAAAAAATAGCAATCTTGTGAATGGGTGTTTGAAAATGAGAACAAGCCAACAAAAGTGAGGCAGGCGGGAAACGTTGGTAAAAAAATGATCGCGTTTTTTTTCTCAGCTACGGGTCCCATCTGTACAATTCCACTTAAAGATCAAAAGAGTGTTAATGCTGAGTGGTATTCTACCATTTGTTTACCCAGGGTGCTAGAAAAAGTTTTAAACGTTCGTTTTTCTGCCGAACGATAGTGACCTGGAACGCCCTGCCTGTGCACGTGTTTCCTCCCACATATAATCCTGGGTTCTTTATGCGGAGCGTGAAGAGGCCCATCAGTAGGTCGTCAAGTTGAGGGCCACTCTCTATAGTATTGTGTGCTGTGAGAGTGGCCCACAATCGTTAGACGTCGTCACGACTTACCACCAGGCGGGCGGCGTCAATTTGGCAAACCAAATATAAAAAAAAAAAAAAAGTTCGCGAAAGACGACCCAAAAGCCGCGTTCTACATCATGACAACGCTTCTTCACACACGGCCAACAAAACAAAGTCATTTTTAGGTTCCGAAAAAGTACAACTCGTCACCCATCCTGCGCATAGCCCCGACCTAGCACCCAGGGATTTCTGTATTTTCCCCAAATTCAAAGATTTGATGAGAGGTTTCACTTTTACCAACTCCGAAGAGGCAGTGATAGCGTTCAATCAGCACGTAGAAAACATGCCTTCAGATCTGTGATCCTCCTGTTTTAAAAAATGGTTCGATCGCATGAAAAAATGTTTAAAATGTAAAGGAGAGAGTATTTTGAAAAACAATAAACATAATATTTTGGTTTTAACATGTTGTTTTTTTAAGTTACGCTAAACTTATAGTGTGACCTACGTATAATTGCATGACACACAATTGTATCATATCAGATATGGCCCGACATGATACAATTGTGCGTGTACACAATTGTAGCTTTATAATGAAAGGCCCACAGTAATACAATTGTGCATGTACGAATTTTCCAAGATGGCGGCCGGAAAATGGAAAACTAATCCCATTTTCGTCATCTATCTGCACACAATTTAAAGGTATGACAATTAAAACTTCTAAATTCGTGGTAGTTCGAGTGCCGGTCTGAAAGGGATAGATCTCGCGAGTTCTAGAATTTAGCATAACAAAGCACCCCTTTTAGTTGATTTAAGAATTCATGAACGTTTTATCAGTGCACCTTTAGCGAGATGTATCTGTTTGAATTAGCGCCATCTACGACCAATGTTCAATACATTCTGACCAAGTGCTAAGTATTTCCAGGACAGTCAAACAGTCAAAGACAATTTAACAAATGACAACTTGAGCGACATCAAATTAAATGCCAGTTTCTGATGTCGTGGACGCTGGTGAATCGGGCGATAACATTGCAATAAAGGTCGAAAAACCTGGTTGGATCTAAAAATTGACAAAATCAGAATTACAAAAATACTTTTTACAATTTAAATTATCGTTCGACAACGCCTTGACGGTCGACGAACTCCGACAAGTACAACCAAACTGTTTTAAAAAGCAACAGAAGGTGCTCCTTCTGTTGATTCATCTTGATTATCCCTATAGAGGGGCTCAACTTCAGAGCAACCATCTATGGATAGAGGGCGAGTGTCACCCGTTTTCTTTGTGGCGACTACTAAGTAGCTCGGATATAAGCTGTCCAGTATAAATATGTTTGTGTTCCATGGGCGCCACATTACATTGAAATATCTCAAAAACAAGATCTCAGAACAATAACTACAAAACATTGATTAGTACCGAACACAAGTCAGACACGGTACCAAAATATTTTTAACAATCAAATAAATATCATGCAGCCAAGGCAAGATCCTGAGGGCCCATATTCGAATTTGGGTCGATATTTTGAAATATTTTAATTGCAGAAGTTGCATTTTTGTTTGCTTTTTGGTTTTAAAGTTTTAAATAATATATTTAGTATTTTAGTTTTAGATTTAAATGATATATTTTACGTAAGAACCTCCAGTGTCAGTAAAAAAAAGCCCCATGTGTATTACTGTCGCCGGGTAGAGGTAGGCCCTCTTGAGACGAACAGGCGGGGTCTTCAAGCTACCAGGGTCTTTGCGCTTTTCGTTTTCTCGCTACGAGGCGGGCTTCACGCTCTGGGGCGGTCTTCCCGAGCCAGGTGAGACCGATGGCATACCATCGGAGGCCCAGCTCCGAGAGACCAGCGACCAGGGAGCGACTTGGTTATAATAAGTGTTTATTTTCTTTTCTTGTATTATTCTTTTAAGTTGATAGAAGACTTCATGACCGTTTTATCAGTGCACATGACAAAATCAGCCGGAGAAGGTAGTGATGCAATCTTTAGCGAGATGTATCTGTTTGAATTAGCGCCATCTATCGACCAATGTTCAATACACTCTGACCAAGTGCTACGTATTTACAGGACAGACAAAGACAATTCTGAGAAAGATCATTTAACAACGAAGGAACAACAAACAGTTTTTTTTCCTAAATTTCTATTCTTGGAAAGGTTTTTTTTAAAGCTTCTCGCTACCAAGCAGTCTTCACGCTCTGGGGCGGTCTTCCCGAGCCAGGTGAGACCGATGGCGTACCATCGGAGGCCCAGCTCCGAGAGACCAGCGACCAGGGAGCTTGGACTTCGATTTTGTACTTTCTTGTAAGTTGATAGAAGAATTCATCAGAGCACATAACAAAATCAGCCAGAGAAGATAGTGATGCAATCTTTAGCGAGATGTATCTGTTTAAATCAGCGCCATCTATCGACCAATGTTCAATACACTGAACAAGTGCCATGTATTTGCAGGACAGTCAAAAACAATTCTAAGAAAGATCATTTAACGACGAAGGAACAAGCCAAACCTTTTTTTTCCAAATTTCCGGTTATTTTTTTTAATATCCTGGATACGCCTTCGCAGATATACCCCAAGGGCGTCGGCGATGTTAGAAAGGTATGGATAAGGTAGATAAGTACCTTTCATCCAGTGAGAAACGATAAACAGAAAACCATAATACGCGAGCGACACCGCAGGCACCAGCTACTAGCAGTTACTAAAAAAAGGTTAATTAACATTTACAAATTTAATAAAAAATCAACTAACTTAAAACTTAACACATGATTTTTACTAACTTACATAAATAAAACATAATTGTTTTAACTTAAATTGCGTTACATTTCAGATGATTGTGAATGTGTCAATTTAGGAAATGTATCTGATAATTTTCATTGAAATCTGTTTAACAGTTCAAGTGGTAGTTCAAGTAACAAAAATTCATCACCAATCTTTGTATAAAACTTAACATACTAAGAAGACTGATTTTAATACGTAACAGGAGTTATTTATTACGTCCACATTTCGCCAGTCACGTATGGGACGAGCCTATTGCTGTTTCCAGGCTATTTAGGTATATTTACCAGAGTCTCGTCTGTCTGTTAGCAGGTGTACACCTGCAGATTAGGATACCCTGGAGATATTATAATTTTAGCAAAACAAAAACTGACATCCAATACCGGTACGGGACCAAAGAATTGTCATTTAGCATTAATTAGCATTAAATTTTTTTTTTTTTTCAAAATCGGTTCACCCAGTCCAATATTATGAATGAGGTAACAAACAAAAAAAATACAGTTCCGGTACAGTTAAAAAGGGTTCCGTAGCACCTCTAGCTAGTAGAATTTATATACCAACAGGCTTCAAAATCATAACCCTCTGTATAAGAGAGTCAGTTAATGACTTATCATCTATTTTCTCTTTCAAGTTCACTATAACTGTTCATATTAACATATCTTCTAGCTGTCCTCATCCTAGCCACAGCAACACTATCAAACACCCATTTAGAATTCACTTCACCAACACTATTTCCTATCACAATGTCACTGTCAACTTGGCGACCATTTTGTTGAAATGTTAGGCCGCCATTTTGTGGAACACCTCCGCCATCTTGTAGTATAGCGCCGCATAATTTCAGCAGTGTAATGGCGGCGTTTTTATTGTCTGCGTCGTCGGAGATACGAACTCGCATACCGTTAAAAACATCGTATGCGTAGTCGGAATTCATACGACCCAAGGCTGCTCGTTCAACACGTGCTTTCTGTAGAGGAAAGGATTGGACAATTGAATAGATACATTACAAAACAATGATTTCGATTGTCAAGAATTGTTATGAAACAAGATGATTTCTTTAAAAAATCTGATGTGATTGTGGAACATTACAATAGGGAAAAGAGATAATTATCATATTGACTTCATGTCAACTTCAGTGGTTACGCACCTTTTTTTTTAAGTAAAAGTGTAAACTTGTATTTTTATGTTCCGTTGTACGATTTACAAACACTCGAATGCAGAAGATATTTAATATTTTATGACGGTGGATAATATATAATCAGTTACTCCGTGATCATGACGCTTGCAACACAACAGAAATAGAAGAAGAATGCATGATAAATATTTTCACAAACCTGAACAATCTTCCTCAAATGATGTACTTCATAAGTGTTGTGATGGAGGAATCTGTTAGCAGCCGCACTGTCTACAGCCCAGCGTGGGACTAACACCCTCGCACCTCTGGCCCCACCACAGAGGGAAGTGAGGGTACGTACGTGGCGGGATGGGACCGACGTCCAGCATGAGGACTTGCTCAAGTCACAGTGGGTTGATATTCCTGAAGAAAAAAAACACTTTAAAATAAAATACATCAAATCTTACATCAGTATACACTGAGCCTTTTGGGTTCTGATGGGCTTATAGTTCGACTGTTATGCGGCTGAACTTCGATATTTTTTCGTGATGCAACTGCCATCTAACCTCCACAACCCATTAGCGATATCGAAGTTATGTAGTTAGAAGAGTCGGATTTTTTTCCAACTATCCTTCGACAACTGCCAATTATACACATCGACTACTCATTATTTCGATAGAACTGACAGAACATTATATTCGACAAGTATTAGTTCAACACCTCATTACTTCAACAATTGGATGTGAGATTGGCTTGGGATTACTGGCGAAAAGTGGATATGCCATATGCCTCTATCTACCTCTTAGGAAAAGTTAGAATGGGTTTTGAGTTACATTGTGTTGTAACTAGTAAGAACGGGTTGCTACTAAATGCCTTGGTTAAAACTGTTCTTAAACCTGAATATCAGTTATAACATATTGCTGCAAAAAAAAAACCATAATCAAAAACGTGTTGTGTCTAGTGATAACTAATATCTTACTAATTACAATGCGTTTAATTACAACATATTTACTAGTTACATCATCACAAAAAAAAAATTGTCGAAATGGGAGCAAATTGACACGGGAAACTCAGGATGCATAGTTATTTGCAGAGACCACCCATCTTAAGTCTACCGGTGCTCTGGGGTTATCCCTCTAAGGGTGTACAAGGGGCACCAGGCAATGAACGTCAAGGCAAAAAAATATGTATAATGCTTTGTAACTAAACAAGTAAGCAAAGAATCACTAGTGATACTGAGAATAGACTTCTATACTTAACACGCATCTAAAAATATAATTTTGGAACCGGATGTCGAATGTTAAAAACTGGAAGTTGAGCTAGTTTCTAAACCGGAAGTGCTAGAGCTCCAATTTTTTAGCATGGTTCCAGTTATCGTATGTTCTGAGTCGATATACGTAGTTGGTTTTTCTATATCGTTTACCGTTTGACCGCTAGAGGGTGTTAAAAGTCTAAAATGGGATCTTACGGACATATACAATACCCTTTTAAGTTTACACTTACCAGTAATATCGGAAGCATGATTGCTACACTGTATATTATTAGAACACGTCCCGAGCAATACATGTGTCGTTCTCTTATTAACTGTCTTTTGTATTTTACCACCAAGTTTTTCAATGCATTTAGTTATTGCTTGCTGTTCTAATCTGGACATGCCTGTTAGTACCTGGAATTAGAAAAAAACCAGTGCTCGTCATCCTCTGAAATGGCTTGAAGGATTTTTATTATATTTTTGTAGATAAAAGAATGATCGAAGGTATGTTAACAATCCTATTTTTTGGAAATTAAATGGTATAATAACGTTTGCCTTGTCAGTTACTAATGCCCACCAAAACTCGACTACGGCTGGACTGATTTGCCATTACGAATTCCAAGAATAATTTAAAAGGGAAGTAAAAAAGAGAAACGGATGATTAGCAGGTATTCATCAAACACATAAATAAAATTTAAAAGTCTGTCTGTATAGTTCCAAATGCATTAGTGAATGCATTAGTGAAATGCTGTTACATTACACTAATGCATACAATTTTCAAAATGTCTTATCTGTAATTTCCAGATAATCTTTGAAAGGGCTTGACCAATTTTAACTAAACCTTCACTGGCAGATAGTTGATCATTTAGGAAGTAACTTAAGCTACTATTTATTTTGTGGATGTGTTCCAATGGGATTTGGGAACTAGAAAAGTATTGTAATGTAATATTGCCAGTTCTGGGCACCTTGAGTATATCAGCCACTCATTTGTCTGTCACCAGATGCACCATGTGGATTTGGACCTCTGAGATGTTGATAGGGCCCCTTACCACTTTTAAATACATGGTCATACACTTACAATTTTCGGTTTGTGTCCATTCTGTGTGGCCATCACGTTATTGTTGGTCCGTTGTGTATTGCAAGCGGACAACAGTCTCTTGGCCATACGTTCAGCTCGGACCAAGTCTCGTTTCTCACTTTGAGTCAATTTATTACCATTTAACTTGTTACGGACTGTTGTTTCTGTAAATAAAATAAATTGAAGTGTGTGATTGTAATTCCAAATTATCGGCTATGAAAGCAGGTATGTATATTAAAGTACTAACATAAATAAATGTTAGTCTGTTTGTTTACACTATTCTAATCCCTATCACTATCACTACATATTATAAAACAAAGTTGCCCGTTCTGTATGTATGCTTAAATCTCTATCCATAGCGGTTTCCACAAATGGATAGAGTGGTCCTCGAGGAAGGTTTTTGTGTATATAATTTGTCAAGCGGGCCAAGCTGGCTTTGACTAATCTAGCCAGTTATGATAGTCTCATAGTATCATTCCTATTTATTACACTAGTAATAAAAAGTAGCCTGAATCACTTGAGGAAAATGTGGCTGACTTTGTTGAAATAGTTTTCAAAATCGGTTCACTAGTTTCCAAACCCATTTATAGCAAACAAACAAATCTTTCTTCTCTGTGTAAGGGGTAGTGAAGCAACATAAGCTATTAATAATGGACTTAAAGAACTAAGTAGTCTCACAAAAAGGCAAAATACGCCCCCCTCCTCGAATTAAGTGGTGGTTGATAGAGAAAAAAGAATATGCAAATAAGTTTAAAGAACGAGTGGTGAATAAAATGGAAATGAGAGATATGGTGGATAAATCAGTGAACGAATGTTGGAATGAAATGGCGAGTTGCGTCAGGAAAGTAGCTAAAGAAGTGTTTGGAGAAACGAAAGGTAAAGGTGCACTTGATAAGGATACATAGTGACGAAAGACAGAGATGATAGATAGAGCGAAGGACGTAAGACATGTAAGATGTATAGAAGATGAAAAGTGTAAGATTTTAATAATAGAAGATGAAGTAAGAAATCGATGGAAGGTGTATTTCGAAAAACTTATGAATGAAGAGAATGCATGGAGTGGAAATTTAGAAGAGAGACGAGTGAATGTAGGTTTAGTGAAGGAGATTGATAGAGATGAAATAAGAAAAGCGGTACGAAATATGAAGAATGGGAAAGCCGTAGGGCCCGACGGTATTCCAGTGGAAGCGTGGAAGATATTGGAAGAAGATGGATATGCGTGGCTGACCTTATTCTTCAATAAGTTGTTGTGTGAGGTGACGATCCCCGATGAATGGTGCAATAGTTCTCTAGTGCCTAGTAATTTTTAAAAATAAGGGTGATGTGCAAGACTGCGGCAACTATCCCGGAATTAAGCTCATGTCACACAGTATGAAAATTTGGGAGAAAGTGATAGAGAAACGAGTGCGAGAGGAAAGCGAGATACCCAAAACCAGTTCGGGTTTATGGCTGGTCGCGGGACTACAGACGCCATATTTGCACTTCGCCAGCTGTGTGAAAAATATAGGCGTGCACATAAAAACTTGCACATGGTGTTTGTAGATCTCGAGAAGGCATACGACCGGGTACCCAGAACGGTTTTGTGGTGGGCTTTGAAAGAGAAAGGTGTGCCTGGGAAGTATATAGAGTTAATCTGTGCGATGTATTGTCGATCGAAAACCTACGTACGGACCGCTGCTGGCAACACCGACGAGTTCAGTGTGGCGGTAGGCATTACATCAGGGCTCGGCGCTAAGCCCATATCTCTTCCTGTTGATAATGGATGCTTTGACATCGGAGATACAGGAAGAGACCCCCTGGTGTATGCTATTTGCCGATGACATTGTACTCGTCGGTAAAGACGGGTCTGAGGTACAGAGTAGATTGGAAAAATGGCAATGTAAACTGGAGAGTGTAGGCTTGAAAACCAGTAGAACCAAAACTGAGTATGTGTTCTCTGATTTCGGCGGTCTCTCCAGTTCTACACCCATGGTGTTAGACGGCGCACCGATACCAGTTTGCTCCAGTTTCCGGTACCTCGGCTCTCTTATCCAGGATGATGGGGAAATCGATCGTACAGTGAAGCACAGAATTGACGCAGGTTGGATGAAATGGTGGCAGGTCAAAGCCACTATATGCGACCCCCAATTTCCTCAGAAACTTAAGAGGAAAATTTACAAGACTGTCGTCAGGCGAACGCTACACGTCAATAAATATTGTGATAATTATCATGATATTTACTTATGTATCTTGGGCCGGATCACAGCACACCCTACACCATCAATACGTATCGCGTCAGTACTGGGCGTTCTTTGTACGAACCAGACGTGATGGACCCAAGACGGAGGAAAAATAGAGCTTGTGTGACAATAATTTTATTTTTATTTTTATATTGGGTTCGCCAAATTGACGCCGCCCGCCTGGTGGTAAGTCGTGACGACGTCTAGCGATTGTGGGCCACTCTCACAGCATACAATACTATAGAGAGTGGCCATCAACTTGACGACCTACTGATGTGCTTCTTCACGCTCCGCTTAAAAAACCCAGGGTTATATGTAGGAGGAAACACGTGCACAGGCAGGGCGTTCCAGGCCACTATTGCTCGGCAGAGAAACGAACGCTTAAAACGTTCGGTTCTCGCGAACATGCTATCCACTGTGTGGGGGTGGCATCTCTGCCCGGCACGCGTTGTTCGGGATCGGAAGGAAGAGGGTGGGATCAGATTGAAGAGCTCTTCAGAACACTCGCCGTGGTAAATACGGTAGAATGCGGCCAAGGAAGCTATTGTTCGGCGCTGAGCTAGCGGCTGATGCTTCCCGTTACCTCCGGACAATCTATAATACGGATAGCCCGTCGCTGCATAGCGTCGAGAGCGTCCAGCAAATACTTCACGGAGCCGTCCCAGAAGTAATTGTAGACCTGTCTTTAAATAAACAAGTAAAAAGAAAGCGATGGATGAAGAATTGGCTACAAAAGAGAGAAAAGTAACAATGAAATGGAAGACTACGAAAATTACTTTCGGATGCCGATGTCTGTTTTGATAATCTTTTGGAACTGGTGACGCCATTTTTACGTAAACAGGATACAGTGATGAGGAAATCGATTTCGCCTAGAGAAAAATTGGCATTGGATTCTTGCTCGCGGCACGGGTTCTCCGCGGTAGACGCGGTGTCACCGACGTCCTCCATCGCTGCCGTCTCGCTGTGTACTGACGCGATAAATATTGACGCGCGACACTACACGCAAGATGAATATCACGATCCAGGTTCTGGGATCAGATTACAAGGATTTCCAGAAATCCAGCGATAAATATTGTGATCCGTCAATACACTACCCTACACGTCAATAAATATCGTAGTCCGATAGTATATATTGACGGATCACAATATGGATCTTGCATGTAGCATTCGCCTCAGACCTGCCGTCCTGTATGGACTTTCATGTTTGGCCGTAAAAGCGACGGATGAAAGACAATTGCATGTAGCGGAAATGCGAATGTTAAGATGGATGTGTGGTGTGACAAGAATGGATAGGGTAAGGAACGAGTATATTAGAGGAAGTTTGAAAGTTGCACCAGTGAATGAAAAATTGAGAAGCGAGCGGCTGTCATGGTATGGACATGTTATGAGAAGAGAGGAAAGCAATGTTGTTAGAAAGGTGCAAAGTATGACTGTAGAGGGTTTAAGAAGTAGAGGTAGGCCAAAGAAAAGATGGATGGAATGTGTGAAAGAGGATATGACAAGGAGAGGAGTGAGTGAAGAGATGACGTCTGACAGAGGTGTGTGGAGGAGAAAGACTTGTTGCGCCGACCCCAAATAATTGGGATAAGGGCAGATAGATGATGAAACAAATCTTTCTTCTATATAATATTAGTGTACATGTATGTATAGGTTACCAGATTCCTCGTCAGAGCTAATATCAGGTGCCAGTCTGTGTGTGAACAGTTTCCTCCTAGACTTGGAAGGTTGTTTAGTTGTTGGTCCACGTGAACGAGTAATAGTCCCTGAGGTTAGACCACAGCGGGGTGCTGTGTTCACACGAGACTCTAGTTCTGAAATTAGATAATAAAACACACACCACGGTGTCACAGTGGTATTATGTATATATTACTGCCGTCCCTGTCTGGCCAGCGTGGTATATGTAGGCTGAATTCCCCCCTCTCTGGGGAGGCCTTTGCCCAGCAGTGGGCGTCAAATGGGCTGAGATAATGATATAAAACCGACTTCAACCGACCACACGGGAAGCCAGCAGGTTGGGTAAAATGTTATAGATGTTAAAGTTACAAAGATCATTGTGAAGACAGTTCTAACCATAAAGATTAATCAGACTTTTACAGTATCCTACGTTACTCCTATAGCATCAGCTATTTGACAGTGGATGAGTTGCTTTAAAATCAGTCAAGTGGTTTCAGAGATTAGCCGCTACAGACAGACCGAAAAAATTATAAATAATTTGGAAAGTTTCTTTAAGAACATACAACATATTATTTACTAGTGGACGCCCGCAACTTCGCCCGCGTGAAATAGTTGGTTCTGGTGAAGTACTGAAGTGTTCCCGCGAGAAATACTGGTAACTGAACCAGAATAATGTAAAATTGACACTTCAGTGGTTACCCAGTCATATCAGAATGCATGGAAATGATTTTTTTTTTTTTTTTTCTTTATTGTGGATAGGGAAGTTGCAAAAGTAATCATAGATGGGTCAGTGGTAGTCTGCACTACCTATGCCACTGAACATTTACATCTTGTTAAAAGAAAAGCTTTACAATTGTAGACAGAACATTTTAATGAATTTTCAATAAATAAAGGAGTATGTTACAGAACTGTAATGGGCCAACTGTCTACAGTTCCTTGGTTGAGTTCTGTAGACATACCAAGGTCTAGCCTGGTGTGGGTAATAAGACTGCGTTCTGGGCACATTCCAGTTAACAATTTTTACCACCTAATCGGGATAAAGACATCACCTTTATGAACAATGGTGTATGTGACGATATGCATCACTTGTTGCTGGAGTGATCCTATGCCCGTATGGACCAGAGCTGAATTGCATTCTAGCTAATCCCACAACAACAGGAAGGCCCGAAAACTATTCAGATTCTGTATTATATCTTTTAAGTGGCATAGTAGGCAAAAGTAAGCACCAAATGTTATAAGGTTTATAAGGTAGTGTGTAAACGTAGGAATGATACTATGAGGCTGGGTTACCTATTGAAATCTCGAATTTCTATTACCCGAATCTTAAAACCCCGAAAACGGTTGGTAGAACTTTTAAAAGACAGATGTAATGAATGACAACTTTTCAAAATTCCCTTTTTAATTTCTCAGATGAATCAATTTCCAGGTGCACTAAAACCAAATTTTCAAAAAGTTTTTTTTTGTTTCCAGTTCTCAGAATACTTTTTTTTGTTTCCCATCGTACCATTTTCCAAATAAACTATTGCGTCGAGGAGTACGGGCGTATAACGGAGCACCGGATGGCGAGCGGCATTCGGCCCCCATCAGAGGTCATTCGCAGGTGGCGTGAAGTCGCCCGCCTCGAGATTTTAGTGAGATGGTCGTCCCGGTTGGAGGCTCCACGTGCAGGCATCTCTACCGTGGAAGCGCTCCAACCGGTCCTTGTTGAGTGGGCGGGGCGGCAGCACGGAACCCTTACCTTCCGACTGACGCAGGTGCTTACCGGGCACGGTTGTTTTGGTAAGTACCTGAGTCAGATTGCAGGGAAGGAGGTGAGTTTCGCCTGCCATCACTGCGACAGCGTCGAGGACACAGCGCAGCACACGCTAGCGGTCTGTCCAGCCTGGGACACACAGCGCCGTGCCCTTGTCGCAGTTACCGGATTAGATCTCTCACTGGCAGCCATCATTCGTTCCATGGTTGGCAGTGAGAGAAGTTTTACCGCGGTTGCGTCCTTCTGCGAGGAGGTCGTCTCGCAGAAGGAGAGCGCGGAGCGGGTCAGGGAGAGCACTGCTCTTGCTCGCAATGACCCACTTCGCGCGAGACGCCCAGAGCGGAAAAGGCGTGCGTGCGCGCGCCTCATGCCGCCCTGATCGTGGTAGCGGGTGTGAGAGTCGAGGTTGCTCTCCACCCGCATCATGCCACACGCGAAGTAGTGACGTCCTCGTGTGCCTGGACGTCACTAGTAGAGTTTTTAGTGAAGTAAAAGTAGAGAGGGTACCCCATCACACCTGGGGCACGCGCTGGGGAGGCTGCTGAAGTAGTAGCAAAATTGTTCCCGGCCCCCCCATACAGGCAGGGGTTTTAGTGTGTGCGTACCATACATCACTGCGCGGTGTCCCCGCATCGTGCGGTATTCGTGAGGAATCTCCCCTGCTTAAAAAAAAAAAAAACAAAAAAAAAAAAAAGGTTAAAACTGTGACCGAGCGAGCGAAACGACTTGCATTAATAGAAAAAAGAGATTTGTCCCAGGTGAAAGTGACAACTGTGTAATATGACATTTTCATATAAAATAATCTTGATTTTAAAAATCTGGGTATGGTTTTTCTGGATATCAATTAAGTGTATTTCAAAAATTTGTGTTTTAAAAATTGGGCTTTCGTGCATATGGATTACGGTCATCTGGATTTTGTGCATTTAGATTTCGTGTGTCTGGAACTCATTCGTCTGGATTCTAAAACGTCGTACAAATGAATAAATGGGCAAATGAAATTTGGAGTTGCAATTATATGGCAAACAAAACTTCGGAATTTTAAAAACGGGATTATGAAAAAATGTCCAAACGTTTTGGGGATTATGATATTCGGAATATTAAAATTCGGGATTAAGATAGGTAACCATGAGGCTGCCATGACTGGCTTTTTTTTGTTTTTTTTAATTCCGCAGCCCAAGGCCGCGGCCAATCTAACGTCCGTTGCCGAGCGTCTCTGGTTACAAGCAAAAGGTATTTCCAGTGGCGCCCGGCAGCGTGCCATGACTGGCTAGACTAGTCAAAGACTTCTTAAAAAATTTGATAAAAAAAAAATCCCGCGGGAACACTTTCCCGGGATAAAAAGTAGTATATATTACACCATGTTGCTTCAGCTTTCTGCCAAGTAAAAGTCTCGTTAAACTCGGTCCAGCCATTCCAAAGGTTAGTGGGAACAAACATACAGGCAGACCAAAATTTAAAAATTTTGTTTTTTATATACGTATTGTTTATACTTTCATTTGCATTTAGTAAAAAGCTGTAAACTGTGTACTAACCTAGGGTATCGTTAGAAGTATCAGTGGTCTTGTCACGACTAGTGTCAGTACCAGAGGATATCTTCAGCCTTAAGCGAGGCATCTCCTTGGAGTCCTCATTGCTGTCGGACAGCAAGTCCAATAGTGGAACATTCTCTCTTTCAGCTTTTTTCTGGAATAGAGTACTATAATTAATGATGATGATAGTGGCATAAAAAAAAGAAGTATGCAAGGACTGTATGTATGTATTATAATAATTGTCCCCCCAATCGAGTTATTCAAACATTAATATCACAGAAAATCTGAGTCATGTGATCCACCATAATTAATTTTTTGGAGTTTTCTGGGATATTGTTGGCTATCGACGTCGACATTGGCTGTGGTAGCCCTACTGGCCATAGATCGTCCTCACATGTTTATAATTCAGTTCCTGACTCTTATATTTGCAGACAATTGTTTACCATTTCGCACATCTCATTAATAAAATAATTCCTTCAATCTATACAAATATTATAAAGTCAGGAAAGCTTTGATTGTTTACATTAAATAGGCTACTAAACTACTGAACTGATTTTGACATTTCTTTCACTAACATGTACCTCTAACTACACTATCCACTAGGGACATGACAACATTATTATTTATTAACCTGGTAATATGTTATTTTGGTAATTGGGAACGACGCTACTCATAAATAAATAAACTCACAAGCAACATCCGCAACGTCCTCGGTGAGGGCAGGTCTGACTGTCGCGATGCAACAGGGAACATTCCTTCCCGGAGTCTTCGTCCCGCTGCAGCACATGCTTCTACCCATAGTGGAGACACTACCCGGCAGGCTAGGGCTCTGGCTCGAGCGCGGATTGACCGGTTACCATCTGAGAATGGAAGGGACCATATGAAATTCTTCAAGTCTGTTAAATCTATTGGAAAGCCTGTACACATGGTCACATCTAAAAATAATGAATACGAGTACTTACTATCAGTCCACACAAGATGGGTGACCAGGGGACTCCAAGATGTGACAACTGATGCTCCAAGTGCATTTAGAGCAGCACGAAGAGGGAGTGCACAAGATTCTTCTCCAACTTCAACTAATATTACAACACCAGTTAGTACATCACAGTTGACCAGTAATGGTTGGTTGACCTGAAAAACGTTATAAAAGGACTCTAGAGGTCAGGTCTTTTATTTCAATCAAATCGTATGTTATCAACAAACAAAGACATAAATCAGGAATTGGCATAGAGGTGCATTACTCACCTACACTTTGCCAGCAATTTTGTTGGCCCACTGTAATAGGCAAGCCTTTACCGAACACTACTGAAAGATTTCCAATGTCAATGACATGTCTTAGGTCATCCACACTACTTTTGCTTGGTTAAATTTGCTAACATGAGATGTCCTAGTGGCAGTTCTTCACAAGTTTTATTTCTGCATGATCTACTGCGGATATAATCTGCTTTTACTGTACTCTGCAAGGCTATAATTATCTACATACATATATCACACCTATACCCCCATAGGGGCAGGTGGAGGTGCATTACACAGCCACAACTCACCAGTAATTTAGTTTGTCCCACAAAATAGGTGGTTAGCCTATTACCGTTACCTATAGATAAGCTATAACATCTTAGAATATATGTAATCAAAGCTTACAATAGATTCTCTGCTTGCATCCGAGCAGAATTATAAGCAGTAACTATCTATGAAATATAGCCTTACCATGTGTCTTCTAGATTCTATGGTCTTCTTAGATGTGCTACGAGCAGACCGAGCATTCACATGTTTCTTAGTAAGAATATTCTGTGATGTAGCTGGTTCATCAACTTCTTTCAAAGCAGACCATTCTTCTCGGAGACGAAGCCTCTCTACTACTGCGGAACGACGCTGCAATAATGAGTTAAGGATTTATAGGACTGGCAAAATCAAGACAACTGAAGAAAAAACATGTAAGACTCTTTTGACAATGTCAGTTATTTTCTTTCTTTATATACTCGTATATATGACACCCACTTAGGCTGCCAATTCGAGTCAATCTAAACAAGGTTTTAATTTCCTTTTTACTCCCCTTTCCACAGACATTTTTCGGCCTTTCCAGCTTTTTTTATTATTCGTCAAAAATTAAGGTGTATGAAATAACGTACCAGACCAGCTGCACCTCTATTGTTTTCTTTATTCATTTTTTCAATGTTGTTTTTCATTTTGATGTTGATTGAATTTTGATGTTGTTTTTCACAGTTTAAGTTTATAATTTATGTTTGGTAAATATAGGTAGGTATAAGTGAACGTCATGATGATTGTAGTATAATTTAATAGTAAATTAACCGAAATTACATTCACAAAGACATTAAATTTGGGTAGAAAGAATCATTTGAACCGTAAATGATATAAATAATTAATATTTTTAACAAAATATTTAACAAATTTCACGTTTTACGCACGTCAGTTTCTAGCAAGGTAGGTGGTTACCTACCTACCTCAGTTTATAGTTAGTCTATGATGTCTATCTAATCTATGGTACGGATACGGATGTCAGAATGGGTGTTTTCACATTGCACGATAACGACACACGATATCGTCTATAATATCGTGACGATATCGTAAGTAGCAGCAGTAACTTTTAAGGCAAGAATGTAAATTATCGTGTATATATTTATTTATTCATTACTTAAGCATATTTTACATTAGGTCTTAGCCTATTAATTATAACTAGTTATCCCAGCGAACTTTGTATCGCTTCCAATATAAAAAATATATATATATATATATATATATATAAAATAGACGGACGGACAAATTGTCGTATTAAATATATAGATTACTTAGCTGTAATTAATTTAATACTATGAAAAATTTAATTATAACCAGGGATCTAAGCTTGTGCTATGCTTTAATTACATAGGTATTAAATGTTCGCGCCTGAACTAAGTAGTCCTGTATATTTAATTCTAATTTACTATTCTTGATATCACCACGATATCGTGCAGTTTGAAAACTCCTGATGTCGGGCGCTTATTTTATTGTAAAGCATTGTTCACAATAGGTGGATGTCCGCCAGTAGACTTGCGAACTCTCATTGGCCGATTCTCAAATCGTCTCAAATCTCAAAGTCTGTTGAGCCGTTTAGTCGCAAAAACGTCCGCCAGCGTGAACAGTGCTTAATTTTTCTGCTATGATGACATGAAAGCCAGAAAGAGAGCCTTGATATAAAATTGATTAATTTTATTTTATTAACTGATGAATTTCTGTTCTAGCAAATATATTATAACATAATAATTATTATTAGTGCCCGGAAACGGGAATACGCTCGCCCCCTACAATGTAGGGCCAGGCCAACAAAGTGACCGGCGAATTGACATCATTTTATTTTGTGTTATTGTTGCGTAAATAGTTAAATACTTACTTTCTGTTAATCTAGAGGTTCGTTCGTGGTGAATTAAATAAAAACTGGCGTCTCGGGTGTAGGTAACAAATAATAAAAGTCTATAGAAGATTAAATGTAAGTATAATAGGTACCTAACTAGAAAATTTAAAAGAATTTCAAAAGAGATTTGTTCTTTTTAAGTATATATATTATTTTGACAGTTATCTACTGTACCCTATTTGATCATAACAATTTCCAAATTACGTTGTGGTTTGCACTTCGAACAAACTTTTCAATGTGAATCCTTCTTTTATTGGTTCTATAGCTAGCCCTAAATAAGGGCTGTACACAGGTTGGCTCTCTGTTTCACTTTTGTTCTGTGCTAGTTGTGATGCCAAGTACAAATTTGGACCCATCTCGCCTCTAGGTTCACCTATTTCTTCCAATTCTTCTAAATCGTCTGTCTCTGATTTCGGATTCTGTAATAAAATCTGTGTTATACAACACACATTATAATACCCTATCTATAAACTCGTGACGTGGAGCTGGACGATATAAACGTTGGCGGCTTCGATGAAATATGTAGTTACTTATAGGAATATTACATCGATGGTTGGCAGCAGTCATTTGGGTCTCAGTGTCGATCTCGCTGTTTGTCAAAAGTACTATTGACATCCAATAGTACATTGGATGTCAATAGTACTTTTGACAACTAGTGGGATTTTTTTTTGTTTTTTTTTTTAATATATATTTAGGTCGACAAATTAACGCCACCCGCCTGATGGTAAGCTGTGGCGACGACTGGCGATTGTGGGCGACTCTCACAGTACACAGGAATACTATAGAGAGTGACCCTCAACTTGACGACCCAGTAATGTGCCTCTTCACGCTTCGCTTAAAGAACCCAGGGTTATATGTTGGAGGAAACACGTGCGCAGGCAGGGCGTTCCAAGCCACCATCGTTCGGCAGAGAAACGAACGTTTAAAACGCTCAGTTCTCGCAAAGACGGTTTCCACGGTATGAGAGTGACATCTCTGCCCGGCACGCGTTGTTCGGGATCGGAAGGGAGAGGGTGGGATCAGATTGAAGAGCTCTTCAGTACACTCACCGTGGTAAATACGGTAGAACGCGGCCAAGGAAGCAATTGTTCGGCGCTGGGCTAGCGGCTCAAGGCTTCCCGTTACCTCCGGACAATCTATAATGCGAACAGCGCGTCGCTGCATAGCGTCGAGTGCGTCCAGCAAATACTTCGCGGAGCCGTCCCAGAGGTGAGAGCAGTATTCGACGCAGGGTCTAATCTGCGTTTTGTACAGCAGACACCTCTGGTGCGGTGTAAAGAATCGCTTTACCTTGTCCAGTATTCCTAGTTTCCGCGAAGCTAGCCCAATACATCTCTCAATGTATTTTGAGTTATTGAGCTCTCGACGTACGTCTATGCCAAGGATGTCTAGATTATCCTTCATTGTTAATGTTGCATTCTGAAGAGTGGGTAGGGGAAGGAAAGGGGATTTTTTCGCTGTAAATGCACACGCCTGTGTTTTGCGGGCATTGAACTCGACCAAGTTTTCGGCACCCCATTTGGAGATACTGTCGAGGTTACGGTCGAGATCAGCCACGAGTCGTTGTCTCTCCTCCTCAATCTCAGATCGCCACGCCGTCGGACGAACCGAGTAACTCCCGTGCAGTGTGCTGTCATCTGCATAGCAATGAATTTTCCCGAGGGATAGCATATCATTGATATGCAGAAGAAAGAGAGTTGGTGATAGTACGGACCCCTGCGGTACCCCGATTCACTTGCAAGAAGCGAGAAGCCTGACCATCGCAGAGGACTCGCACTCGGCGCTCGTTTAAAAAGCTGGCAATCCAGCTGCACAGTTGAGGAGGTAGACCATATGCCGGAAGCTTGAAAAGGAGCGAAGCATGCCAGACCCTATCAAAAGCTTTGGCGATGTCCAGGCTAATAGCTAAGGACTCGCCATACTTTTCCATAGCCTCACCCCATACATGCGTAACGAATGCCAGGAGGTCACCCGTTGATCGCTTTGGCCTGAAGCCATATTGCCGATCATTGATTAGCGAGTGATCATCCAGGTATCGCATGAGCTGCTTATTGATAAGGAGCTCGAGGACCTTGCAAATGACTGAGGTGACAGCTATGGGTCGATAGTTGCCTGGATCGGAGCGATCCCCTTTCTTGGGGATCGGTTGTACGTTCGCCTCTTTCCAGACCTCCGGCACGAGCCCTGTAGAGTATGACAGGCGGTACAGACGCGTTAGTACTGGAGACAACTCAGCAGCACATTTTCGTAACACCACCGCCGGAATGCCATCAGGGCCACTGGCTTTCCGCGTGTCGAGCGACCGGAGCACTGCCCGTACATCACATTGCCTGATAACAATATCAGGCATAGTGTGGCCACAGTTGGGGTGCACACATTTTGGGTGCAAAGGGGCCCTTCTTACATCTATCGGGCCCCAGCGACCTCACCTGCTAGTGGCGCACCTGCTGATTAACGGACGAGGTTCGTATATTACGGTACCCATGTGGTGGCTTCGGCCCCTACGTGGATACCAGGTGGTACAACAGTGTTGGTCCGGGGGGGTACCACCGTGCAGCTGTGCTAAAGCCCCCCCAAGTAACCCAGCCCAGGCTGGGTTGCGTTAGGGGTTCAGCAGCTGCACTGCCGGGCCCAGGGCGATGTATGGTGCGGTAGGCAGGGGTCCAGTGGGGGCGAAGCGGAGTCTAGTGAGGGTGGTGTGGGTCGATTCGCCGGCCAGGGAGACCCTTAGCAACGGCGTTGCCGCGGCCGCCCGCAACATAGTCATGGGGCCCGCCTGGGACCAACCACCCCAGGAGGCTGCCCCACATGTTGCGCATAATCCTGATGTGGGGTCGCCGCTCCGGGTGGTAACCGGTGGGGGGTAGCGGCGGCCTTGCATCAGGGGGGTTTGGGAGCCCTTCCGTCCGGCGGGTCGGCTCCGACCTAGCCACACGGTTCTAGACGAAGCTAGCCTCTGCACTTAGTCACTTAATGCCGCAACAAATGACGCCCTGTCTTCACGCTTCCCTATATCTCATCATGACAGTGCAACAAAGTTATAAACGGTACACAGCGGCCTCTAAAAACCCCACAAAGTCGATTCCTTTTGAGGTGGAGTTCGCGAATATCCGCGGACTCCATGCGAACCTCGATACCTTCCACCATCACCTAGAGACGGCACGGCCTTCTGTGATGTTCCTTACGGAGACACAGATACGCCGCCCTGACGACACGTCTTACCTCAGTTACCCGGGTTATGTCATTGAGGAACAATTCCGCGACAAAGCCGGAGTGTGCGTGTTCGTTAGGGCGGATGTCTGCTACCGCCGGTTGCGCTGTCTAGAGAACCCCTACAACTCTATATAAATCATGGCTCTATGAGCCAGATCTACGTGTGCGTCTACCGCTCCCACACAGGGGACACTGGGACAACAAGGCTTTTCGAATACCTCAGCGAAATGGCTGACGATGCGCAGGTGCGGTTCCCGAACGCTGACCTGGTTTTCCTGGGGGACTTTAACGGTCATCACGTTGAGTGGCTGGGGTCCCTTAGGACCGATCATGCGGGACGATCCGCCCATGCATTCGCTCTCTCCCAAGGGCTGACCCAGATGGTACAGGGGATCACCCGGATACCTGACAGGTCAGACCACACGCCCGCCTTGCTGGATCTACTGCTGACGAGTCGCCCAGCCGAGTACAATCAATCAATCAATCAATCAATCAATTTATTTAGTTGCGAATATGGGTAACATATTTGGGTTACATTACATTGGTTTTAATTGTGCACAGCCATATTCTACCTCACGGTATGGAAAATAGGTAGGTAGGTGGTGATTTTAAATCATAATCATATTATTATCACAAAATTAAACATTACTACATAAGAATACATTTTTATGTCAAAATAAATCACAATAGAATGTCAAAAACCATGTCATGTCAAAATTAAAATCATAATAATAAAAGTAAAATTTCTAAACAATGTCATAAATTAATTAACCACAAATTTCAACATCAAGCTTCTAATGAGCTATCGTCTAGAAAATCCTTTATCGAGTAATAACACCTATCTATGAGCAGTTGGCGAAGTTTTCGTTTGTAGTTTACTAAATTTGTGACTGCTCTAATGTGACTTGGAATTTTATTATAAATACGTGGTGCCATACAAAATATACTTTCATGCAGCAATGTAGTAGTGCTTGACACGACGCGCAATTTATCTTTGTGGCGAGCTCTGGTATGAAACTCAAAGAGATTGAAATTTGATTTGACAAATACTGCTGTTTCATAGATGTATAGACATGGTAAGGTTAAAATATTATAATTTTTAAAATATGGTCTACATGATACAGTTTGTTGTATGTTAAATACCGATCTCATACATCGCTTCTACAGTACGCTACAGTACGCTACAGTGGGTCGGTACGCGCCCCACTGGGCACTTCCGACCACTGTGTGGTGCACGCCAGCTTCCAAGTGCCACCGCCTGCTCGTGCTGAACAAATGACTCGACGACTATGGCACTACTCGTCGGCAGACTGGGACGGTCTCCGTGATTACTTTGCGTCCGTCCCGTGGAGCCAACGCTGCTTTGTAGGGAAGGCGCCTTCGGATAGCGCTGCTGCCGTTGCTGGCGAGATCAGTCTAGGGATAGAATATTATATCCCTTTCACTGATGTCGCCAGCATCCGCAAAGCTCGCCCCTGGTTCGGGCGTGAATGTGCCGAGGCTGTCCAGAAAAAAACAGTCGGCGTAGCGCGCCTGGGTCAGGGCTCGGGCGGCACGTGACCCGAATGTGAACCGCCTCAAAGCAGCGTACAATAGGGCCACTAGGTTCAGCAAGAGGGCCTTCAAGAGAGCGGATGCCCAGCGCGTCGCGCGGCTTGGTCAGGAGCTCACATCCCACCTTACGGGCAGCCGTGGATACTGGCAACTGGCCAAAGCCGTACAGTCAAATTTTTGCCAACCCTCGCTGCCACCACTGCGTTTTCCTGATGGATCACTGGCTCACAAAGCCCAAGAGAAGGCGGACATGCTCGCAGACCTCTTTGCGGCTAATTCCCGCGTCGATGACCGTGGCCTGCAGCCCCCCGCCATCGCCAACTGTGGCCACACTATGCCTGATATTGTTATCAGGCAATGTGATGTACGGGCAGTGCTGCGGTCGCTCGACACGCGGAAAGCCAGTGGCCCTGACGGCATTCCGGCGGTGGTGTTACGAAAATGTGCCGCTGAGTTGTCTCCAGTACTAACGCGTCTGTACCGCCTGTCATACTCTACAGGGCTCATGCCGGAGGTCTGGAAAGAAGCGAACGTACAACCGATCCCCAAGAAAGAGGATCGCTCCGATCCAGGCAACTATCGACCCATAGCTGTCACCTCAGTCATTTGCAAGGTGCTTGAGCTCCTTATCAATAAGCAGCTCATGCGATACCTGGAGGACCACTCGCTAATCAACGATCGGCAATATGGCTTCAGGCCAAAACGATCAAAGGGTGACCTCCTGGCATTCGTCACGCATGTATGGGGTGGGGCTATGGAAAAGTACGGCGAGTCCTTGGCTATTAGCCTGGACATCGCCAAAGCTTTCGACAGGGTCTGGCATGCTTCGCTCCTTTCCAAGCTTCCGGCATATGGTCTACCTCCTCAACTGTGCAGCTGGATTGCCAGCTTTTTAAACGAGCGCCGAGTGCGGGTCCTCTGCGATGGCCAGGCTTCTCGCTTCTTGCAAGTGAATGCCGGGGTACCGCAGGGGTCCGTACTATCACCAACTCTCTTTCTTCTGCATATCAATGATATGCCATCCCTCGGGAACATTCATTGCTATGCAGATGACAGCACACTGCACGGGAGTTACTCGGTTCGTCCGACGGCGGGGCGATCTGAGATTGAGGAGGAGAGACGACGACTCGTGGCTGATCTCGACCGTAACCTCGACAGTATCTCCCAATGGGGTGCCGAGAAACACAATGCCCGCAAAACACAGGCGTGTGCATTTACAGCGAAAAAATTCCCTTTCCTTCCCCTACCCACTCTTCAGAATGCAACATTACCAGTGAAGGATAATCTAGACATCCTTGGCATAGACGTACGTCGAGAGCTCAATAACACTAAATACATTGAGAGATGTATTGGGCTAGCTTCGCGGAAACTAGGAATACTGAACAAGGTAAAGCGATTCTTTACACCGCACCAGAGGTGTCTGCTGTACAAAACGCAGATTAGACCCTGCGTCGAATACTGCTCTCACCTCTGGGATGGCTCCGCGAAGTATTTGCTGGACGCACTCGACGCTATGCAGCGACGCGCTGTTCGCATTATAGATTGTCCGGAGGTAACGGGAAGCCTTGAGCCGCTAGCCCAGCGCCGAACAATTGCTTCCTTGGCCGCGTTCTACCGTATTTACCACGGTGAGTGTTCTGAAGAGCTCTTCAATCTGATCCCACCCTCTCCCTTCCGATCCCGAACAACGCGTGCCGGGCAGAGATGTCACTCTCGTACTGTGGAAACCGTCTTCGCGAGAACTGAGCGTTTTAAACGTTCGTTTCTCTGCCGAACGATGGTGGCTTGGAACGCCCTGCCCGCGCACGGGTTTCTTCCAACATATAACCCTGGGTTCTTTAAGCGAAGCGTGAAGATGCACATTACTGGGTCGTCAAGTTGAGGGTCACTCTCTATAGTATTCCTGTGTGCTGTGAGAGTTTCCCACAATCACCAGACGTCGCTACATCTTACCATCAGGCGGGTGGCGTCAATATGTCGACCTAAATTTAAAAAAAAAAAAAAAAAAAAAAGTTGGCAATGGCGGGGGCTGCAGGCCACGGTCATCGACGCGGGAATTAGCCGTAAAGAGGTCTGCGAGCATGTCCGCTTTCTCTTGGGCTTTGTGGGCCAGTGATCCATCAGGAAAACGCAGTGGTGGCAGCGAGGGTTGGCAAAAATTAGACTGTACGGCTTTGGCCAGTTGCCAGTATCCACGGCTGCCCGTGGGGTTGGATGTGAGCTCCTGACCAAGCCGCGCGACGCGCTGGGTATCCGCTCTCTTGAAGGCCCTCTTGCTGAACCTAGTGGCCCTATTGTACGCTGCTTTGAGGCGGTTCACATTCGGGTCACGTGCCGCCCGAGCCCTGACCCAGGCGCGATATGCCGACTGTTTTTTCTGGACAGCCTCGGCACAGTGGTCGGAAGTGCCCAGTGGGGCGCGTACCGACACACTGTACTCGGCTGGGCGACTCGTCAGCAGTAGATCCAGCAAGGCGGGCGTGTGGTCTGACCTGTCAGGTATTCGAGTGATCCCCTGTACCATCTGGGTCAACCCGTGGGAGAGAGCGAATGCATGGGCGGATCGTCCCGCATGATCGGTCCTAAGGGACCCCAGCCACTCAACGTGATGACCGTTAAAGTCCCCCAGGAAAATCAGGACAGCGTTCGGGAACCGCACCTGCGCATCGTCAGCCATTTCGCTGAGGTATTCGAAAAGCCTTGTTGTCCCAGTGTCCCCTGTGTGGGAGCGGTAGACGCACACGTAGATCTGGCTCATAGAGCCATGATCCACGTGCAGCCAAAGGACGGAGTAGGAGGGGTTCTCTAGACAGCGCAACCGGCGGCAGCAGACATCCGCCCTAACGAACACGCACACTCCGGCTTTGTCGCGGAATTGTTCCTCAATGACATAACCCGGGTAACTGAGGTAAGACATGTCGTCAGGGCGGCGTATCTGTGTCTCCGTAAGGAACATCACAGAAGGCCGTGCCGTCTCTAGGTGATGGTGGACGGTATCGAGGTTCGCATAGAGTCCGCGGATATTCGCGAACTCCACCTCAAAAGGAATCGACTTTGTGGGGTTTCTAGAGGCCGCTGTGTACCGTTTATTACTTTGTTGCACTGTCATGATGAGATATGGGGAAGCGTGAAGACAGGGCGTTATTTAGTGCGGCAGTAAGTGACAAAGTGCAGAGGCTAGCTTCGTCTAGCACCGTGTGGCTAGGTCGGAGCCGACCCGCCGGACGGAAGTGCTCCCAAACCCCCCTGATGCAAGGCCGCCGCTACCCCACACCGGTTACCACCCGGAGCGGCGACCCCACATCAGGATTATGCGCAACATGTGGGGCAGCCTCCTGGGGTGGTTGGTCCCAGGCGGGCCCCATGACTATGTTGCGGGCGGCCGCGACAACGCCGTTGCTAAGGGTCTCCCTGGCCGGCGAGTCGACCCAAACCACCGACACTAGACTCCGCTTCGCCCCCATTGGACCCCTGCCTGCCGCACCATACATCGCCCTGGGCCCGGCAGTGCAGCTGCTGAACCTCTAACGCAACCCAGCCTGGGCTGGGTTACTTGGGGGGCTTTAGCACAGCTGCACGGTGGTACCCCCCCGGACCAACACTGTCGTACCACCTGGTATCCACGCAGGGGCCGATGCCACCACATGGGTACCGTAATATACGAACCTCGTCCGTTAATCAGCAGGTGCGCCACTAGCAGGTGAGGTCGTTGGGCCGCGATAGATGTAAGAAGGGCCCCTTTGCACCCAAAAATTGACTCAAATGATTGTTGCCAGTGCCTATATTTTTTTGGTTTAGCGTCACGAGTTTATAGACAAAAGTCACTGTTAGTCCATGGGTGGTGAGCTAAGTGGCTTTTTGTGTTAAAAGTTGTACTATGAATAGTCTGGCCAGAACTACCAAACCTTGTCCATCTGTCACCAAATGCACCGCGTGCATAATGTAGCAATAATAGGCTCGATTAACCTCAAAAAAGGTTATTCGCAAAAAGTGTGTTATTTCTGCGTCTGCACTCTTCAGGTCAATAAGCGTAGCTATATTACCTCGTTGTTCCAAATAAGTTCAATACCAAAGATTGGTTTCTCAGTATACGCTTGGTGAAGAGCCTGAAGCTCTGCTAGTAAGGGCACGAGCCTCTCTCTAGGGTCTGCCCTGAACCCAAGTACGTATCCTCCTGAAGGTTTACGTATAACAAATACTAAGGCCTCACCGAATTTTGATTCTCTGATGGATATCTGAAATATAACACTTATTATCTAAATGTTGGTATTATTTCGCTAGAGCAATACTTCTCTCAGTATGTATTATCTTGTCAATTTGACGTCATCATCATCCACTTTTTCAAAACTCAGTTGGGGTCGGCTTCCCAGTCTAACTGCGATTCGGCTGAACTTTGATATTTTCCGTGAAGCGACTGCCATCTGACCTCCACAGACCATTGACGAAATCGAAGTTCTGTATTTGGAGTAGTCGGATTTTTAGTGCTTCAACTACTCGTAACGATTGAACATGCACTCCAAGGTAGGTGCTAGTGATTGTTTGCCTTTGCACATTGTTAACATAAACGTTTACCACTTAACCACGAGCCGCTCGTAAATTCGATGACATATGAGAATGAAATCAATTCCTTCATGATTTATAAAACCTAAAACTTACGCTTTCGATAGTAATGTAAGGCATGGAGACATTAAATGCGTCATTGACATCCGCGTGCCAAACGACCCTAATATTGGTCACCACCAAAGTGCCCAAGTTGCCAGAGTCGCTCGACAAGTTCCATATGCTGTGCTCGTGGAGGCATATCTAGAAAAACTCTTCAGATTGAATCCCACCAGTATTTTAAATGTGAAAGTGTTTAAATTCATATGGACTATATTTTTCAACAGACTTGGTGGTTCTCAATTCAACTGTATGATTTTTTTAAAATATTTGTTATGTCATATTATTATCTTTGGATTGGTAAACAGATTTAAAAAATAATTGAGCATAAAGCTTAACTTAAACTTCCCAAGTGGCCCCATTTCAATTTGGTCCCATTCCGAAAAATATTTGGAACCATTTCGGTAATTTGATGTCGGTTTTTGGTGGCAATTTTTGACGTGTTTTTTTAGTAAATTATCTTCATCACATTCACTGTAAAACTCATACTATGACGGTAGGTAGGTACCTACGTACGCTCGACAATAGACGTAGGTGCGGCCGCAACGCGTAGGTGGGGGCGCCGAATTAAAAAAAAACGTACCTACGTGAATGTTAACAAAATTGGCTCAAGTTGCTCAAGATCTTCATATTATTAATTAACATTGAATTGAAGAAATCTTGATATAGGTTAGATATCTACTCAATTTATTTAAACCTACTCATAACTGGACTAAACCAGTAGTAGCCTACTCACTTTTTCCAATGGCAACACTTTCAAACTCTTATTATGAATTATCGCCCCTCTCAGCTTAAGGTTCCTATACATACGCGAACCTGCGTAAGCTCTGGAAAATAAGAATACATTGCTGTTGGTCAAAACCATCTCTTAAAGATAAATACAAGTGGATAAAATTGTAAGTTACGGCGTTGATCTACTTTACTTTATAGTGGAACACATTTAACTTGGTCAAAATAAATTGCCCCCAGAAAACTGATAAATGCCTCAGTGGCGTAAATGGTTGAACGTTAAACCTACGCGAGACTGCTCCCGCAGTGGTACTCAGTCCTTCGAGAGCATATTAGGTAAGTAAATCCTACGTCATCAGCAAGGTGCCAAACAACGGACGAGAGTTATGTTTACTTAAAAGTTATTCGTTATTTGCCGTTGCCTACTCCTTCGGAGAGACAGTCGGGATTATATGTTTGTGTGTACTTACTTATGTACTCCAGCCACTGAAGTGTAATGTCTAACACAGTTGGGTGATAAATTTGTGAATATAAACTCATATCGGTTACTCTTATATTCAGCTAGTAGGTTCAGGGCCTGCGTAGTCTTTCGAAGACCTGAGTTCACGACCTTAGTACTTGTTGATACCACTGTGTTTAGTCCTATAGCTAAAAAACATTATTAGACACACGCTCATTCCTGCAGCTCGATCCGTCAGTATTTATTTATTGCACAGACAAGGAACTTCTGCTCGCGGGAATTCTATCTAGAACTCCACCTGCTATCCCACCTACCTACTTTTAGTCCTTCGTGTGCGTTACTCGACACAGTTAATAACACATATCTATTATCGACGGACAAACACAAACCTTTCACAGGAATACATAAAAAATTGGCATAGAACTCTGAGATAATGTAGCTACATTATAGTGAAAGAGTTTTCAAAATAGGTTCAGTACTTTTTGAGCCTATTCACGCTTTATAATATTAGTATAGAAATGTTAAAGGTCATTCTATAGATATTTAAAAAATAAACTGACACAAGTTAATTCTGGGTGACAATATAGAATGCCATATGATTCTCAGATTGGTGATCACCATCCTTCCTTTGGTGCCACTATTGCCTTTAGTGTCTTCTATGGATTCAATTCTGTCAAAGATCTTCTCTCCAACCCTCAATCTAAGATAACTGTGCAAATAAAATGTTATTAATACAATGGCTGATGACCGCGTAGGTTTTCCCGCTTGGAATAGCTTAATAATACCGATAAACTTTTTTCTGTCAACCGATTTTGATGAAACAACGACTGATAAGAATAATAATTTTGTCTTGAGTTGAGCTGAGCATCCCCATAACAATAACAATAACAATCTATCGAAACGGGTATGTTATGCGTCTTATGGACTTTAATGTAGGTGACTACTTACGCAAATGGTAGATCGAAAAGCACATCGCGATCTTCCCAAACCGAGCCAGTTTTACTTTTAGACATGATTAAATCTAAATCTTCATTAAAAAAACAAATGATTTTGCAATTATTGTACGGCAGGTTTGAAATTAAGAACAAAACATCTCTAATGTTTTGTTTCTATTTATGTTGCCATAGCAACGTACACTGCACTCAGCACTACGCATGTCTCACTGAAACTTGCCTGTCCCCTTACCCTTAGCATAGTGCTCGGAAGAGTTTATCGTTGCGAAATCATTAGTTATCGATATACAAACTCTTCCGATGCCATGATTGCTCATGGGGCTGATCGTTTGTTTTTTGTGCTACCGACTTGTATTTTTTTGCCTGATGATATTGGAGATTGTAGGAGAAATATAAAACCATACTATTTTATGTTTACCATAACGTGGTTCATTAAACGGCAGATGCACCACTCGCAGTTTAGGTTGCTTTGAGTCTTTGAAAATGAAGTTAAAATTTATTGAGCAAAAAGTATCTATGATTATTTTTGTATTTTTGTTGTAGTTTTATAATTAAAAATCAGCAAAAATCTGAAAAAAAATTATTTCAAATTTTATAGGTCTACTTACTAAAATTATAAGTATTAAACTAAATCCTGAGTTGTCTATGGTAATTAGTGAAAAGCGCGCCAATTTTGACAGGTGACCTTAATCAAGACGGCGAACACTAAATTCGTTACGCGGGAGCCGGGAACTGTCACTTTAAAAGCTGCTAAGTACTTAATGCAGTCTTAAAATTGACATTAAAACATTTATGTACTTAAAAGGTTTTGAAACTTCAAAATAGCTAGTTACTTAGACATTATTTTTTTTCATTAGAAGCAAATTACACAGTCTGTCTATAAAAGTTTTGAAGATTGGAGCTTATTGTACCTATCTACTGATAGGTAATTATAAAGTGCGTTCCGAATAGATTTTTTCTGTCCCATTTCCCACGAAAACACAATATTATTACAGTCACCAGTCATTACAGTTTGATTATGGGTGTCATTCATTCTGTGCCTAATTGCGGTGATCATAGAGCCACTTTATGAGCAAGTGTGTTGAAAATTATTTTATACACAGATTGTTATGGTTCACAAAATTCTTTTGCAGTGCGACACATTCTTATAATTAAATAAATAAAGCCAGGATTTCTTCGCAGTAAATGCACACGCCTGTGTTTTGGGGGCATTGAACTCGACCAAGTTCTCGGTACCCCATTGAGAGATACTGTCGAGGTTACGGTCGAGATCAGCCACGAGTCGTCGTCTCTCCTCCGCAATCTCAGATCGCCCCGCCGTCGGATGAACAGAGTAACTCCCGTGCAGTGTGCTGTCATCTGCATAGCAATGAATGTTCCCGAGGGATAGCATATCATTGATATGCAGAAGAAAGAGTTGGTGATAGTACGGACCCCTGCGGTACCCCGGCATTCACTTGCAAGAAACGAGAAGCCTGGCCATCGCAGAGGACCTGCCCTTGGCGCTCGTTTAAAAAGCTGGCAATCCAGCTGCATAGTTGAGGAGGTAGACCATATGCCGGAAGCTTGGAAAGGAGCGAAGCATGCCAGACCCTATCAAAAGCTTTGGCGATGTTCAGGCTAATCGCCAAGGACTCGCCGTGCCTTTCCATAACCCCACCCCAGACATGCGTTACGAATGCCAGAAGATCACCCGTTGATCGTTTTTGCCTGAAGCCGTATTGTCGATCATTGATTAGCGAGTGATCCTCTAGGTATCGCATGAGCTGCTTATTTATAAGGAGCTCAAGCACCTTCCAAATGACTGAGGTGACAGCTATGGGTCGATAGTTGCCTGGATCGGATCGATCCCCTTTCTTGGGGATCGGTTGTACGTTCGCCTCCTTCCAGACGTCCGGCACGAGCCCTGAAGAGTATGACAGGCGGTACAGACGCGTTAATACTGGAGATACCTCAGCTGCACATTTTCGTAGCACCACCGCCGGAATGCCGTCAGGGCCACTGGCTTTCCGCGTGTCGAGTGACCGCAGCACTGCCCGTACATCGCATTGCCTGATAACAATATCAGGCATTGTGTGGCCACAGTTGGCGATGGCGGGGGGCTGCAGGCCACGGTCGTCGACCCGGGAATTAGCCGCAAAGAGGTCTGCGAGCATATCCGCTTTCTCTTGGGCTTTGTGAGCCAGTGTTCCATCTGGGTAACGCAGCGGTGGCAGCGAGGGCTGACAAAAGTTAGATTGCACGGCTTTGGCCAGTTGCCAGAATCCACGGCTGCCCGTGGGATGGGAAGTGAGCTCCTGACCAAGCCGCGCGACGCTGGGCATTCGCTCTCTTAAAGGCACTCTTACTCGATTTTGTGGCCCGGTTGTACGCTGCTTTAAGGTGGCCTTCGTTTGGGTCGCGCACAGCCCGGGCCCTGATCCAGGCGCGATATGCCGACTGTTTTTGTCGAACAGCTTTGTCACAGAAGCGCTATCCGAAGGAGCCTTTCCTACAAAGCAGCGTTGGCTCCAGGGCGGGCTTAGAATTGTCTGATTATTAAAAAGTATTAATGGGCCGTTGGAATGTAGCCAATAGATCTACCTACTTAGGTACTAAAGACGGGTTCTTTGGGCCTTGAATACAAAACAACAACAAGTTTTTTTATGAATTTTATTTATACTGAAGTAGATTTTTAGCTCTATAAAGAAAACTTAATCTAAATATCTGGGGTACGTGGCCCCACTGGGTCCTCTTCGCGGTGCATCCTGGGCAACGCAGTAGTGACAGCTTCCCTGCTTTGGGGGTTGTACCTACCTACTAAGTACTCCGACTAACTGTGTCCGAGGTGGTAGTTGCATGTGTCCCTATTAGCAGAGGGCACAGTGAAAAGTCGAGTTATTTTACTGTCGGCCGCGGTATACCTATACCACAGTCGACGACGGTGGCGGGCAGAGTTGGTGTTGGACCGCCCGCCGCCGCCGCCGTGGTTTAGTATGTGCTTAGCTCGGAGGAGTGCCTGCATGCTCCTCTGGTTAGCACTAGGAAGAAATTCCAGTGACGCCTGGCGTGCATAAGAAACATCCTTAAAATACACCATAACATTTTTGTTAAGGTCACAGAACAAAGAAAACTATTCTATGTGAGTGGAACCATAGGTACCTGCCTACCCTATTACGGATTCAAAAGTGTCAATCAAGGCATCCAACTATTTTGTTCTAAATTAATTGCTATACAACTTTTTCAAACACACGGTGGCTCATTTGAAGATTCATTCCAATATCAAAACTTCTGTAAAATCATAATTTATTTCTAAAAAAATAAACCTAACCCTCCACCCGCCGCTGCCGTAGCGAGTTTATACAAATTCCCGCAGCCAGATGGCGTACGGCTATTCAAATTTTCTTCTTTTTATTAAAAAAAAAAGTTCACTCTTGACCCCAAAATGGTTTTAAGTCAAGTTCTTTAAGAACCTCCTTAGTAATGTACCGCCATAATTGTATTTTAATGACTACGGATTTGGGAGAGAGAAATTACTTGCTAAGCCTCTTTAGTAGCTGTGTCAAGTTGTGCGTTGATATTACTTTAGATTATCTGTATTAACGTTTATTTAAACTTGTTATCTGCTATCCATCTATTATTTACTAGCATTTGCCCTCACCTCCAACTGTTTTGAGCATATTAGTAGGTAAAATAAAACATAGTCATACAAGCAGCCTAATATTTGCCCCTCGAACAGCCACCGTGCATGCAGATGTCCATGATTGATATTTTCCATTCCTGCTCAACTATTACGATACAAAAATGACAATTAACTTTTTTACAAAACTTAACACCACCTCTGACTCACTTGTTTTCAATGAAGTTCCAATTGTATTTCAAGTTATCGTTTAAAGCACCTCATTATAAAGCTCCGTATTGCCGATACACTTAGGTTGTGGACAATTCCGTCACTCTAATATTATAGTCAAAAAATCACAAGTGTGTTTTTAGATCTGTTACTCCATCATGATCAAAATTTGGTATGAAGGCACTCTGGATTAACAAATAGACTTTTAATCCCCCGTAATGTGTTTACTTACACACGGTACGGTGTGAGGTTGGCACCACAAAGCCAAGAGTTTGCACAACATATAGTTCTATAGTTCCTCTATCAGGAACTGTAGAACTTATCGAGAACTATCAGATTCTTCGATTTTTTGATGTTTTTAATATTAGGTAATATTAGGGTGTAATTGACCGAGCGAGTGAAGCGTCTCAGTTTTAACTTGAGGACTGGCCGATTTTGCGTTGTTGGTATGTGGTTCCGGTCTACAGGCCGCATTTTTCAGGCGATTTACATGAAATTTGGCACAAGTGTTCTTTGTTGCAAGGCGCAACTTTTGTCGAAGGGACTTTTCGATTGGGGGGAAAATGGGGGAGAAATGGGGGGAAAATGCGAAAATAACACGAGGTCTACTGTTCACAGAACCACTAGTATTAGGAAAATATTAACCCATAATATTTTCATTATGGCTTGCAGGTTCACGCTATTTGTTTAAGTCATCGTATTATATAGTGCCCATTACTTTTGCCATACACATAAATACGGAAGTATCAATAATAACATGTTTTACACGCTCGACATGTTACTACTCGTAGTATATTTCCTACGTCGTCAATGGCTCGTTGTACGTGTTGCAGGCCTCCAAAACTTTGTCAACATTTATATGACACGTCATTGTTTGACGATTTTCATGAGATTGACATAAGCAAGCCTATTTTTAAACACGTATTCAGTAAAATCAAAAAGTAAAAATCCTTCCGCGTTCAAAAATAAATCTAGCTAGGTCAAAAATTCCATCAGTAGATGAATGTGTATTATTTCGGTACAGCTCATGCGTGGCAATTGCACTTACGAAAAGAGAGTCAAAAGCACATGTTTCCTGTTTATTTATCAGCAACTGATATTTTTAATGGCTTACACTTACTACCGGTCATAATTAAAGGTAAAACAGATGATTTATATTTTTTTAAGTAATCCCACTCTGGACATTTATCGAGATATGATGGTTTATTTCACTTTATGGTTACCGATTTTGATAAATCTTGAGACGATTCATTTTTTACACTTGTTGTGATCAACCCACGCCAATTTTCAGGAACATTCCAGATTTGATAATCATTAGATTCATTCAAGTTTTCTTTAATGGTTTATATATCGTTGAAATATCTGAGCTGTTGCCGATTATATGCCGAAATATGAATTTTCCATGGATAAATCTTCTTTGTATAAATTTTCGTTTGATAAATTTAATTTTATTTACATCAACATCAAATATTGGGTGGCTTCTGATTTATCAGTTCGCATTGGGAGTTGGCCTTTAAATGCTCAATTTTTTAAATCGGAAAATTCCGCTGAAGACGAAGTTGCGATATCCCCAGATCTTTAAAGTACGGGCGCATTACTTCTGTCCATATAGGCCACCAAATTAATACAGGTTTATTGCCATATTTACATATGGCAATAAACCTGTTTTAATTTGGTTTGCAAATTCAACACTATAGCAAGCGTTTATAACAAGCGTCAGATTCTTCTGCGATCTTTTTTGCAGAATCTAAAATGGAGTCACTCCACACTACCTAGTTAGAAATATAATTAAAATTTGATTCACGGTTAAAATATTCAGCACACGGTCTTTCATCATCATCACAATCATTCCGATCATCGTTTATAATATTTTCTATTATATTAGTCTTAACGTTACCTTTAATAATTCTATTTAAAAAATCTATACACGTGTTAGACGCCACTGCCTTACCGTTATTTGTGCAGCCTATACTCTTACTTAGTGATACACTTAACATCGACGCCATAAAATATTCCCACTCCCTAAGAAAATCCATCTGATAGGCCTGGCCTGGCTTACGTAACGGAGATTAAATACTACTCTATTTCTATTTAGCTACCATATTAATAAGATGACTTACATCCAGTCTAATATAGCAATTTGGAATCATGTTATTATAACTAAAACTGCAGTAGTATAACATTTCTCTAAATAATCTCTAAGATCGATGCATTGCGCAAAAACTTCTGCCGTTGCAATTAAAATAGCACATCCAAAATCGCTTACCACCGTACGTGGAATTGGAACATTACTATAATACTGCGTAAAAAGAAAGAAATCATGATAGTTCTATGATCAGCCGAGATCGTTTGGAATACCGGAATACTACCATCTTTGCTTACAAGTAAACATTGATACAAGAATATTAGAGAATCTTGTGATGTTTCCGGTTTTATCAGGCTCTTGGTCCAGTGGTGTCTTGGTCAGTTGGTAGAACATTCATCATGGAAAGGAAACAGTCGCTGGTTCAATCCCAGCCCATGACTATAGTTTTTGTATATCATATTGTAAAATTATTTGAGAAAAACTTAGCATATACTTCATTGCTTGTAAAAATATATCATAGACCGAGCCTTTTCCCAACTTAGTTGGGGTCGGATTTCCAGTCTAACTGCGATTCGGCTGAACTCTGATATTTTCCGTGAAGCGACTGCCACAACCCATGGGCGATATCGAAGTTCTGTAGTTAGACCGGTAGGATTTTTGATCTAGGGCTCCAACTACCCTTAACGACTGCTATAGATGATCATATGACAACCGGGACCGACGGCTTAACGTGCTGTCCGAGGCACGGAGGGGCTCAGTGTCATAGGAAATGGTCACCCATCCTAAGATCGGCCTGACTAGATGTTGCCTAACCTTTGCAATGTGTTAACATTGTCAGTTACCACTAGACCACGAGCCCCTCGAGTTTATAAAAATATTTAAGTATGTTCAAATAAAATTATATTATGAATTATATAGTATTTTATCTTAAAACTTGAACATAAAGTCATTTGCGCTTACTTATAATATAGGACCAAGATAAATTTCTCTTATCTATGTCCCTTATGTATAAACTTAATAAATCAATTTACAAATTTTGCTCCATCGGGAAACACGTAAATGGGTAGATACTAAAGAACTGCTGAAAAAATGCTTGAAAATTTTCGAATGCTAAAAAGTTTTCGAGAGAAGATCACGAAATACAAAATAAATATTTTCAAACTCATTACAGTAAAAGCCTTGAGAAGTTTCTCCGCAATTATTTCGCACCAACCACTGCTTTCAAGTTACAAAAAAAAGAAAGATGTCGTCAGCTAAACACTCCTTATTAATAACGAACTTTGACGAGAAATAATAGACTACTGTGTTACACTTTTGTGTTAAAATCTTGACAGAAACCGTCTTCAGTCACGGTTTGTTTTGAATTTTTAGACAATACTTAAATAAATTATCATTAGGGAGTCTCAGGAAACAATCACAAGCTGTGAAAGGGTTAACCTGTCAAAAAAAATATGGCTGCCAGCCTTTGCTGTCACTTTATTTTGGTTTTTATTACTGACTAGCTGTCCCGGCGAACTTCGTACCGCATTAATTTTTCTAATGTTCAGCACAATTTTTTTTGCTTCCAAAAGATTCTTCTCCTGATAATAGCGACCACAACAAAAAAGAATTAGAGAAATCAGCACAGCCGTTCTCAAGCCATTCATTTCTTAACCAACACGACTTTGTTTTATAAGTACTTATATATATTTTTATTTTTTTTTATGACTAAATTTGAGTGCGTTTGACCACAATCTTACCTGATGTTAAGTAACGATGCGGTCTAAGATGAAGCACGCAAACTCAAATAATGCCTATTTACTCTTGCCTTGAAAATCCCAAGATTATATGTATCGGGGAACAATGACGCTGGAAGGGAGTTCCATTCCTTAGCGGTTCGCATGATGAAAGAAGAAGTGAATCGAGAGGTACGAAGAGGTGGAATATCGACCACATACGGATGGAATCTCAAACCACGCCTTGACGTCCGATGATGGAATGGTGCTGGTGGAATTAATTCATGCAATTCCTGCGCACACTCTCCGAAATGTAACCTGTAGAAGACACACAGACTCGCAACCAGACGGCGATGGTTGAGGCTCTGAAGTCGGTTGCTTGTGAGCGCCTCATCGCTTATAAGTTTTCTGGCGCGTCTGTCAATAGCTTCCAGAGCCTCAAGCTGGTAGCGGGCGGATCCATCCCAAAGGTGCGAGCAGTACTCCATGCAGGAGCGTACCTGTGCTGAGTAAAGATTAAGTAGTTGACTCGAAGTAAAATATTTACGCACCTTAGAGAGGATGCCTAGTTTTTTCGAAGCTGTTTTAGCCCTGGATTCTATGTAGCTTACTTAATATTACTGATTACGGTTTTTTTGGGTTCATGATAACCTTCAAAATAGTAGGTAGTTACAGAGCAACGAATTTCGATCCGTGTAACTCTATGGTAGACCTTCATGTCACAAAAGTAATAAATTATCAATATAATACGAGTATAATGGTCTTTGGTATTTGTAGTCTCCTCCTGGTGCGTACCAGAGACGCCCGGCAATGGACGTAGGAGCGGCTTTATTTATGACTACATAATATGGTTTGTAGGTTCCGTTTTTAATAGTCCTATTGAACTTAACAGACTCTGTATAATGAAGCATGAAGCGTAAAAAATAATTTTATCCAAGCGCAAACATGATAAACTCTTTTAATAAAAAAAATGGAGTGATGACTCTTGACATTAATTTTGTAAATTAAACTTTCCTTTTAAAGCAGATTTCTTATTTTTTTGTAAATTTTTCAGCTTAATCGTATTTTTATTCTGTTGATGATGGCATAATATTCATATTTATTAATTGTAGTAAGTAACTTTGTAATTAAGGTGATAGTAGACTAAAAGATATACTAAATAACGTTACGAAGGTAGTTTTAATAGACATACGTAAATATTATAATCACGCCTAATCCCGAAGGAGTTGCCAGAGGTGAATTTTACCCACATTTTCCAATAATTTTGTTGGACCCAAGTATTTGGACGCAAATCTATTACAACTGTATTTTTACAACAGAGTAGGAACAAAATATAAACAAAAAAGTATAGCTTTTCGTGTACATCTGTCACAAAATTTAAAAATCCGCGTCTGACTTTATTACATTCACTCGTTTACATAAGAAATATGGCGTATTTTAAATATTTATTTATTTAATTTACTTTTTACGGTTTATTTTATGCTTTATTGCATTATAAACCGAAATATAGTCCTTTTCTTAACCTAATATTATGTAAAACATCCATTTACGTCCACTAATAATAATACTTGTCCCAGCACTAATGGCCTCCCTCTCAACTCTGACAAACGTCAAACTTTATGTTGTGTTTCGTTGATATTGGTGGCATACTTTCCTTTCTTCTATGTCAACTTACGCTTACCATTCACGCAAATATTGGTAAGGAAAAATGGAGGAAAATGAGGGAGAGAGAGAGAGCAGGGGCAGATACATAATTTACACAATATACGCCATTTTGAATTATAAAAACTTAATGGCTACAGTTCTTAAGTATTCTTTACTAAGTACAAAACAATTTGCAGTATAAACAGACAGAGATTGTCAGCTTGTTTGTGAAGTTTAACCTCATAAATCAAGGGACAGGACGACAACGTTGCGGAGATTAAGAGCGCAACTTTTAATCTGCCAACCAATGAGATTACGTGACCGGGATTAGACCGAATACAGATGTAGCTTAATAAGATGTTTGCGGGTTTGTTATGTAGGTATTAGGTATTCACTGTCCGTAGTCACATAGTATAACAAAGGGAACAGAGCTTCAGCTTCCTAATAAGGTGCAAAATTGCACACAAATAAAGTGCGTCGCACTGTCTAAGATTAGGGTGGTTTACACGTAGGTACTAAGAGATCTAACCGCGCATCGGGACTGCGGATTGAGTCTGTCGGTTTGTACTGCGGATCAAATCTGTGGTGATTTGGACTACAGTTTTGGACCGCAGGCAGATCTTTCACATTATCGCAAACCGCCCGAATGGTGTCTCTTTTTTTTTTTTTTTTTTTTAATTCCGCGACCTGCGGCCGAGGCCACTCTAACGTCCGTTGCCGGGCGTCCGAATTGTATGTCTAATGAAATGAAACAGTGCTAATGTCGACTAGCAGTGCGCGTGTGTGTGTAAAAGATTGAAAGAGATTACAATATAAGCTCAGACTCGTACGAATGCCCCGCGTGCTTGTAGTGGTTGCGACCGATTTCGGCGTTGTTCTTAGGGCTCCCACACATAAACACGATACGACGTCGCGTCGTGGAAATCTACGATGAGCATCGTAAAGAAACACGACATCGTAACGTAATGTGCCACGCACGATACACGGCACGATGCCGTCGATACAGTGGGGTGGTGTTAGGGCCGGTGTTTATTCTTGTATTCTTCAGATGTTTTGTCCCATGTACAGGACGCTGCTCGACTAGGGTAATTAAGGGCCCCCGCGCACTATGCAGGCTGGCTGCGCAGCTAAGCTGCGGCAGCCAGAATATTTGCGCAGCCAGTTATCCGAGCGATATGGACGTAGAAGAACTTATAATTATTGCTTACCTATCTCGTAAAAAACGCAAAACAAAGAAGAGACACTGGATTCATTCTCTTTTTCTAGAAAGACACTCAAAAGGCTTATTCCAAACCTATTTCAACGATGTTCGCGCATTCCCAGACCGGTTTTTTAACTACACGAGGATGTCAGTGCAATTGTTTGATAACCTTTTGGAAAAAATACGAAATTCAATCAGGGCATTGATACTCCTATACGAGCTTGTATAAGTCCTAAAGAAAGTCCTGGCTGCTATAACTAGTGCGTGGAGACTGACCGCAGCCACATACATTCGCCTACACACGTTCTGGCTGCGCGCAGCCAGCCGGCTGCCGTGCAAACAAGCGCGTTGTATTGGCTGTCGCAGCCGGGAATTCGTGGTTGCCTAGTGCGCGGGCTCCTATACAACGTCATATGTTTTACTGGCTGCCGGAGCCAGGCTGCCTAGTGCGCGGGGGCCCTGTATGATCGTCTTCAATACCATCGGTCATCTTTGAATTTCGAATAACAACTGCGCAGGATTGCGTTTTGCTCACATTTAACTGTTACTTTCTACTTGACCCCAATGATTTTAGTGAGGAAGAATTACCTATTGTCCTTCAACTAATTGTTTATTATATTACTAGCGGACGCCCGCGGCTTTGGCCGGGTGAAATAATTTTATGATTCCCAATTTCCGTGGGAACACATTCCCGAGATAAAAAGTAACCTTATTACGTCAGTTATCTGCCAATGAAAGTCCCGTTATAATCAGTCCAGCCGTTCCAGAGATGCCCGCAGTTTATATGGTTATAACATTTTTCCTGCCATCTGTTTGCGTGAAACAAAGTTCAAAAGTAGGTAGTAGTAGGTAGCATGTTCCCTAAACTGACCTTAATATACCCTATCTGTGAAAACCGTAAGAAATGTTTGGTATCTTAGGAAGTTAGCGTGTAACATACGGACAGAGAGACTAACAAACCTCAATTCATTTTTATATAAATCCCTTTTATCCTTTCTCGAGAACCACTCTATCCATTGATGAAAACCGCATCAAAATCCATTGCGTAGTTTTAAAGTTCTAAGCATACATACGGAACGGGCGACTTTGTTTTATAGTATGTTATGATTATGATTTTTATATTAGGTTCGAGAAAATGACACCACCCGGCCCGCCTGATGGTAAACCGTGGCGACGTCTGGCGATTGTGGGCGACTCTCATAGTACACAAATACTTTAAAGAGGCCTATATATTATCAAATAATGTATTTGTTAATATCTCGAAAAATGAAATGTATTAAATGAAATATTGTTAATCCGCAAACGGTTTTTCAATTCCCAATATGGAAATTAAAAAAAGGATTAAACCAATTCACCAAATTCAAGGCTGTCAGTCAGTGAGTAGGGATGTTTTAACATTATATCCTTTTAGAACTCTGTCGACAGGAAAAATCATTTTTTGTTTATAACAAGCTGTAAGATGGTAGAAAATTTAAATTTAAGCATAATTGCTATAAAATAAACGGGATTTTTCATTGTAACGAAAATAAATAACAATAACTGGAAACTCTTTCACAATTTAGACTGCTACGTTATTCTTGAGTAAAACGGCTATAATTATTATTACAAATTACTCTTGCAAAGCCGGGATAAACAACTATGTGGTAACTAAGCTATAATTATTACTGTAAAGCTATATTATGTATTATAAACTTAAGACTAACGGGTCTTTTACGCGATTATTGAGATATATACATACCTCTTTATTACCCGACGTTTCGGCCCTGTTAGTCTTAAGTTTATAATGTGTACAAAACGCGAAAGTTTAAAGAAGTATATATTATGTATGTTTATATAACTTATTATGTTTGTATTTGTGTATTTATGTGGTTTTAGTTTATGTAAGTTGTAAGCACACACAAGCACCTGTTTGCAATCATGATCTCCTCTCTTAGGAAGAGAGTTCATTGGAAGAGATCTCTTTAGTGAAAAGTGGTCTTTGTATACATGTTTAGTTTGTATCCTTATATATTTACTGTTCTTAATGTACCGTAAATAAAAAATATATAAATAAAATGTCAATACCTCAATTGTCCTTCCTACAAAACTGATTTATTTTCTCACTTCTTTTCCGTTCAAGCTGTCAGGCTGGAACTGGCATGGAACGCTCTTCTGAATGATAAGAGTAAAAGGAATTGCAAAACTGTATCTGTCTTTAAGAAAAAAGTAAAATAACACTATCTCGCTTTTTTACCCTAACTATTTGTATGTTTATTATTTTAAGTTATTATGTATGTATTTGTGTATTGTATACTTGTAAGTATTGTATAATGTAAGTTTATTAACCTGAACATACAACAGCACCAGTTTGAAATACTATCTCCTCTTTCAGTCCCATTGGAAGATATCTCTCTTTAGAGATAAATGGCGCCTTTGCACATAGTTATACAATATACAATATCTTGTTGTAGTTATACAATACTGTGTGTACATAAATAAATACACCGCAGCAGAGGTGTCTGCTGTACAAGACGCAGATTAGACCCTGCGTCAAATACTGCTCTCACCTCTGAGACGGCTCCGCGAAGTATTTCAGCGACGGGCTATCCGTATTACAGATTGTCCGGAGGTAACGGGAAGCATTGAGCCGCTAGCTCAGCGCCGAACAATAGCTTCCTTGGCCGCATTCTACCGTATTTACCACGGCGAGTGTTCTGAAGAGCTCTTCAATCTGATACCACCCTCTTCCTTCCGTTCCCGAACAACGCGTGCCGGGCAGAGATGCCACCCCCACACAGTGGATAGCATGTTCACGAGAATCGAACGTTTTAAACGTTCGTTTCTCTGCCGAACGATAGTGGCCTGGAACGCCCTGCCTGTGCACGTGTTTCCTCCCACATATAACCCTGGGTTCTTTAAGCGAAGCGTGAAGAGGCACATCAGTAGGTCGTCAAGTTGAGGGCCACTCTCTATATTATTGTTTGCTGTAAGAGTGGCCCACAATCGCTAGACGTCGTCACGACTTACCACCAGGCGGGTGGCGTCAATTTGGCAAACCCAATATAAGAAAAAAAAATATTAAATCAGTATTTTTTACGTGAAAGTGTGACAAGAATTTACACTTAAACCCACTCAAACTACCGCGTTTATAACATTAGTGGAGATATGAGTGAAAATTAACTTCGTGTGCCAACCCTAGCAAACGTACCCACAATATACACCGACGCCGCATGAACGTTAAGCGTGTCGAGATTTCCCATAAAATAATATCAAACGTTGGTACAAATATGAAGTATTAGGTAGGGTGTACACCTGCGGCCTTACCTGACGTCAGCGCTCCAGGTTTGTGAAATTCGTTGTGAGTTTACGAGAATATTAATGAAATTCGGGAAATGGTAAATTCGGTTATAAGATTAGGATGAGGTTGAATGTCCCTCTGGAATATAAACGAATCTAAGCTAGACTAGTAATCTAGACTAAGTAAGTTTTGGATTATTTACTAAACCTTAATTTATTTAAGACTAGCTGATCGCTGCGGCTTCGCGTGATATAGTTTTCTCGTTCCCAGTTCCCGTGGGAACACATAAGCGGGATAAAAAGTAATTAGTAAAAGTAGGGAAGAAGATTTTTTCCTTACACGAAACCACTGTTTTTATTTCGTAACTGGACGTACAAAGAATATTTATGTTTTGTACGATACTAGCACTAATGAGGAGATTCGCTATAAGGAGACTTCCGAATAATTATTATTTTCCCGCCTATGAAACTTTGCATCAGATCAAAATAAGTAACACAACTTTTGTATGTGTGCCGCTGTAGGTACTACTTAGAGTTACTTATGTAAAAGTATTCAATTCTTTTCATTTTCAGAGACACCCCAAATTATTGTTTTAGCATTTGGACTGTAATTTCTACTAAAAAGTTTGTCTATTATTTTTTGTTGGTTTTCATTAGCTTACATACCTAATAGCTTTAATAAGTTATACCAACCAACAACCAATGACCCACTCCTGATATAGGCCGCACGGGTGGCTAAAGACCGCTGATGCCATGAGGTTATCCTTACGAGGTAGTACACGGAATGGGGGGCAATGGACGTTAAGGACAGCAAAAAAAAGATGTAAAGGCTGACCAGAAATATAAAACACCCGATCTCACCTATTCTGACAAATTATCAGCATCCACTGAGCTTTTTCCGACCCAGCAGTAATTAGCTATGGTATAATGAAAACACCCCAACTATAATTGTAAGTACCTACCTACTTACCTCCTACTACAGCTTCCGAGGTGGACAGCACGTCAATTGATTATCAATCGTCACACACAAATAATAAATTATTTGATCGTAACCGTGGTTTCGTGTAAGGAAAAAGTATTCTTCTATCAAAATCAAAATCAAATATCTTTATTCATGTAGGTCACAAAGTAACACTTATGAACGTCAAAAAAGAAAATGCTTCTACATTTACCGCCAGATTCGCATGGCAATAGGTAGAGCCTGTGAGGAAAGAACCTGGCAAGAAAAACTCACGGCCACTCTTTTTATTCGCCAGTAAATACAATCAATGATTCTGTTAGAACAATAAAAAGAGGGCAAGGGCAGTACGTGACCATGTGTGGACCAAGTAAACTTGCAAATTATGGATCTCTGTTATTCACAATAAAGTCTAATACCTAACAATATCATAATAATAACAATTTAACAATTTAATAGAAACTGCTTTCGAACACGGATCATTGTTCCCTTGTTCTCAACTGGTTGCGAACCTGCAGTTGCGATGGCGGCCGAAATGGTTACGGAGTCTATTCGATTCAAACAAAGAATCAAATCAATTTTTTCCTCTTTATAATATTAGTAGAAATTCTGATCTATACCAATATAATAAAGAGGAAAGATTTGATTTGTTTGTTTACTTGTGGATACCAATGTATAGGTACTTTTTTTTCTTATTCCTTTCGTACATGTAAAGTTGGGATGTTATTTTTTTTTCACGTCTACAACATTGTGTGGGGTATCATTAGATAGGCCTTTTAAATTCATTGCGAGGTTACAAAGTGATTTTTTGATTTAAGTAGCCGTTTGCGAGATATTTAGCTTTAAATAGTATATTTTTGCGAAAACACAGCGCCCCCTCCTCTAAAATCTAAACGGCTAACGTGAAGAACTTGAAAAAAATCATGATGGTATTCCATGTAATGAACTTTAAAGAAACTAACGTATGGTATGACTCTGTTAGTTCAGGAGTTATAAAGGTTTTTATGAGTAACTACGGAATCTTATCTTATACCTGGCCCGACAGTTACTTGTCGGTTTTTTTTCTAAAATTATTGAACTAAAGTAGCCAGCCCTGGTGCTGGAGAAACGTCATAAAAAGCTTTAAAGCATCTTAGTTATTGTACTTGGTTGATTCCTATTTAAGCTACACTCTGTGACCGCAATTGCGGTTACCTTGTGAATTACTAAACTACCCTTTTTGCGTTATACTTTTCTTAACCCTCAGCACTCAACAACATAAAGCTTAACCTCAAAATGACTACGGTAGTAAAACAGAGCGCAATAACACTTCGACGGCGAGTACAATTAGCAGTTTGCACATAACATGACCCCAGAGTGACGAGAGGGTTAACGAGCTATGATGGAGTGCTATTTGTTTGTGTGTTTGTTGCATATTCACGGGTTAGGGAAGTAGTGTTAATGATTATAGTTCACTTTTATTATTTTTGAAAAGGTTTACAGACTAATAAAAGCTCTACATTGCTTTTCATAAGCTCCAGATAAAAAAAATACAAGAGATAGAAGGTACCAGTGTTTTAATTTTCATCCGAATCATTCATCAGTTCGCAAACATTTTTATTTATTTTATAATTTTATTTCATCAAGAACTACGTCTATCTTAACAAGCATGCCCCAATACGGTAGAGTAGAGACAGCATTATATTATTATACTAGCTGTTGCCTGCAGCTCCACCTGCGTGTTACAGTTTTCTTGATCACCCGTTACAGATTTATTATGTATAGCTGTTCCCCGCAGCTCCGCCTGTGTGTTACTGTCGATCGACATAACTTTTTTTTTTATGAACTGATTGAAATAAAACAAACCTTAAATGTTAAGTTGAATAAACCACAACGCATTACTGAAAACCGCATTCAAATTGGTTTAGCCGTTCTGAGATTAGCGTGTTCAATCATTCAGACAAACAGACAAAGAGAAAAAAATTCTAAATACCATTGTTTTGGGTTCTATTGCGTTCATAAAGCCCCCTTCATCTTCGATGTACCGACATCGACCACTTACAATTTTATTATATGTATTGATTTAAATTTCCATTTTGTATAAATGACAGAGCGAGCGAAAATTTTGCTTTTGTCGGTCTGTTTGTCTGTATATGTGTTCCGGGCTAGCGTCCACATTCTTGTACGATCTACACGGTAACGTGTGTCATTGTGTTCCTTGATTTCAAACAATCTTTTTACCGTGAGCTTTTTTGTCTGGGGGGGAAATGGGTAACGCCCAAAAAATGTTCTTGTTGGGAATTAGGAATGAGCAAAACAGTAGATATACGAGGGTAACCACTCGTATGAGTTAGTATTACACTAAGCCATGCACTGCGGCAGTACTACAGTTTAGCATGTATAGTAAATGTTCGTAATTACCTGGTGGAGCCGTAATCACAAGATCGATTGTTATACGTACAACTACAAGCAGAAATGGATGTAGTTGAGTTGAATGGTATTTTCTATCATAAATCATCACATTCTTTTTTTTTTGATAATAAATAGGTTTATTTATTTCAGAATATTTACAAGAACCATATACTATATTACTTAAATATATACAAGGAACCTAAACAAACTACAAACTATACTATCTAAAACTAAAACATTAAAATAAATAAGTAAGACAGGGAGACTTAGGCAGAGTGCCCATAACACGGGCAGCATTCCCGCGCTGAATTGCCAATAAGAGTCTTTGCGCGAGAAAGCTGCCTGCGCGGAGATCCCCAGTCTCTTCCCTCAGACGCTTGCTGAGTTCCGTGAAGAGCTGATGCGCACCGTGGCCCCATGGGCCTAGTGTCTCGAATGTCACCAAATGCAACGAACTCATATTGAGTGCCGAGACTACTATATTTGCTTGCCTTTATTTGTTCCCGCTTATCGGCCGCCGCGCCGGCTCTTTTACTTGTAGCCCGGAGGTAGGACGCCGCTAGAGTATCGGCACAGGTGGCGTCCCATACAAGAGCGCGCCCCATCCTCCAGGGTACAAGAGACACTCCGTCGGGCCGCTTGCCATCGTCGCGCATGATCTGGGGCTCCAGGATTGCAGGAACGCTGTCGGTGGCAAGAGCCCGTCGCATTCATTATTTAGATATTTATGTACACACTTGAAGGTGGAAGAGAGAGAAGATTAACAATAAGGATAGGGTAGCAGTACAAAAGCATCACTTATTTTAAAAGAAATCTCTTCCGGGAAGTAAGAAGAAAAGTTTGGTTTAATACGCGTGCATCGTTTAGGATATTAAAAATACTCCTAAATGTAATCTATACTAATAATAAAAAGAGGAAAGATTTGTATTTTTGTGTGTATGTTTATGATGAATAAACTCAAAAACTACTAGGCCGATTTCAAATAATTCTTTCACCAATGGAAAGCTACATTCACCTTGAGTAACATAGGCTATGTATGTATCACGGGCGAAGCCGGGGCGGACAGCTAGTGGTATATAAACACAGAATCTTTGTCAAATCAAAACAAACTTTTATCACTATTTAATTTATGCCTATGTTGGTGATCCTGAAACATCATTGATCTTGAACCAATAACTAAGGAGCCAGTGTCGATTTTAGTCTGAAACTGTTAGTCACGTGGTCAAAATAGATAATATTTGGTCACTATCAAAATCAAATCAAAATATCTTTATTCATGTAGGTCATAAAGTAACACTTATGAACGTCAAAAAAAGAAAATACTTCTACATTTACCGCCAGATTCGCAAGGCAATAGGTAGAGCCTGTGAGGAAAGAACCTGGCAAGAAAAACTCACGGCCACTCTTTTTATTCGCCAGTAAATACAATGATTCTGTTACAACAATAAAAAGAGGGCAAGGGCAGTACGTTACCATGTGTGGACCAAGTGAACTCAAAAATGATGGATCTCTGTTATTCATAAAAAAAGTCAAATACTAGTTAAAGGCGCCACATAATCTCAAAGTACCCATACCTAACAATATCATAATAATAATAATTTAACAATAATAAGTGAGTTTCAGCAATAAAACAACATTTCAAACAGAAGTAGCCCCTATGTAGCTCGAGTGATGAGCAAGCAACTCATTGCCATTTCTCTGTATCGTTTAGATAATCCTTAATAGTATAATATGCCTTTTTTAGGAGGTGTGTCTTAACAGCCACTTTAAATTTATTCAAAGGAAGGTTCATAATGTTTAGAGGAATTTTGTTATAAAAACGCACTCCAAATCCTGCAAAGGAGTCATGAACCTTCTGTAAACGATAATACGTCACAACCAATTTATGCTTATTTCTAGTATTTATTGCATGTATGTCACTGTTCATACTGTATAAATGTATATTCTGTTTAACGAACATAATATTTGTGATGCAACTGTTAAAATGCCTATTTCTTTAAATCTTTCTCTAAGAGAAACTCGTGCATTCAGTTTATAAATTGCACGTATAGCTCGCTTTTGGAGTATAAAAATTATCTCTATATCAGCTGCTTTGCTCCACAGTAAAATTCCATACGACATGACACTGTGAAAATATCTAAAATAAACCAGCCTGGCAATCTCTACATCCGTGAGCTGTCTGACTTTACTAATAGCAAAAGCCGCAGAGCTAAGATTCCCTGCAAGACCCGATCAGTATCCTAAAACCTTGGTGGGCCATCGAAGACAGTATTTAAAAAAGTACAATCTGATTTATTCACTGTTACATTATTCAACAGTACTTCGGTATCTATAATTTATTTTGTAGGTACATCTTTCTGTTCATGATTTATTTATATCGTGTCGAGCGACCATCGAATACTATATATCGAGTCGATATTGACCTATTCGATGGGTACAACACTAGCAGCTATGGTTACGGATATTATTTGCATTCCTATATGGTACTTACTAGTTGATGCCCTCGGCTAAACCGGCGGCGGCGCGAAGATAAAAAGTAGACCAATTTACTCCTTATAACATCAGCTATCTGCCAATGAAAGTCCCTTTAAATTTGGTCTAGCCATTTAAATTTAAATTTAAACATCACGCTACGATCAATAGGATGAGACGCAATTAAATAATGTTGCTAAAATGGAAGAAATTTATTTCCTTTAATGATGAGGAATGGAAATGTTTCCCTTTTTAAAAGTATAAGGACAGAAGTTATCATTATCGAACTAATTTCAAGCGGGTGAAGCTGCGGTGTCAGCTGGCCCTCATACACAGCTTTTGTCTGACAAGTACGTACAATGATTTGAAACTACGCGAAACGCTAACAAACATTTCGCTATAGAGAAGATCACTGTGAAATGCAGCTCCAAACGCCAGGAACTAAATACTCAGAGTTAATTAGAATTAGTCGATCCACCCGCACAATTCGTTCACGCATGAGTTCATGGCGAGCATTCACTGACTATCCGATTATGTGAGAACGATCTAAGTGCTCGTCCAGTCCGTTTACCGAATATCTCGCTAACTAGTACCTAATCAACTATTATGAAAACAGGATATATACAGGATAGGAACAGCGTGATACGAGAACGTTGCGGTGTGTCAGAAGACGCAGTGAGTAAAATAGAAAAAGGGATGCTTAGAGGTTCGGGCACGTAGAAAAGATGGATGAAAGAAGATTGACGAAATAGATACATAAGGCCGGCAAGAATGGACAGGCAGGTAAGGGTCGACCTAGGTGGACGTACTTCGACCAAATCGGAGATGTTTTGACCAAAGAAGAATCAAAGAATCAAAGAATCAATTTCATTTATACAGTTTAGGCACATAAAGAGCACATATGAATGTCAAAATTTTACAATTTTGTCAAGTAATATTATAAAAATACTAAATTAAGTAAGTACATAAATAACCATTACAAAATGATTCTTTCGCTAGTTTGGTAAGTTGGTTCTCCTGAGAAGAGACCAGCAAGAAACTAAGGTAGATTATCCATTTTCTTTTTTAATATTGTTTTGTTTACATTGTTACAAGTGGCCAACAACAGAAGATTAGGGTGACCATGCATTTTTATCATTAAGATATTCGTCTACATTATAGTAGCCTTTCTTCATCAAACATTTTTTAACTACTATTTTAAACTTATTAAGAGGCATGTCAACCAAATCCTGAGGAATTTTATTATAAATTTTTATACATTTGCCTACAAACGAATTACAAAGGTAAGATCAAGAGTACCCATAACCGGAGAGAGTGCATGAAGATAGTGATGGAAGAAGCGAAAGAAGTATGCCAGGATCGTAGCAAGTGGAATTCCATAGTCTCTGCCGCTGCTGTTACTACACAGGTTTATGTACCCATAGGGGTAGCCCCATGGGTACATAAACCTGTGTAGTAACCTACTGTGGTTCAGTTTATCGTAACACTGTCCAAAACTGACTAATATAATACTACTAGTGGTCGCCCGCGACTTCGTCCGCGTGGTAATTTGGATATTTTCCCGTTCCCGTCGCGCCGCGTCATATTTTGAACAATTCACACAATATCTTTATAAATTGTAGCCTATGTTTTATTCTTATGTATAAGCTATATTATTGTAAAGTTTCATTAAAATCCATTTAGTAGTTTTTACGTGAAAGAGTAACAAACATCCATCCATCCATACATACATAATCACAAACTTTCGCGTTTATAATATTAGTAGGATTATATAGTCGGAGATCGGCGGTATATTGAATTCTTAGATAAATAAAACTACATATATTTTTATTTTGTATTAACAAAAACAAAGGTACTAAAAGTAGTTTATAAAACTGTGCCATAATGAGGTGTAGGTATTAGAATACGAGTAGGTTTGAAAGAAACAAGCCTTTCGGTGAGTTTCTTTACGAGTGTTCTAATAACTAGTTATGTGCAGTTTTGTACACTACTTTATCTAATTTCATACGTTTAGGCTATTTTAGAACAACTAGTATGACAAATCGAAAGTACGTCTCTAAGAAAACAATAGTTCGCATTATGACCGATAGATGGCGGTGCTCGATTTAAATTCGAGTTATAGAAGTTTTGCTATAGTTATATAAGAATTGGGGTGTTTTTAAAAAGTACTAAAAGGACGGGGAGTATATTCAGTGAATTTCAGTGTCTACAATGTATATCGCCACGTGTATGTACCAAAAAGTTTTATGCAAGTTTTTTTTTTGTGGCGCTCGGCTCTGGCGTTTGGAAGTAGTCTAACATAATACAAGGTAGTACGTATGATGTGGTATGGTCAAAAGTTTTTAACCTTTTTTATATTTTATTTTATACACTATATTTTAATGATTAAAAAGTTACTTTATGATACAGTTTTGGAGAAAATATCATAGAAAATCTGTATCATAAAATAACTTTTTAATTTATATAGTACCTGTGTCATAAGGCTTTGTATGTTAACTTTTGGATTCATAATTTGAAATGTATGACATGAGAGTAGATAAAAATATTTATACCACAAAATATCCTTTAAAAATCTACCGCGTCATTGCCGACTGGGAAGGTTCCCAGAATGCTGGCTGTGTTGCCACGTTGCATGGCGATTCTGGTTCTTTGAGCCAGAAAATAGCCAGCCTTCTGGTCCTTTTGTGTTTATTTATAATTCATTTATTTTTTTTATGCATTACATTGTAGAGAATATAGTCAAGTGTTATTTAAACAGCGATTTTGACTGCTTCGGTGGCGTGGTCGGTAGTGTATCCGCTTTCGACACCGGAGTCTCGGGTTCGATTCCCGATCCGGACAAACTTTGTGTGATGACTCAAACGTTTGTACCGAAGTCTTGGTGTTCCCTGTGTATAATATGTATGTATTTACAAAAAAAAAGATATATAAGTATTTAATTAGTTTATCTAATACTCATATCACAAGTTCTGCTTAGTTTGAGACTAGATGGCGTTGAGTGAATTGTCCTAACGTGTTTATTTATTTATTTCGATTCTCACCTAATTAGCTCTAATGTACAATATATAGAAAAATCAAAGTTACTCTTCACAATTTACCCAAGTCCATCAGTTCGGGGCGGGGCCCCAAGTGATTAGATACTACGTCCTCGCCGTCCGCCCTGGACCCCAACTTGACCACGGTAACGCAGTGGCAAGTTGGGTGACCGAACGTATTTAGTCTGAACTTGGTGCCAATAAAAATTGTGATCATTATGAATAGTGAACCCGACGATACCCCCGGTCCCGATACTGCCCTTTCCCGGGCAGTATCAACCGACGACTTTACGCATCCATCACGGACTCCGATGCAAATTGATTTGGGGGCTCGCGCCGCGCCGCCTAGCTGCAGCGCGATGTCGACGCCCCAAGGAACTGATGCTGCTGGGACTGACGATGGGTCAGCTCCCAGCAGTGTGAAGAAGAAGGGCCGCTCTTCTGCGACGAAGAAGAGGACCCTCGAGGAGAAGGGGGGGCCGCCGCGCGACCGTAGCACCAGCTGCTCCGGGTGGGGGTCCCTCCTCTCCACCGATTCGGAGGAGGAGGTGCCGGTCAAGACGGTGCGTACGCGTCTCGACGCGTACAGAAGGCGGCCGCCAACTCCTCCTCCGTCCTCGGTCCAACTGTCCCAGCGAAGTCGCCGGGAAATCGGTGGGCCGCCCGCGCGGGAGCTGATGAGCGTTTTTGCCCGCATGAACGCGGCCATGCGGGGCAACAGAAACGTGGCGGGGAGGAAGAAGATTGTGGCTTCATTGGTGGATGAAGCCCAATCTTCCCTCAACAAGCTCCTCGCGCGGAGCGTCACTAAGGAGGAGGCGAGGCTCCGGAAGCAGGTGACGAGCCTGGAGGCGGAGCTCGCTGCTTCCAGGAAGCAGATGGATGACCTGTGGCGGGAGGTCGCTGACTTGACCAAGGTGGTCAAGGCGCCTCCCGGTCCCATGCTGCCGCCTCCTCCTCCGACGGCTGGACCAGCGCCGAAGACGGCGCCACCCACGGCGCCCACCACGGCGCCCACCAAGGCGCCCACGACGGCGCCAACCACGGCGTCCAAAAAGGCGCCCACCACGGCGCCCACCATGGCGCCCACCACGGTGCCCAACACGGCGCCCGGATCGCCGCCACAGCCTGTGCCGACTATGGTACAGGTCCTGACGGCGATCGAGAGGCGCCTCGCGGTCCTGGAGGACCGGGCGTACCGCCCTCCGCTAGCACGTCCCGCGTTCTCATACGCGGCGGCTGTTAGCGGTTCTCCCGCTCCAGGACCAAGCGGCACACCCGCCGTCCGCCGCCCCGCTCCGCCCCAGTCCGCTCCAGCGTACCGGTTGCCGGCCGAGACCGCGGCCCAGGCGCGGAAGGCGAAGGGGCGCGGCAAGAAGAGCGGCACCCCTGCCGCCTCCTCTTCCTCTAACGCTCCCGCTGCTCCTTTACATCCCTCCGGACGGGAGGGATGGGAGGTAGTGGGGGCCAAGAAGAGGAAGACGAAGGCCGCCAAGAAAGCGGCCAAGAAAGTGGCCAAAGCCGCCGCGGCGAAGGCGCCGAAGAGGCCCCGCGCTCCTCGCTCCACAGCCGTCGTCCTTACGGTGACGACGGAGGGTGTGGAGAGGGGTGTGGGGTACGCTGATGTCCTGAGGACCGTGAAGTCCTCAGTCAACCTCTCAGCCCTCGATATCCAGGGGGGTCTCCGGTGCAAGACGACACGCACCGGGGCTCGCCTCCTCGAGGTCTCCGGCGCCTCCAGCGGCCCTAAAGCTGACGCCCTAGCAGCGCAGCTTAGGGACGCGCTGGACGCAGAAGCCGTCCGCGTCACGAGGCCCACCAAATGCGCTGCATTGCGCATCACGGGTCTGGATGACGCGGCCACGACGGAGGAAGTAATCTCCGCCGTCGTGGAGGCGGGCGGCTGCCCCCGCGACCAGGTGAAGGCTGGAGACATCTCCTTCGGCACCACTGGTCATGGGATGACAGTCGTCCAGTGCCCCGTCGCGGCGGCACTGAAAGTGACGGACGGACGAAGCCTCCTCGTAGGGGGCTTCCTAAAGGCGCAGGTGCACCTCCTTCGTGCCCGGGAAACTAGATGTTTCCGGTGCATGGTGGTGGGGCACGTCGGAGTGCAGTGCACAGCGGAAGTCACCGTGGGCGATCGGTGCTTCCGCTGCAGCCGGCCCGGTCACAAGGCAAGTGCCTGTGATGCCCCGCCTCGCTGCTTTAGATGCGAGGCGGAGGGCAAAACTGCGGACCACCGGGTCGGCAGCACAATCTGCGCCGCCTCGAGGCCAAAGCCTCGTCCGTCCGCTGAGAGCGGTGGGGGTGCCGCTACTGCACGGCCAGATGTTTCTCGGCGGGATGCTGATATGGACGTCCATTAATGTCTGACGCCCATATCCGCATCCTGCAAGTGAATTTGAACCGCTGCCGCGCTGCTCAGGATCTTCTGTACCAGAGCATCCGGCAGTGGTCCATAAACTTGGCCGTGGTCGCCGAGCCGTACTACGTCCACCCGGGAAGCCCGGTGGACGAGGACGGCTCTGCCTGTTTTATCTTCGGGGGGTCCGCCGCAGACAACTCGCGCCTTGCTATCATTGCAAGGGGCCGCGGGTGTGTTGCGGCGGAATATGACGGGTTGGCAGTCGTGGCCACCTACATCTCGCCGACACTGGACGAGACTCAGTTTGAGCTATGGCTCACTGAGCTCGACGTCGTCTTCGCTGCGTGCCGTCCTCGCCCTGTCCTGCTCCTGGGAGACTTCAACGCCTGGAGTGAGGCGTGGGGCTCCCGGGAAACCAGGGACAAGGGGAGGCTTCTTGAGGACTGGACCAGAACACGTGGTCTGGAGGTCCTCAACCGGGGGAATGTCGCCACCTTCTGGCGGCGGGGGACCAGCTCGGTCGTGGACGTATCGTTCGCGACCTCTGCCCTCGCCGCCCGTATTACTGGCTGGCACGTGGAGGAGGGTGAGGAGACGCACTCGGACCATCGGTACATCCGATTCGATGTCGTCCCCCCACCTGACCTCCCACAGCCGGTAGAAAATCCCCCGGATCCGCGTTGGGCACTTCACCATCTGGATCGGGAGGCTCTCCTGGAGGCATCCATCGTGCAGGCCTGGATTCCGGCACCGGACCGGCCTGCCGATGTGGATGCCGAGGCGGAGTGGTTCAGGAGAGCCATGTCGCAAATCTGTGATGCGGCGATGCCTAGGGTTACACCCAGACCGGGAAGGAAGCAGGTGTACTGGTGGTCGCCGGAGATTGCACAGCTGCGCGCAGCATGCATCTCCGCCCGCCGCCAGTACACCAGGTTTCGCCGGAGGCATCGCCGCCCAGACGACGCGGCAACCCGAGAGGCGGAGCTTTACCAGGCTTACAGGGAGGCTAAAGGTAATCTCCAGGAGACAATAAAGCGGGCCAAGACGGCGGCCCGCGAGGAGCTCCTGGAAACCCTGCAGCAGAACCCATGGGGGCGCCCGTACCTACAGGTCAGGGAGAAACTCCGACCTAGGGCGCCCCCACTGACCCAGAGTCTCCAGCCGCAGCAGCTGGAGCGGGTCATGGGCTCCCTGTTTCCGACGAGCGCGGAGGAGCACGTCCCTCCGCGCATGGCTCCGTCTCTGCCCGACGCGGATAGCATCAGTGAAGACGACGTACCCGAAGTCAGGGTGGGGGAGCTAGGTGCGGCAGTACTCCGGCTTAAACGCCGGAAAATCACTGCCCCCGGACCCGACGGCATTCCTGGCCGTGCATGGGTCCTGGCCCTCGAAGAACTCGGGCCTCGACTGATGGGGCTCTTTAGCGCATGCCTCGAAAGGGGCCAGTTTCCCAAGGTGTGGAGGACGGGGAAACTGGTCCTGATTCGTAAGGCGGGGCGGCCGGTGGACTCACCGTCCGGATACCGGCCGATCGTGTTGCTCGACGAGGTGTGTAAGCTCTTTGAGCGAATTATCGCGGAACGCCTCGTCGAGCATATCTCGACGGTGGGGCCAGACCTGGCGGACAACCAGTACGGTTTCCGTCGGGGACGCTCCACCGTGAGCGCGATCATGCGCGTCAGGAGCCTGACGGAGGAAGCAGTCTCACAGGGCAAGGTGGTGGTGGCGGTGTCTCTTGACATCGCCAACGCGTTCAACACCTTGCCATGGAGCTGCGTTAGGGAGGCGCTCGTGTATCACGAAACGCCTCTCTACCTCCGTCGTATTGTCGGGGCCTATCTCTCGGAGAGGGCCATAGCTTTCCCCAGCTGGCTCGGGCCAGCTCGGCGAGATGTGTCGTGCGGTGTTCCGCAGGGGTCGGTCCTGGGGCCGCTTCTGTGGAACATCGGCTACGACTGGGTGCTGCGGGGTGCGTTGCCTGAGGGCGTCGGCGTAACGTGCTACGCCGACGATACCCTCGTCACGGCGCGGGGTGCAACGTACCAGGAGGCAGCACTCAAGGTCACGACGGGTGTTGCTCAAGTCGTGGGTCGGATACGGCGGCTGGGACTGGAGGTGGCCTTGCACAAGTCCGAGGTTCTGTGTTTTCACAGACCTCGGAACGGTCCACCTGAAGGTTCCAGCATAAATGTGGGAGGCGTTAGCATCGGCATCAAGCCCTCGATGAAGTATCTAGGGATCGTACTTGATAGCCGATGGAACTTCGGACCACATTTCCGAAGTTTGGTCCCCAAGGTGACACAGGCATCGGTCGCGCTTTCGCGACTGATGCCCAACCTAAAGGGACCCAACGCTTCCTGCAGGAGACTGTACCTGGGGATCGTGCGGAGTATGGCCCTATACGGGGCTCCCGTATGGGCGGCGCGGTTGACGGCCAACAACTCAACGCTCCTTAACAGACCGTTGAGGACCTTGGCCGTCAAAACAATAAGGGGCTACCGCACGATCTCCGGAGAGGCTGCATGTCTCCTAGCCGGGACCCCTCCATGGGACCTGGAAGCGAGAGCCCTTGCGTCATTGTTCCAATGGCGCAAGGAGGCGCTGGAGCGGGACCACAGGCCTGCGTCTCGAGAAATCGATGACCGGCGGTCCCAACTCCGCCAGGATCTCATGGAGTCATGGAGGGTGCGACTTGAGCAACCCAAGTGGGGTGCCACCATCATCGCGGCGGTGAGACCGATCATGGACGATTGGCTGCAGAGGCAGCATGGTGACCTCACGTATCGTGCGACGCAGATCGTTACCGGGCATGGATGCTTCGGTAGCTATCTGTTTCGCATCCATCGTGAGGTCACACCCCGGTGTCAACACTGCGAGGTTTCCGACGACGACACCGCACTCCACACGTTGGTGGAGTGCTCAGCGTGGGCGAGTCAGCGCCGGGACCTCGTAGTGGGTCTGGGCGTGGATACCCTCTCGCTGGAGACCATGCTTCAAGCCATGGTCTCCAGCGGGAGTAGGTGGAACGCGGCCGTGTCCTTCTGCGAGCAAGTTGTGCTCGCGAAGGAGGCGGCCGAGAGGGAGAGGGAGCGTGCCCTCCCCGCCGAGTTCCGTAGTCAGCGGCGAGGCCGCCGCAGACTCATCTACGCCCAAGACCATCGACCTCCATGATCGGGGCCTGAGGACGGCGGGATCGCCACCCGTCGTCCTTACAGAAGCAGGCTAGAAGGGTTGCGTGTTGCGGGGCCTTTGCCCCATAGCACGCAACCAGATTCACTCATTGACGCGGGATAAAACCCTACCCCAACGACGCGGGATTCTCATCCCGACCCAACCCCCCGCAGAGACCACAGAGGTGGTCAAAGTCCGCCGGGCGCCACTGGAAATACGTTCTGCTTGTAACCAGAGACGCCCGGCAACGGACGTTAAAGCGGCCGCGGCCTTGGTCGCGGAACTAAAAAAAAAAAAAAAAAAAAAAAAAAAGTCCATCAGTTCACATTGGCGGACTTAATGCCATTACGCAATTTCTTTTTCATTTACATACCTACTGACTTTAAATTTCTAAACTGTGATTTAGCCCTTATCCCCGTAGAGAACGAGCTATACAGTTAATTCCACAAGCCAATCAAACTATGTACTCGTATAAAACACCCTTGGGTGCAAGTATCAACATAAAATGCCCACTTTAATGGTATAACAGCTTCTGAATGTGTTTATGGTCCGGCTATTATACAAATTCACCCGCAATAAAGTATATTTATTATGGCAACTTGCACTGTAATTACATAAGGCCGTAGACTAACAATTTATATGTAAAACAGGTATGGTAACACTCGAAATAAGTAACACTAATGCATACGTATTGATTGTATGGAAAAATGAGGAGGTAGGGGTTTTATGATGGAAACAAAAAGTAGGTACCTATTGATATAGATATCTAAACGAGACAAGCCTCTATCTAACCCTTATATTATTTATTATGTATTGTAAGTGAACATCGTGAAAGTTTTAAAATTAGTGGAAGCAAATTTAAGACAATAAGTTCCAAATAGACACCCAGGAATGTAATAGGCTGTGCCATAGTGGCTGGCACGTAAGATTTTGTTGCCTTTCATCAACCTTTCATCGAAATTACAATATTGATGCTACTTTTATTAAATTCATTCGGCCATTTTGGACATAACCCATTATATGTGTGCTAGGTGACAGCAATAGGCTTGCCCCCTATTACGTGGAACTAAAAATTGAGACTAGAAATTGTGGGTGTGTAATGCGCGTCTGCCTACCCCTTCGGGGAAATAGGCGTGATATGTGTGTGTTCCAAAAATCGGTTGTGCTATTCGTAGGTTTATGCTATAGCCTCTATAATATACAGACAATTGATACATACATACATACAATCTACTAAATCTAAATCAACTTTCCCATTGGGGTACGCAGAGACTATGAAAATATATACCTACATAATCGATGCTTCTCAGGACCAGAAGGCTGGTTATTTTCTGGCTCAAAGAATAAGTATCGCCATCCAATGTGGCAACACAGCCAGCACTCTGGGAACCTTCGCAGTCGGCATTGACGCGGGGGATTTTTTAAACGATACATAATAAATATAGAAAACTCTCTAACTCCGAAACAAAGATTTGTGAATCATACAACAAATATTTGATTCGACCCTGGAATCGAACCCGAGACTCCGGAGTTGAAAGCTGATGTACTACCGACCACACCAGTGAAGCAGTCATTTTGATTTTGAACGGACAAAATTGGCTAGACGTTTGTGTGTAACACAACTCTTTCAACCAACAATAATCATTAATGCACCTCGAGAAAATAAACCATGAGTGTACTACTCATATATAAATAAATATTGAGCCAATTATTTTGATATCAGCCTGGAGTATACTTTGAATATTATTACGAAAAATATACCCTTTATACGTAAATAATAGCTTCTATCCACCCCACTTGCAACTTGTATTAGCCCATTAATAGGTAGTTACGATGCAAGGTATAGGTACTACTACGAAGTATTATAAGTATACAGGATGAATTTTTGAAAAGGGCTTGGATGGCCAAATCCGAAACCATAAGGAATAGCGAATAAATGATTACTTACTTACTTATTTGATAGCGAAACCCGTTGATTTTGAAAAAAAACACCCTTTATTATTACACCATACGATGGTGTCACTGTTAAGGATCAAATTCTGCGAAGTATTGATATACGGCAAATTTAAGGAAAATTTGGAATTTTAATAAAATTAATATTTCATGTACTTACCTATATTTTGTATCATAATTTGTTTCGTTCGAAATCCCAGAAAACATCGTAACTATTCCGTGTTTTAAGTTATGTTGTTGATGGTTTCGATTGTCGGCACTTGGTGAAACTTATAGTAATACATGTTAACAAAAAACACTTTTTAACACGTTTTATTGCAACGCATGGTCCTGTGCCTTGGCCAGCGAGATCACCGGATCTTACCCCCTTAGATTACTTTCTCTGGGGGTATGTTAAAAACGAAATTTACAAAGACACGTATGATACAGTTGATGATTTGAAACGTTCTGTGGAGAATATTCTAAACGGAATCAATAACATTGTAATATTGAATGCAGTATGATCCTTGAGGTCTCCAATCCCGCTATGTATTGAAAACAATGGTCTACATTTTGAACAATTAATCAGTTAACGTAAGAAAAATAAAATGTATTTTGTTAAAGATGAGCTCTTTCCTTTAGTTTGCCTTATGTCATTACCTCCCAGAATAAGATCCTTAATAGCAACACTCTCGTATGGTGTAATAATATAGGAAGTGTTTTTTTTTTTAATAAATGGGTTCGATTCCATCTAGGATTATTGGTTTTTCAAAAATCTAATGATGAGGTTTTAAGAGTCCTCCTATTAAATTTTACCGTTTTCGCTGATTTTACAAACGTGTTTTTACACTGAAAATACTGTATTTTTATAAGTTTTAATGCACAACATGAAATATCATTTCAATAATGATCTAATAAGTGAGCTACTTTCTTATTTTTGTCATTAAATTTTGATTAATCGTCCTAAAACAATCGGTAGTTTTTCGTATCTTTTGCTGGAAGAGGTCTAGAATATCACAAATTCACTAATCGTTTTGACGTCTAAAAAGTATTACAAAAATACAGTGTATTCTTGTAAAAGTCATCTATCAAATGTATGGATTACTTTTTATCACTTTCATAAAAAAAAATAGAGTAAACAAATATTTAAGTTAGTCAAATTTTAGAGAAAATGGGCAATGAATTGGTTCTTATTTCGGCTACATAAAACTCTCGTTCATAAAATTAAAACAACATAAATAAACCTTGGTTCAAAATCAATCCATTTCCAAAAAAAAAGAAAGCTAAATAATAAAAAATAGGCTGTAAATAATCTTTTAAAAACACCTAAATTTCGCTTTATAATACTCGACGCATGCCTCAAGTAAACAGTCCGCGCCAAGCGCTTACAGGGAGAGGACGTGTCGCTCTGCGCGCCAAAATTCGACGCCATCTACAGACGAATATAGCGTGGCGTGAGATTTTGATACTTTGGTAATATTAGTTATTATTTTGTGATGATTAGGCTTCTTTTTAAATACAACAAGTGATTATGTAGAATGTATTTATCATTATTTTTGTTAAAAAAAGCTGTTATATTTTATAAAGCAGGATTACTCACTCACTCACTGACACAATTTTATTGTTCTCCTTGATGGTGGAGGGGAAGGTACCTATGTTTTTTTTGCAGAAATGTAAAGGGGGTTCTTTTTTTTTGCCCTCCAGTCCCCCAAGGGGGGCTCCCGAGTAGAGTCAAAATGAGTAATAATTTTAAAGAGGTAGTTTTTTATTTTATTTTTTTGTATTGGGTTCGCCAATTTGACGCCACCCGCCTGGTAGTAAGTCGTGACGACGTCAAGCGATTGTGGGTCACTCACAGCACACTATACTATAGAGAGTGGCCCTCAACTTGACGACCTACTGAACCCAGGATTATATGTGGGAGGAAACACGTGCACAGGCAGGGCGTTCCAGGCCAGTATCGTTCGGCACAGAAACGAACGTTTAAAACGTTCGGTTCTCGCGAACATGTACCTACTGTGTGGGAGTGGCATCTCTGCCCGGCACGCGTTGTTCGGGATCGGAAGGAAGATGGGATCAGATTGAAGAGCTCTTCAGAATGCTCGCCGTGGTAAATACGGTAGAATGCGGCCAAGGAAGCTATTGTTCGGCGCTGAACTAGCGGCTCAAAGCTTCCCGTTACCTCCGGACAATCTATAATACGGATAGCTCGACGCTGCATAGCGAAGTGAGAGCAGTATTCGACGCAGGGTCCAATCTGCGTCTTGTACAGCAGACACCTCTGATGCAGTGTAAAGAATCGCTTTACCTTATTCAGTATTCCTAGTTTCCACGAAGCTAGCCCTATACATCTTTCGATGTAGTTTTTATTATTGAGCTCTTGACGAACGTCTATGTCAAGGATCTCAAGGTTGCCCTTCATTGGTAATAATGCATTCTGAAGAGAGGGTAGGGGAAGGAAAGGGGATTTCTTCGCTGTAAATGCACACGCCTGCAATGTGCTGTCATCTGCATAACAATGAATGTTCCCGAGGGATAGCATATCATTGATTTGCAGAAGGAAGAGTTGGTGACAGCACGGACCCCTGCGGCGCCCCGGTATTGTTCCTCGATACATATATACATAACCGGGGCAACACAGGTAAGGCGTGTTGTCAGGGCGGCGTATTTGTGTCTCCGTGAGAAACGTCATAGCGGGCCGAGCCGTCTCAAGGTATGGTGGACGGCATCGAGGTTCGCATGGAGTCCACGGATGTTGGTGAACTCCACCTCGAAAAGTGAAGCTGTGGGGTTTCCTGGGGCCGCTGTGGAACGTTTACTTATTTCTGTTGCACTGCCATTATAAATTTGAAGAAGAAGCGTGAAGACAGGGCGACATTTGGTGCAGCAGTAATAAGTGACAAAGCGCAGGGGCTAACTTCGTCTGGAACCGTGTGGTTAGGTTGGAGCCGACCCGCCGGACGGAAGGGCTACCAAACCCCCCTGGTGCAAGGCCGCCGCTATCCCACACCGGTTACCACCCGGAGCGGCGATCCCACATCAGGATTATGCGCGAGAACATGTGGGGCAGCCTCCTGGTGTGGTTGGTCCCAGGCAGGCCCCATGACTGTATTGCGGGCGGCCGCGGCAACGCCGTTGCTAAGGGTCTCCCTGGCCAGCGAATCGACCCACACCACCCACACTAGACTCCGCTTTGCCCCCACTGGTTCCATGCCTGCTGCACCATACATGGCCCCGGGCCCGGCGGTGCAGCTGTTGAACCCCTTACGCAACCAGCCTGGGCTGGGTTACTTGTGGGGCTTTAGCACAGTTGCACGGTGGCACCCCCCGGACCAACACCCGGTACCCACGTAGGGACCGAAGCCACTTCATAGGTACCGTAAATTAACGAGCCTCGTCCGTTGATCAGCAGGTGCGCCACTAGCAGATGAGTTCGCTGGGGCCCTAAATATGTTGGTAGAGCCCCTTTGTATAGAGGAGGTCAAATGATTTTGATTAGGAAAAAAAATTAGCCCTCGCCCCCGCCTTTGAGAGTGCAACGACAGAGGAAAGGTAGAGGAGTTTTGATTACGGGATCATACGAGTATAGAGGGTCTTTTCTTGAATTTAAGGAGAGAAATAATCACCCCCCCTCCTAGCCCTCTTTTCACCTCCCCCACACAAGATTATTATAAAATGAAAAAAAAAAGATCAAAACCATGTAATCGCCGTACCTACTGGCTGACCACCATCGGTAACTCCGGACTCACGCACAAAATGTGTCAAATACCTAATTCCGCCCGTTTCGATTCTGCATACGGACTCTTAAGTTACATCAAAATCGGGCTCGTGACTCCTTTGAGCATTTTTCGCTATTCCTTATTCGAATTTAGCCATCCAAGCCCTTTTCAAAAATTCACCCTGTATAACAAATATTTAGGGCAAGAAAGTAAATTTCTGGGAACATTGGGCGTTTTCACATTGCACGATAACGACACACGATATCGTGCCGATATCGTAAGTAGCAGCAGTAACTTTAAGGTAAGTATGTAAATGTGTCGATATTGTCACGATATTGTGGACGATATCGTGCAATGTAAAACGCCCATTGTTAGTCGGCGACGAGGCCGAGGAGTTCTTTGATATATTGAAGATTTTAGTGTGTATAGTATTGTTTTTAGTAAGTGTAAATACTTAGTATTTTCTTCTAATGTTAATTTTCTTTCTTGTATTGTAAATAAATTAAGATCAAAAATGTTATTCATTTATTTAGGTCTCAAAGGACACTTATGTAAGTCACAAAGAGTTTTTTATTCCCGCGATGGGGCGGGAATAAAAGATCCATTGCGGGACGGGACTCCTCGGGTACACACCCTAAGGAATAGCCATGTGGCGCCGGCACAGGTTAGAGCCTGTGAGCAAGAATCTGGCAAGTAATCTCACGGCCACTCTTTTTCGAATTGTGCGTTAAATTGCAATACCTACAAGTTATCACATTTCGACCAAAATGGAATTAAAACATCATAAATAAATAAATACAAGACGAAGAAGTCTTAAGTTAAACAATCACTATCACTACATATTATAAAACAAAGTCGCTTCCGTACGTATGTATGCTTAGATCTTTGAAACTACGCAACGGATTTTAATGCTGTTTTCACCAATGGATAAAGTGGTTCTCGATTAAGGTTTTTGTGTAGGTATAAAATTTGACAAGCGGGCAAAGCCGCGGGCGTCTGCTAGTATATTTATATAACCGTACCTACTTAAATGCCGAAAAAATAACGAACGCAAAACTTCGAGACAAGTGTAGAGTAAGGAGCTTACAAAGCTTTAAAAATAAAACAGGTTAAGTCCCCGTCCGTTAAGAAAACCCATTACTTTTGTGAAAACGGATAAACATTACCTTTGTGAATATAATGTGCAGTTGATTCTTTAATTTTACAAACAAGACTGTCTTTACGAATGATGATTATGATGACTAGCTAGTCCCGGCGAAGTTCGTGTCGCCTGGGAATAGTGTCTAAAACTTACCTGAACCTTCACGAATATTTTAAGACCAGGCCAAACCGTTTCAGCCTGGTTTTCCAATCCAGAAAATAGAACAATTACGGTTTTTGTAGATGTGGTAATTACACAATCAAACGAAGGGTCGTCTTTCTTGCACTAACCGTTGTAAACGGAAGGAAAGAGATAAAGGAATTTTAAGGTATGACAGAACGAGACATGAGAGACTGTAAATCCCACAGAACCATTAAAAACCATTAACTTGTTACAACTAACAGATTCTTGGAATTTATAGATTTGTATAATAGATTGGTTGGTTGAAACGATTGGGCATTGAATTCCCCATAGGTAGTTGTAGGTGCTAACGCATGCTTCCATACACTTTGAGGCTCAATTTAAAGCTTAAAAGTTAGGCTTTTAAATGGAACACGGATCGTAGTTTGAATACACACGTCAGAACAATATATTCTATTATTTGCTAACATCCAACACCTGCTCGCGGTGCACTTATTGACAGAAGGACGAGGCTCTGACCAAGTATTCTGATAGATAAGTTGAAATGATAATGATGATATTGATTTACAGCGAAGAAATCCCCTTTCCTTCCCCTACCCTCTCTTCAGAATGCATTATTACCAATGAAGGACAACCTCGACATCCTTGGCATAGACGTTCGTCGAGAGCTCAATAATAAAAACCAATACGGATCATAAGGTTCAGGAAGCAAAATGGACTTTCCAATAGTTAGTCCTCTAGTCATGACGTCTTTCAATCAATTGGTCTCCTACGGCACAACACCCATGGAGCTAATCGTCCTCATTTCAGTAAGTGTTTAGTAAAAATAGCCTTCAACTGAAGTTGACATTAAATCAAAACGTGTTTGATGCATAACGAACTTTTCCATTTCCTCTTGAAAACCTCTTAAATTATCATTTTTCATTGTCTATTTTATGATTGATAGGTACCTACAATATGTAATTTTTTTTATAATTTGAATATAATGTTTAAAAAATACAAAAGAAAATGTCGTTTTCCATACCTACCTACCACCTACACTAATAATGTAATGACAGGTAGGACTTTAAAAGGATACGGACCTTTTTCTCTCAGGGCATTTTACGTTGCGAGTATTTAGCATTGAGGACGTTGTGCTCTCGGAATATACAGTCATTTTCAATTGGAGACGTTTTGCTCTAAGAGCGTTTTAATTTACAGTCGATATGCATCCAAGCACATTTTGCTTCCAGAACCTTATGATCCGTAATGATAAAAACTACATCGAAAGATGTATAGGGCTAGCTTCGCGGAAACTAGGAATACTGAATAAGGTAAAACGATTCTTTACACCGGACCAGAGGTGTCTGCTGTACAAGACGCAGATTAGAGCCTGCGTCGAATACTGCTCTCACCTCTGGGACGGCTCCGCGAAATATCTGCTGGACGCTCTCGACGCTATGCAGCGACAGGCTATCCGTATTATAGATTGTCCGGCGGTAACGGGAAGCCTTGAGCCGCTAGCTCAGCGCCAAACAATAGCTTCCTTGGCCGCATTCTACCGTATTTACATCGGCGAGTGTTCTGAAGAGCTCTTCAATCTGATCCCACCCTCTTCCTTCCGATCCCAAACGACGCGTGCCGGGCAGAGATGCAACTCCCACACAGTGGATAGCCAAACGTTTTAAACGTTCGTTTCTCTGCCGAACGATAGTGGCCTGGAACGCCCTGCCTGTGCACGTTTTTCCTCCCACATATAATCCGTGAAGAGGCACATCAGTAGGTCGTCAACTTGAGGGCCACTCTCTATAGTATTATGTGCTGTGAGAGTGGCCCACAATCGCTAGACGTCTTCACGACTTACCACCAGGCGGGCGGCGTCAATTTGGCGAACCAAATATAAAAAAAAAGATGAACCACTAATTATAAACTTAAGACAAACGGGTCTTTTACGCGATTATTGAGATATATATACATAGGTACCTCTTTATTACCCGACGTACTCGCCACCTCAAATGTACTCGCCAGCTCAACGAACGCCCGCGTGCTGATACTATCAGTGTGGTGTGCCGTAGTGGCTCTCCGAACACAATAATTAGTGACGACTAAGTGAGGGTAGTTGAACAAATCCGCACTTCACCAAGACGACGATGAGCTGAAGCCAGTCCACCAGTGACCACGGCTCTTGTAACAGGGTCGAAACGTTGGGTAATAAAGAGGTATGTATATATCTCAATAATCGCGTAAAAGACCCGTTTGTCTAAGTTTATAATGTGTACAAAACGCGAAAGTTTAAAATTGCGTTATTAGCTGCAGCTAAATTACATCCCGTGTGGTTTAGTTTTCTCGTTCTCAATTCCCACGGGAACACATTCCCGGGATAAAAATTTGCATATAACACTTAGGATAGTGTAGCTCTAAATTAGCACAATATAAAAAAAACCTAAATCTAATTAATGTTTTACCTAAACTTATGATTAGAAGTGTGTTGGGCCAGTTATCAGAGTGTCCGGGACCAACGGTCCTCATAACATCTGGACGTTAGGACACCTCGGACATTCAGAGACTTGTACATATTGACCAACGGTCTTTATAACATCTGGACGTTAGGACACCTCGGACATTCAGATACTTGTACATATTGACCAACGATCTTTATAACATGTGGACGTTATGACAGCTCGGACATTCAGAGACTTGTAAATATTGACCAACGGTCTTTATAACATCTGGACGTTAGGACACCTCGGACATTCAGAGACTTGTACATATTGACCAACGGTCTTTATAACATCTGGACGTTAGGACACCTCGGACATTCAGAGACTTGTACATATTGACCAACGGTCTTTATAACATCTGGACGTTAGGACGACACACGATATCGTGCCGATATCGTAAGTAGCAGCAGTAACTTTAAGGTAAGTATGTAAATGTGTCGATATTGTCACGATATTGTGGACGATATCGTGCAATGTAAAACGCCACACCAATATGTACGCCACGCGCAATATGTACAAGTCTCTGAATGTCCGAGGTGTCCCAACGTCCAGATGTTATAGAGACCGTTGGTCAATATTTACAAGTCTCTGAATGTCCGAGGTGTCCTAACGTCCAGATGTTATAAAGACCGTTGGTCAATATGTACAAGTCTCTGAATGTCCGAGGTGTCCTAACGTCCAGATGTTATAAAGACCGTTGGTCAATATGTACAAGTCTCTGAATGTCCGAGGTGTCCTAACGTCAAGATGTTATAAAGACCGTTGGTCAATATGTACAAGTCTCTGAATGTCCGAGGTGTCCTAACGTCCAGATGTTATAAAGACCGTTGGTCAATATGTACAAGTCTCTGAATGTCCGAGGTGTCCTAACGTCCAGATGTTATAAAGACTGTTGGTCAATATTTACAAGTCTCTGAATGTCCGAGGTGTCCTAACGTCCAGATGTTATAAAGACAGTTGGTCAATATGTACAAGTCTCTGAATGTCCGAGGTGTCCTAACGTCCAGATGTTATAAAGACCGTTGGTCAATATGTGCAAGTCTCTGAATGTCCGAGGTGTCCTAACGTCAAGATGTTATAAAGACCGTTGGTCAATATGTACAAGTCTCTGAATGTCCGAGGTGTCCTAACGTCCAGATGTTATAAAGACCGTTGGTCAATATGTACAAGTCTCTGAATGTCCGACATTCCGAGATTTGTACATATTGACCAACGGTCTTTATAACATCTGGTAGTTATGACACCACGGACATTCAGAGACTTATACATATTGACCAACGGTATTTATAACATCTGGACATTGTACATATTGTCCAACGGTATTTATAACATCTGGACGTTATGACAGTTCGGACCTTCAGAGACTTGTACATATTGACCAACGGTCTTTTTACATGTGGACGTTATGACAGTTCGGACATTCAGATACTTGTACATATTGACCAACGATCTTTATAACATGTGGACGTTATGACAGCTCGGACATTCAGAGACTTGTAAATATTGACCAACGGTCTTTATAACATCTGGACGTTAGGACACCTCGGACATTCAGAGACTTGTACATATTGACCAACGGTCTTTATAACATCTGGACGTTAGGACACCTCGGACATTCAGAGACTTGTACATATTGACCAACGGTCTTTATAACATCTGGACGTTAGGACGACACACGATATCGTGCCGATATCGTAAGTAGCAGCAGTAACTTTAAGGTAAGTATGTAAATGTGTCGATATTGTCACGATATTGTGGACGATATCGTGCAATGTAAAACGCCCATTGTTAGTCGGCGACGAGGCCGAGGAGTTCTTTGATATATTGAAGATTTTAGTGTGTATAGTATTGTTTTTAGTAAGTGTAAATACTTAGTATTTTCTTCTAATGTTAATTTTCTTTCTTGTATTGTAAATAAATTAAGATCAAAAATGTTATTCATTTATTTAGGTCTCAAAGGACACTTATGTAAGTCACAAAGAGTTTTTTATTCCCGCGATGGGGCGGGAATAAAAGATCCATTGCGGGACGGGACTCCTCGGGTACACACCCTAAGGAATAGCCATGTGGCGCCGGCACAGGTTAGAGCCTGTGAGCAAGAATCTGGCAAGTAATCTCACGGCCACTCTTTTTCGAATTGTGCGTTAAATTGCAATACCTACAAGTTATCACATTTCGACCAAAATGGAATTAAAACATCATAAATAAATAAATACAAGACGAAGAAGTCTTAAGTTAAACAATCACTATCACTACATATTATAAAACAAAGTCGCTTCCGTACGTATGTATGCTTAGATCTTTGAAACTACGCAACGGATTTTAATGCTGTTTTCACCAATGGATAAAGTGGTTCTCGATTAAGGTTTTTGTGTAGGTATAAAATTTGACAAGCGGGCAAAGCCGCGGGCGTCTGCTAGTATATTTATATAACCGTACCTACTTAAATGCCGAAAAAATAACGAACGCAAAACTTCGAGACAAGTGTAGAGTAAGGAGCTTACAAAGCTTTAAAAATAAAACAGGTTAAGTCCCCGTCCGTTAAGAAAACCCATTACTTTTGTGAAAACGGATAAACATTACCTTTGTGAATATAATGTGCAGTTGATTCTTTAATTTTACAAACAAGACTGTCTTTACGAATGATGATTATGATGACTAGCTAGTCCCGGCGAAGTTCGTGTCGCCTGGGAATTAATAGTGTCTAAAACTTACCTGAACCTTCACGAATATTTTAAGACCAGGCCAAACCGTTTCAGCCTGGTTTTCCAATCCAGAAAATAGAACAATTACGGTTTTTGTAGATGTGGTAATTACACAATCAAACGAAGGGTCGTCTTTCTTGCACTAACCGTTGTAAACGGAAGGAAAGAGATAAAGGAATTTTAAGGTATGACAGAACGAGACATGAGAGACTGTAAATCCCACAGAACCATTAAAAACCATTAACTTGTTACAACTAACAGATTCTTGGAATTTATAGATTTGTATAATAGATTGGTTGGTTGAAACGATTGGGCATTGAATTCCCCATAGGTAGTTGTAGGTGCTAACGCATGCTTCCATACACTTTGAGGCTCAATTTAAAGCTTAGAAGTTAGGCTTTTAAATGGAACACGGATCGTAGTTTGAATACACACGTCAGAACAATATATTCTATTATTTGCTAACATCCAACACCTGCTCGCGGTGCACTTATTGACAGAAGGACGAGGCTCTGACCAAGTATTCTGATAGATAAGTTGAAATGATAATGATGATATTGATTTACAGCGAAGAAATCCCCTTTCCTTCCCCTACCCTCTCTTCAGAATGCATTATTACCAATGAAGGACAACCTCGACATCCTTGGCATAGACGTTCGTCGAGAGCTCAATAATAAAAACCAATACGGATCATAAGGTTCAGGAAGCAAAATGGACTTTCCAATAGTTAGTCCTCTAGTCATGACGTCTTTCAATCAATTGGTCTCCTACGGCACAACACCCATGGAGCTAATCGTCCTCATTTCAGTAAGTGTTTAGTAAAAATAGCCTTCAACTGAAGTTGACATTAAATCAAAACGTGTTTGATGCATAACGAACTTTTCCATTTCCTCTTGAAAACCTCTTAAATTATCATTTTTCATTGTCTATTTTATGATTGATAGGTACCTACAATATGTATTTTTTTTTATAATTTGAATATAATGTTTAAAAAATACAAAAGAAAATGTCGTTTTCCATACCTACCTACCACCTACACTAATAATGTAATGACAGGTAGGACTTTAAAAGGATACGGACCTTTTTCTCTCAGGGCATTTTACGTTGCGAGTATTTAGCATTGAGGACGTTGTGCTCTCGGAATATACAGTCATTTTCAATTGGAGACGTTTTGCTCTAAGAGCGTTTTAATTTACAGTCGATATGCATCCAAGCACATTTTGCTTCCAGAACCTTATGATCCGTAATGATAAAAACTACATCGAAAGATGTATAGGGCTAGCTTCGCGGAAACTAGGAATACTGAATAAGGTAAAACGATTCTTTACACCGGACCAGAGGTGTCTGCTGTACAAGACGCAGATTAGAGCCTGCGTCGAATACTGCTCTCACCTCTGGGACGGCTCCGCGAAATATCTGCTGGACGCTTTCGACGCTATGCAGCGACAGGCTATCCGTATTATAGATTGTCCGGCGGTAACGGGAAGCCTTGAGCCGCTAGCTCAGCGCCAAACAATAGCTTCCTTGGCCGCATTCTACCGTATTTACATCGGCGAGTGTTCTGAAGAGCTCTTCAATCTGATCCCACCCTCTTCCTTCCGATCCCAAACGACGCGTGCCGGGCAGAGATGCAACTCCCACACAGTGGATAGCCAAACGTTTTAAACGTTCGTTTCTCTGCCGAACGATAGTGGCCTGGAACGCCTTGCCTGTGCACGTTTTTCCTCCCACATATAATCCGTGAAGAGGCACATCAGTAGGTCGTCAACTTGAGGGCCACTCTCTATAGTATTATGTGCTGTGAGAGTGGCCCACAATCGCTAGACGTCTTCACGACTTACCACCAGGCGGGCGGCGTCAATTTGGCGAACCAAATATAAAAAAAAAGATGAACCACTAATTATAAACTTAAGACAAACGGGTCTTTTACGCGATTATTGAGATATATATACATAGGTACCTCTTTATTACCCGACGTACTCGCCACCTCAAATGTACTCGCCAGCTCAACGAACGCCCGCGTGCTGATACTATCAGTGTGGTGTGCCGTAGTGGCTCTCCGAACACAATAATTAGTGACGACTAAGTGAGGGTAGTTGAACAAATCCGCACTTCACCAAGACGACGATGAGCTGAAGCCAGTCCACCAGTGACCACGGCTCTTGTAACAGGGTCGAAACGTTGGGTAATAAAGAGGTATGTATATATCTCAATAATCGCGTAAAAGACCCGTTTGTCTAAGTTTATAATGTGTACAAAACGCGAAAGTTTAAAATTGCGTTATTAGCTGCAGCTAAATTACATCCCGTGTGGTTTAGTTTTCTCGTTCTCAATTCCCACGGGAACACATTCCCGGGATAAAAATTTGCATATAACACTTAGGATAGTGTAGCTCTAAATTAGCACAATATAAAAAAAACCTAAATCTAATTAATGTTTTACCTAAACTTATGATTAGAAGTGTGTTGGGCCAGTTATCAGAGTGTCCGGGACCAACGGTCCTCATAACATCTGGACGTTAGGACACCTCGGACATTCAGAGACTTGTACATATTGACCAACGGTCTTTATAACATCTGGACGTTAGGACACCTCGGACATTCTAAACTAAGTCTCTGAATGTCCGAGGTGTCCCAACGTCCAGATGTTATAGAGACCGTTGGTCAATATTTACAAGTCTCTGAATGTCCGAGGTGTCCTAACGTCCAGATGTTATAAAGACCGTTGGTCAATATGTACAAGTCTCTGAATGTCCGAGGTGTCCTAACGTCCAGATGTTATAAAGACCGTTGGTCAATATGTACAAGTCTCTGAATGTCCGAGGTGTCCTAACGTCAAGATGTTATAAAGACCGTTGGTCAATATGTACAAGTCTCTGAATGTCCGAGGTGTCCTAACGTCCAGATGTTATAAAGACCGTTGGTCAATATGTACAAGTCTCTGAATGTCCGAGGTGTCCTAACGTCCAGATGTTATAAAGACTGTTGGTCAATATTTACAAGTCTCTGAATGTCCGAGGTGTCCTAACGTCCAGATGTTATAAAGACAGTTGGTCAATATGTACAAGTCTCTGAATGTCCGAGGTGTCCTAACGTCCAGATGTTATAAAGACCGTTGGTCAATATGTGCAAGTCTCTGAATGTCCGAGGTGTCCTAACGTCAAGATGTTATAAAGACCGTTGGTCAATATGTACAAGTCTCTGAATGTCCGAGGTGTCCTAACGTCCAGATGTTATAAAGACCGTTGGTCAATATGTACAAGTCTCTGAATGTCCGACATTCCGAGATTTGTACATATTGACCAACGGTCTTTATAACATCTGGTAGTTATGACACCACGGACATTCAGAGACTTATACATATTGACCAACGGTATTTATAACATCTGGACATTGTACATATTGTCCAACGGTATTTATAACATCTGGACGTTATGACAGTTCGGACCTTCAGAGACTTGTACATATTGACCAACGGTCTTTTTACATGTGGACGTTATGACAGTTCGGACATTCAGATACTTGTACATATTGACCAACGATCTTTATAACATGTGGACGTTATGACAGCTCGGACATTCAGAGACTTGTAAATATTGACCAACGGTCTTTATAACATCTGGACGTTAGGACACCTCGGACATTCAGAGACTTGTACATATTGACCAACGGTCTTTATAACATCTGGACGTTAGGACACCTCGGACATTCAGAGACTTGTACATATTGACCAACGGTCTTTATAACATCTGGACGTTAGGACGACACACGATATCGTGCCGATATCGTAAGTAGCAGCAGTAACTTTAAGGTAAGTATGTAAATGTGTCGATATTGTCACGATATTGTGGACGATATCGTGCAATGTAAAACGCCCATTGTTAGTCGGCGACGAGGCCGAGGAGTTCTTTGATATATTGAAGATTTTAGTGTGTATAGTATTGTTTTTAGTAAGTGTAAATACTTAGTATTTTCTTCTAATGTTAATTTTCTTTCTTGTATTGTAAATAAATTAAGATCAAAAATGTTATTCATTTATTTAGGTCTCAAAGGACACTTATGTAAGTCACAAAGAGTTTTTTATTCCCGCGATGGGGCGGGAATAAAAGATCCATTGCGGGACGGGACTCCTCGGGTACACACCCTAAGGAATAGCCATGTGGCGCCGGCACAGGTTAGAGCCTGTGAGCAAGAATCTGGCAAGTAATCTCACGGCCACTCTTTTTCGAATTGTGCGTTAAATTGCAATACCTACAAGTTATCACATTTCGACCAAAATGGAATTAAAACATCATAAATAAATAAATACAAGACGAAGAAGTCTTAAGTTAAACAATCACTATCACTACATATTATAAAACAAAGTCGCTTCCGTACGTATGTATGCTTAGATCTTTGAAACTACGCAACGGATTTTAATGCTGTTTTCACCAATGGATAAAGTGGTTCTCGATTAAGGTTTTTGTGTAGGTATAAAATTTGACAAGCGGGCAAAGCCGCGGGCGTCTGCTAGTATATTTATATAACCGTACCTACTTAAATGCCGAAAAAATAACGAACGCAAAACTTCGAGACAAGTGTAGAGTAAGGAGCTTACAAAGCTTTAAAAATAAAACAGGTTAAGTCCCCGTCCGTTAAGAAAACCCATTACTTTTGTGAAAACGGATAAACATTACCTTTGTGAATATAATGTGCAGTTGATTCTTTAATTTTACAAACAAGACTGTCTTTACGAATGATGATTATGATGACTAGCTAGTCCCGGCGAAGTTCGTGTCGCCTGGGAATTAATAGTGTCTAAAACTTACCTGAACCTTCACGAATATTTTAAGACCAGGCCAAACCGTTTCAGCCTGGTTTTCCAATCCAGAAAATAGAACAATTACGGTTTTTGTAGATGTGGTAATTACACAATCAAACGAAGGGTCGTCTTTCTTGCACTAACCGTTGTAAACGGAAGGAAAGAGATAAAGGAATTTTAAGGTATGACAGAACGAGACATGAGAGACTGTAAATCCCACAGAACCATTAAAAACCATTAACTTGTTACAACTAACAGATTCTTGGAATTTATAGATTTGTATAATAGATTGGTTGGTTGAAACGATTGGGCATTGAATTCCCCATAGGTAGTTGTAGGTGCTAACGCATGCTTCCATACACTTTGAGGCTCAATTTAAAGCTTAGAAGTTAGGCTTTTAAATGGAACACGGATCGTAGTTTGAATACACACGTCAGAACAATATATTCTATTATTTGCTAACATCCAACACCTGCTCGCGGTGCACTTATTGACAGAAGGACGAGGCTCTGACCAAGTATTCTGATAGATAAGTTGAAATGATAATGATGATATTGATTTACAGCGAAGAAATCCCCTTTCCTTCCCCTACCCTCTCTTCAGAATGCATTATTACCAATGAAGGACAACCTCGACATCCTTGGCATAGACGTTCGTCGAGAGCTCAATAATAAAAACCAATACGGATCATAAGGTTCAGGAAGCAAAATGGACTTTCCAATAGTTAGTCCTCTAGTCATGACGTCTTTCAATCAATTGGTCTCCTACGGCACAACACCCATGGAGCTAATCGTCCTCATTTCAGTAAGTGTTTAGTAAAAATAGCCTTCAACTGAAGTTGACATTAAATCAAAACGTGTTTGATGCATAACGAACTTTTCCATTTCCTCTTGAAAACCTCTTAAATTATCATTTTTCATTGTCTATTTTATGATTGATAGGTACCTACAATATGTAATTTTTTTTATAATTTGAATATAATGTTTAAAAAATACAAAAGAAAATGTCGTTTTCCATACCTACCTACCACCTACACTAATAATGTAATGACAGGTAGGACTTTAAAAGGATACGGACCTTTTTCTCTCAGGGCATTTTACGTTGCGAGTATTTAGCATTGAGGACGTTGTGCTCTCGGAATATACAGTCATTTTCAATTGGAGACGTTTTGCTCTAAGAGCGTTTTAATTTACAGTCGATATGCATCCAAGCACATTTTGCTTCCAGAACCTTATGATCCGTAATGATAAAAACTACATCGAAAGATGTATAGGGCTAGCTTCGCGGAAACTAGGAATACTGAATAAGGTAAAACGATTCTTTACACCGGACCAGAGGTGTCTGCTGTACAAGACGCAGATTAGAGCCTGCGTCGAATACTGCTCTCACCTCTGGGACGGCTCCGCGAAATATCTGCTGGACGCTCTCGACGCTATGCAGCGACAGGCTATCCGTATTATAGATTGTCCGGCGGTAACGGGAAGCCTTGAGCCGCTAGCTCAGCGCCAAACAATAGCTTCCTTGGCCGCATTCTACCGTATTTACATCGGCGAGTGTTCTGAAGAGCTCTTCAATCTGATCCCACCCTCTTCCTTCCGATCCCAAACGACGCGTGCCGGGCAGAGATGCAACTCCCACACAGTGGATAGCCAAACGTTTTAAACGTTCGTTTCTCTGCCGAACGATAGTGGCCTGGAACGCCCTGCCTGTGCACGTTTTTCCTCCCACATATAATCCGTGAAGAGGCACATCAGTAGGTCGTCAACTTGAGGGCCACTCTCTATAGTATTATGTGCTGTGAGAGTGGCCCACAATCGCTAGACGTCTTCACGACTTACCACCAGGCGGGCGGCGTCAATTTGGCGAACCAAATATAAAAAAAAAGATGAACCACTAATTATAAACTTAAGACAAACGGGTCTTTTACGCGATTATTGAGATATATATACATAGGTACCTCTTTATTACCCGACGTACTCGCCACCTCAAATGTACTCGCCAGCTCAACGAACGCCCGCGTGCTGATACTATCAGTGTGGTGTGCCGTAGTGGCTCTCCGAACACAATAATTAGTGACGACTAAGTGAGGGTAGTTGAACAAATCCGCACTTCACCAAGACGACGATGAGCTGAAGCCAGTCCACCAGTGACCACGGCTCTTGTAACAGGGTCGAAACGTTGGGTAATAAAGAGGTATGTATATATCTCAATAATCGCGTAAAAGACCCGTTTGTCTAAGTTTATAATGTGTACAAAACGCGAAAGTTTAAAATTGCGTTATTAGCTGCAGCTAAATTACATCCCGTGTGGTTTAGTTTTCTCGTTCTCATTTCCCACGGGAACACATTCCCGGGATAAAAATTTGCATATAACACTTAGGATAGTGTAGCTCTAAATTAGCACAATATAAAAAAAACCTAAATCTAATTAATGTTTTACCTAAACTTATGATTAGAAGTGTGTTGGGCCAGTTATCAGAGTGTCCGGGGTGTCAAACGTCCAGATGTTATAAAGACCGTTGGTCAATATGTACAAGTCTCTGAATGTCCGAGGTGTCCTAACGTCCAGATGTTATAAAGACCGTTGGTCAATATGTACAAGTCTCTGAATGTCCGAGGTGTCCTAACGTCCAGATGTTATGAAGACCGTTGGTCAATATGTACAAGTCTCTGAATGTCCGAGGTGTCCTAACGTCTAGATGTTATAAAGACCGTTGGTCAATATGTACAAGTCTCTGAATGTCCGAGGTGTTCTAACGTCCAGATGTTATAAAGACCGTTGGTCAATATTTACAAGTCTCTGAATGTCCGAGGTGTCCTAACGTCCAGATGTTATAAAGACCGTTGGTCAATATGTACAAGTCTCTGAATGTCCAAGGTGTCCTAACGTCCAGATGTTATAAAGACCGTTGGTCAATATGTACAAGTCTCTGAATGTCCGAGGTGTCCTAACGTCCAGATGTTATAAAGACCATTGGTCAATATTTACAAGTCTCTGAATGTCCGAGCTGTCATAACGTCCAGACGTTATAAAGACCGTTGGTCAATATGTACAAGTCTCTGAATGTCCGAGGTGTCCTAACGTCAAGATGTTATAAAGACCGTTGGTCAATATGTACAAGTCTCTGAATGTCCGAGGTGTCCCAACGTCCAGATGTTATAAAGACCGTTGGTCAATATTTACAAGTTTCTGAATGTCCGAGGTGTCCTAACGTCCAGATGTTATAAAGACCGTTGGTCAATATGTACAAGTCTCTGAATGTCCAAGGTGTCCTAACGTCCAGATGTTATAAAGACCGTTGGTCAATATGTACAAGTCTCTGAATGTCCGAGGTGTCCTAACGTCCAGATGTTATAAAGACCGTTGGTCAATATGTACAAGTCTCTGAATGTCCGAGGTGTCCTAACGTCCAGATGTTATAAAGACCGTTGGTCAATATGTACAAGTCTCTGAATGTCCGAGGTGTCCTAACGTCCAGATGTTATAAAGACCGTTGGTCAATATTTACAAGTCTCTGAATGTCCGAGCTGTCATAACGTCCACATGTTATAAAGATCGTTGGTCAATATGTACAAGTATCTGAATGTCCGAACTGTCATAACGTCCACATGTAAAAAGACCGTTGGTCAATATGTACAAGTCTCTGAAGGTCCGAACTGTCATAACGTCCAGATGTTATAAATACCGTTGGACAATATGTACAATGTCCAGATGTTATAAATACCGTTGGTCAATATGTATAAGTCTCTGAATGTCCGTGGTGTCATAACTACCAGATGTTATAAAGACCGTTGGTCAATATGTACAAATCTCGGAATATCCGAGGTGTCATAACATCCAGATGTTATAAAGACCGTTGGTCAATATTTACAAGTCTCTGAATGTCCGAACTGTCCTAACGTCCAGATGTTATAAAGACCGTTGGTCAATATGTACAAGTCTCTGAATGTCCGAGGTGTCCTAACGTCTAGATCTTATAAAGACCGTTGGTCAATATGTACAAGTCTCTGAATGTCCGAGGTGTCCTAACGTCCAGATGTTATAAAGACCGTTGGTCAATATTTACAAGTCTCTGAATGTCCGAGGTGTCCTAACGTCCAGATGTTATAAAGATTGTCGGTCAATATGTACAAGTCTCTGAATGTCCGAGGTGTCCCAACGTCCAGATGTTATAGAGACCGTTGGTCAATATTTACAAGTCTCTGAATGTCCGAGGTGTCCTAACGTCCAGATGTTATAAAGACCGTTGGTCAATATGTACAAGTCTCTGAATGTCCGAGGTGTCCTAACGTCCAGATGTTATAAAGACCGTTGGTCAATATGTACAAGTCTCTGAATGTCCGAGGTGTCCTAACGTCAAGATGTTATAAAGACCGTTGGTCAATATGTACAAGTCTCTGAATGTCCGAGGTGTCCTAACGTCCAGATGTTATAAAGACCGTTGGTCAATATGTACAAGTCTCTGAATGTCCGAGGTGTCCTAACGTCCAGATGTTATAAAGACTGTTGGTCAATATTTACAAGTCTCTGAATGTCCGAGGTGTCCTAACGTCCAGATGTTATAAAGACAGTTGGTCAATATGTACAAGTCTCTGAATGTCCGAGGTGTCCTAACGTCCAGATGTTATAAAGACCGTTGGTCAATATGTGCAAGTCTCTGAATGTCCGAGGTGTCCTAACGTCAAGATGTTATAAAGACCGTTGGTCAATATGTACAAGTCTCTGAAGGTCCGAACTGTCATAACGTCCAGATGTTATAAATACCGTTGGACAATATGTACAATGTCCAGATGTTATAAATACCGTTGGTCAATATGTATAAGTCTCTGAATGTCCGTGGTGTCATAACTACCAGATGTTATAAAGACCGTTGGTCAATATGTACAAATCTCGGAATATCCGAGGTGTCATAACATCCAGATGTTATAAAGACCGTTGGTCAATATTTACAAGTCTCTGAATGTCCGAACTGTCCTAACGTCCAGATGTTATAAAGACCGTTGGTCAATATGTACAAGTCTCTGAATGTCCGAGGTGTCCTAACGTCTAGATCTTATAAAGACCGTTGGTCAATATGTACAAGTCTCTGAATGTCCGAGGTGTCCTAACGTCCAGATGTTATAAAGACCGTTGGTCAATATTTACAAGTCTCTGAATGTCCGAGGTGTCCTAACGTCCAGATGTTATAAAGATTGTCGGTCAATATGTACAAGTCTCTGAATGTCCGAGGTGTCCCAACGTCCAGATGTTATAGAGACCGTTGGTCAATATTTACAAGTCTCTGAATGTCCGAGGTGTCCTAACGTCCAGATGTTATAAAGACCGTTGGTCAATATGTACAAGTCTCTGAATGTCCGAGGTGTCCTAACGTCCAGATGTTATAAAGACCGTTGGTCAATATGTACAAGTCTCTGAATGTCCGAGGTGTCCTAACGTCAAGATGTTATAAAGACCGTTGGTCAATATGTACAAGTCTCTGAATGTCCGAGGTGTCCTAACGTCCAGATGTTATAAAGACCGTTGGTCAATATGTACAAGTCTCTGAATGTCCGAGGTGTCCTAACGTCCAGATGTTATAAAGACTGTTGGTCAATATTTACAAGTCTCTGAATGTCCGAGGTGTCCTAACGTCCAGATGTTATAAAGACAGTTGGTCAATATGTACAAGTCTCTGAATGTCCGAGGTGTCCTAACGTCCAGATGTTATAAAGACCGTTGGTCAATATGTGCAAGTCTCTGAATGTCCGAGGTGTCCTAACGTCAAGATGTTATAAAGACCGTTGGTCAATATGTACAAGTCTCTGAATGTCCGAGGTGTCCTAACGTCCAGATGTTATAAAGACCGTTGGTCAATATGTACAAGTCTCTGAATGTCCGAGGTGTCCTAACGTCCAGATGTTATAAAGACTGTTGGTCAATATTTACAAGTCTCTGAATGTCCGAGCTGTCATAACGTCCACATGTTATAAAGATCGTTGGTCAATATGTACAAGTCTCTGAATGTCCGAACTGTCATAACGTCCAGATGTTATAAATACCCTTGGTCAATATGTACAAGTCTCTGAATGTCCGAGGTGTCCTAACGTCTAGATTTTATAAAGACCGTTGGTCAATATGTACCAGTCTCTGAATGTCCGAGGTGTCCTAACGTCTAGATGTTATAAAGACCGTTGGTCAATATTTAAAAGTCTCTGAATGTCCGAGCTGTCATAACATCCACATGTAAAAAGACCGTTGGTCAATATGTACAAGTCTCTGAATGTCCAAGGTGTCCTAACGTCCAGATGTTATAAAGACCGTTGGTCAATATGTACAAGTCTCTGAATGTCCGAGGTGTCATAACGTCCAGATGTTATAAAGACCGTTGGTCAATATGTACAAGTCTCTGAATGTCCGAGGTGTCCTAACGTCCAGATGTTATTAAGACCGTCGGTCAATATGTACAAGTCTCTGAATGTCCGAGGTGTCCCAACGTCCAGATGTTATAAAGACCGTTGGTCAATATTTACAAGTCTCTGAATGTCCGAGGTGTCCTAACGTCCAGATGTTATAAAGACCGTTGGTAAATATGTACAAGTCTCGGAATGTCCGAGGTGTCCTAACGTCCAGATGTTATAAAGATCGTTGGTCAATATGTACAAGTCTCTGAATGTCCGAGGTGTCCTAACGTCCAGATGTTATAAAGACCGTTGGTCAATATGTACAATGTCCAGATGTTATAAATACCGTTGGTCAATATGTATAAGTCTCTGAATGTCCGTGGTGTCATAACTACCAGATGTTATAAAGACCGTTGGTCAATATGTACAAATCTCGGAATATCCGAGGTGTCATAACATCCAGATGTTATAAAGACCGTTGGTCAATATGTACAAGTCTCTGAATGTCCGAGGTGTCCTAACGTCCAGATGTTATAAAGACCGTTGGTCAATATTTACAAGTCTCTGAATGTCCGAGCTGTCATAACGTCCACATGTTATAAAGACCGTTGGTCAATATGTACAAGTCTCTGAATGTCCGAACTGTCATAACGTCCAGATGTTATAAAGACCGTTGGTCAATATGTACAAGTCTCTGAATGTCCGAGGTGTCCTAACGTCCAGATGTTATAAAGACGGTTGGTCAATATGTACAAGTCTCTGAATGTCCGAGGTGTCCTAACGTCCAGATGTTATAAAGACCGTTGGTCAATATTTACAAGTCTCTGAATGTCCGAGGTGTCCTAACGTCCAGATGTTATAAAGACCGTTCGTCAATATGTACAAGTCTCTGAATGTCCGAGGTGTCCTAACGTCCAGATGTTATAAAGACCGTTGGTCAATATTTACAAGTCTCTGAATGTCCGAGCGATCATAACGTCCACATGTTATAGAGACCGTTGGTCAATATGTACAAGTCTCTGAATGTCCGAACTGTCATAACGTCAAGATGTTATAAATACCGTTGGTCAATATGTACAAGTCTCTGAATGTTCGAGGTGTCCTAACGTCCAGATGTTATAAAGACAGTTGGTCAATATGTACAAGTCTCTGAATGTCCGAGGTGTCCTAACGTCCAGATGTTATAAAGACCGTTGGTCAATATTTACAAGTCTCTGAATGTCCGAACTGTCATAACGTCCAGATGTTATAAATACCGTTGGTCAATATGTACAAGTCTCGGAATGTCCGAGGTGTCTTAACATCCAGATGTTATAAAGACCGTTGGTCAATATGTACAAGTCTCTGAATGTCCGAGCTGTCATAACGTCCAGATGTTATAAAGACCGTTGGTCATTATGTATAGGTCTCTGAATGTCCAAGAAGTCATAACGCCCAGATCTTGTAAAGACCATTAGTCAATATGTACACCACCACCATCACTTCGCTCCCCGACACTGCTTTCTCCCCCAGGGTTTTCACATTCACGCGCATGATCACTCACGGTGAAGCGTCCTTGACGGAAATTAGAAAGCCTTGAAATACAAAATGGCCAAAAAAGGGTCAGTCAAATTTGATAGTTTGCATTGAATTTTCAAAATCGGTTCAGTAGTGAGCTTGCGAAATCGGTTTGATTTCGCAAGCTCTTTCACTATCACACTATTCCGAGTGCATTTATCGTGGTAATGTGTTGCCGTGGGATTCGGGAACTAGAAAACTAAATAACTTGGGTGGAGCCGTGGTAATCAACTAGTCTAACATAGAGTTGTAGGGCATAAAACATCGATACAGCCATAGTGACCAAAACACGCATACCCAGACGAACGTACTCCCGTGACTGTACCAAAACCATACAGTTTTGACGACTTATTAATAGTTTGTCGTTCTGGTATCCCGACAATATGGGCAATAGACGTATTAGCAATTCCTTTTTTTTACACCTGGATCTAATGGCAACTGGGTATTGTATCAAATGGATATTTTGTCATCTGGTCATTATGACAATTGGACATTTTTACACTTTGTTGTTTTGGCACCTGGATATTACGACAATTGTACATTTTAACAATTGGAAATTCGTCCTTGGACATTCTGACAACTGGCCCAACACACTCCTAATTCAACAAACAATCAAACCTTTCCTCTCTATAATATTAAGACGCTGATCGCATCTCATTTTCTTTGAGGAAAATAAACAAAACAACAATTTGTACAATCGGTCTCCTTGACCGGACTACCCTCTGTAATAGTGATCCCTTCCCGTTTTCCCTGGTACAGTAATAAGTCGTGATCGACACCTGAGCCCACTTGACATATCTACATACAATAAGGTAGACGACTGTCAAGTCAAATCACCTTCTTTCTATTAAATGTCAAGGCTCGTAGAAAATACTATGAAACACTAGCCTATGACGTCACTTTATGTACTTTCAAATCAGTAGGCCGATACCTCACCGAGACGCCATGGCGACGTGGCCAGCGACGTCGTAACATAGGTAGTGCGGCTGTGGGAATTTAAAGAATTATTAATGTTAATTACGTAAGTACTTAACACAAATTAATAGCTTAGGTAGTTTAAAATGTAAATGTTTAGTATAAAATGCTGATATCCGTGCATTAGGCCGATACCTCACCGAGACGCCATGGCGACGTGGCCAGCGACGTCGCCAACTAGTTCTCATTGAGATATATGACACTTGGCGACCGACTGGCGACGTTGCCAGTCGGTCGCCAAGTGAGTTAGCCGTCATATATCTCAATGAGAACTAGTTGGCGACGTCGCTGGCCACGTCGCCATGGCGTCTCGGTGAGGTATCGGCATAACTATCAGTATTTCGATTGATGATTAAAAATAAATCCAAGAAAGTAAATTAATTCAAGAACGTTAATCTATGTTGGAAGATTATCACTTTCACTATCACTACATACTCGTATTATAAAACACAGTCGTCCTTTCTAAAAATATATAGACCTTTAAAACTACGCAACGGATTTTGATGTGGGTTTCACCAATGGATCTCGAGATCTCGAGGATTTTGTATGTATAATTTGTCAAACGGGCGAAGCCGCGGGCGTCTGCTAGTTTATTATATATTAAGAATTATTTATTTTAGTCTACATTTCGAGACCACACTGGACAATTTTGCTTTCGTCTGTCTGTCTATAAGTGTTCTGAGCTAGCGGCATACTTTTTACAGATTTCAATAGACACATGGCACAAGTATTACTTAACTTATTAAAAGTCATTCATCATGAGCTTTCTTTGCTTGAGGTGGAATGGGGGCAAAAGTAGGTGAAGTGGGGGTAAAAGTAGTAAGTAAATTTTTATGTATTTTTTCGTTAGGTAGTACAGACTGAGGGTGCGACTTGAGCGAGGGTGCCACTTGAGCAACCTAAGTGGGGTAGACCGTGGGTGAGACCGATCATGGACGATTGGCTGCAGAGGCAGCATAGTGACCTCACGTACCGTGGGACGCAGATCGTTGCCGGGCATAGATGCTTCGGTAGCTATCTGTTTCGCATGCATCGTGAGGTCACACCCCGGTGTCAACACTGCGAGGTTTCCGACGACGACACCGCACTCCACACGTTGGTGGAGTGCTCAGCGTGGGCGAGTCAGCGCCGGGACCTCGTAGTGGGTCTGGGCGTGGATACCCTCTCGCTGGAGACCATGCTTCAAGCCATGGTCTCCAGCGGGAGTAGGTGGAACGCGGCCGTGTCCTTCTGCAAGCAAGTCATGCTAGCGAAGGAGCTGGCCGGGAGGGAGAGGGAGCGTACCCTCCCCGCCGATAACCGTAGTCGGCGGCCAGGGCGCCCCAGATTCCGCGACTACGCCCAAGACTATCGACCTCCATGATCGGGGCCTGAGGACGGCGGGATCGCCACCCGCTGTCCTTACAGAAGCAGGCTAGAAGGGTTGCGTGCTGCGGGGCCTTTGCCCCATAGCACGCAACCAGATTCACTCACTGACGCGGGATAAAACCCTACCCCAACGACGCGGGATTCTCATCCCGACCCAACCCCCGCAGAGACCACAGAGGTGGTTAAAGTCCGCCGGGCGCCACTGGAAATACGTTCTGCTTGTAACCAGAGACATTAAAAACAAAAGAAAAAAAAGGTAGTACAGACTTGAAAGTATTTTGCTCAGAATCAGTAGCACTGTGCTGTGGACCAGTTTTTATACTAACTACGTTAAACTTCATTCCAAAATTCACTCAAATATTAAACAATATTTTTACCTTTTAATGTAAGTAGGTATATTTTTAACACATTAAAAAACTTAATTATTTAAACATTAAAAGATTTGTATATCAAAACTAGGTATCTAGTTTATAGCCAGCTAATTAGATGTGAAATGAAATGAAATGATTTATTTATTTGTATAGGTCACTAAATGGCTCTTACAAACGTCAGTAAGTGATACCTAGGTTGTTATTAGACCACTTAGTTTATATAGAACTGTTAGGTTATTAGGTTAATTAATATTATTATTTATTATATATATTAGATTATTTGTGCATTATGTGGAGGGCACAAAAGTGTTATTTAACTTATAAATGTGCTGTGACAACGTTCGTGATAGAATATATACACTACATCCGAACATACGAGGAAATTTAATTGCTTGATATAGTGTCAAAACACTAGTCGCAAGACAATATATGGTGATATTTTATTGGAAGATGTTTCATAGTGCGTGCAGTGCAATACACCAACAGCAAAGATAATCTTGAATCTCATCTCAATGATACGAAATCAGAGTGTATTACCTTGTTTGTTACGATTCTTGGACAAAATTTACACTCACCTACAACTAGCGAAAATAATAATGTACATATTATTATTTTGTAACCCTTCATCTATTGAATACAAATTGTATACCAATATTGATTGAGAGAATATGGGCTAGATTTTCAATAAGTTGAAGCATCAGCAAATCGGTCCCGAGGCACTGCATGCGGAATTCGAAATCGGGGGCCGGGGTTCAAATCTCGGGTTCCAGAGTACTTTTTGAAAGAATATTCATAGAGAACAACATTTATTTCGTTTACTGCATTGTTTGACTGCTGTGCTGTTACCCATTTATAAACTTTATTACAAGATCATCGTGTCGATCGAACCGTAATTTGAAACAAGTTCCAGCATTGCACCACAGAGGGCAGTAATCAGTGATTTCAATTGAGTGGCTGTGCAGGCGCAAATCACAAATTTAGATACCTAACTAATAATATTATTATTGTCAGCTACTAGTGGCCGTACTTGTCCGTATATCTAGCGAACTCGCACATCTTTAACGTAGGTAATTGCGTAGTTATTTTTTTATTTTTTTGTTTTCTTTTTGTTGTGATATTTCGTATTATTTATTTAATAGTCTATGTTATAAAAAGAACTGGGAGTTTACACCATATTTACACCATATTGCATTGTATTAGTCTATACCTAGGTACCTAATGGGTTTAAAGCTGTATACTCAGGGTGCATTGTTAAGTAGGTAGGTACTGATAGCGAGTGTGTTATGTTACCCAGTAAACTTTGGATTCTTTATTGATGATATTTCAAATTAATTGATTGTTTATAATTGCATGGTAATTTTTATTTGACTATTCTTTCTAAGTGATTAGGTACTTATTTTATATTTTTTTTTCTTTAGTAATTACTAGTAACCAATTGATTTTTTTTTACGCTGTGACGACTTTTGATTGGTTGATAACACCTATTAATTTAATTGTTACTTTCTGATGATGGATTTTTGTCACAAACCATTTTTTTTTTGTTAAGTAAGTAGGTACCAAACTGAGTTTTTATTTCAATGTATTTTGGTTACTATTTATTTACTAGTACTACGTAACATGAGCGTAGTGATGTCACAGCAGGCTGCGTGCCCCCACTGCCCGCGGTCAGCGCGCACGTTTACTTCCCGCGGTCTCAAAATGCATATAGCCAGAAAGCATGGTGATGTGTCGCAGTCTGGTCTGCGTGGTTCCCAACAGGCTAGGGGTCAGCAGTCGCAGACAGTAACGGGGTCTACCTTTCGATGCTCCCTGGAGAGTCTGGCTGGGCTGAGGGGGAGCATACCGGTAATGCGACACATCCCTAAGGGCGCGCGCGGCTTAGCAGCGGGCAAACTTTGTTCAGTGATAGACAGATGTCTAGATAATAATGGAGTAGACGACTGGTATGCTCTGCTATCTTTTTCGTATGGCGCCTTGAGAGTGCCTTCTAAATCTTTATCAGGCACCATGACGTCTAAGGTGAAGGAAAACATTGAAGCTATAGGTATATCACAGTACGAGCGCGGGAGTGATGTATCTTCGGCAGGGGTAGGATCGCATACGATGAAAAGGAAAATTGAATCCAAAGTGTTTGAAGGGGATCTGAGGGGAGCCGTTCGGATTTTGATGTCAGCCGATGAATTTGCACATGGCCCTGAGACACTGGCGGCCTTGAAGACAAAACACCCAGCCCCGTTGCGCCCAAGCAGCAGCATACCGGCGCCGGATGCTCCGTACACGCCCCTTTTCGTATCGCCGCAAGATGTAGAACTCGCGTTGCGTTCTTTTTATGCCGGGTCTGCGGCAGGCATGGATGGTATTCGTCCTGGTCATCTAAGGGAACTAACGTCGGCCACGGCGGGTGATAACGGGCCGCGTTAAGTAGCCACTTTAGCGAGGCTGTCAAATTTTTTGCTTGGTGGTCATTTGAACGCGGACGTGTGCCCGTATATGTATGGAGCCTCTCTCTTTGCTTTGGCAAAAAAGGATGGAGGTATCAGACCAATTGCTGTCGGCAGTACTTTCCGTCGTCTGGCTGCCAAGCTGGCCTGTCGTGCGGTTAGGGAGCATATGGCCGAGTTCCTGCGTCCGCATCAATTGGGGTTTGGTACGCCTCGGGGCTGTGAGGCAGCTATTCATAGCACGCGGGTATTTGTAATGGACGCGAATAAATCTGAATGCGTGGTGTTGAAACTGGACATACGCAACGCGTTCAATACCTTAGAGCGGGATGTTTTGTTGAACGTGGTCAGGGACAGAGTTCCTTCCCTCTTCCCTTTTATTCAGCAAGTATACCAGGTATCATCGAATCTCGTGTTCGGCAATGATATCATCCTTTCGCAGGTTGGAGCTCAGCAGGGGGACCCACTTGGACCACTCGTATTTAGCCTGGCTATTCACTCTGTAATTCCCGAGCTACAATCACCTCTAAACCTATGGTACCTCGACGACGGCACCCGTGGAGGAGGGCCTGAGGTGGTTGCTCAAGATATTTCGATCTTGGTCCCACGCCTTAAGGAGCTGGGACTGGAAGTGAATCCGGCAAAATGCGAAATTTTCCCCTGCGGGGCCGAAGCCCATACTAGCGTCGCCCGCTTCAGCGCACTTCTCCCTGGCCTCAACGAACTGACACCTACCACTTTTAACCTTCTGGGCTCTCCCATTTTCCTGGAGGCGGTTCCTGAGGCCCTTATTTCTCGTAAATCCCTTCTTATTGCCGCTCGAGAACGTTTATGGGATCTCTTTCCTCACGTGGCATTGTTGCTGCTGCGCGTGTGTTTTGCGATCCCAAAAATAATGTACCTGCTGCGGACTACTCCAACGTGGTTGTGTCCGGAAGCTGTTTCCTCGTTTGACGACGCTTTGAGGGACACAGCTGCGGCGATTCTTAACGTCTCGTTCGACGAGCGGCAGTGGCTTCAGGCGTCTCTGCCTATAAGGCATGGGGGCCTTGGATTGCGCTGTATACGGGATGTTGGCTTGCCAGCTTTATTGGCGTCGGGTCAACCTGGTTGCTGTCATTGTTTCTCCTAATGGTGACGAGGCAAACATACCCTATGTGCCGGGGGCACTGTTGGCAAGGTCTGCTCTTGGCGAGGATGTGGCGGTTCCGGGGACCCCACACGTCCAGCGGGCATGGGATGATGTTGGTGCTAGGCGGATTTTAAAGAAAGTTATGGATGCGGCATCTGACGTGGAGCTGGCAAGACTCCGGGCTGTATCGCAACCGGAATCAGGGGCATGGCTGCAGGCGCTCCCTTCACCGCACCTGGGAACCTTACTAGATGGCGACTCTTTGCGTGTGGCGGTGGCTCTTCGCTTGGGCTGCAGAGAGTGCGAACCTCATAGGTGCATCTGCGGTTTTATGGTGGAAGCCGATGGTCATCACGCACTTAGCTGCCACCGTTCAACAGGTAGGTTTCCGTGGCACCATGCTCTTAACGATATTGTCCGGCGGGCCCTGATATCGGCCAATGTGCCCTGCGTCCTGGAGCCTACTGGTCTGAGCAGGACTAACGGCAAGCGTCCGGACGGTTTGACCTTGATTCCTTGGAAGAACGGCAAATGCCTAGTGTGGGACGCTACGTGCGTCAACACTGTCGCCGCGTCTCACCTTGGTCGAACCGTCCACGCTCCGGCTGCCGCAGCTGATAGAAAATGAGTGAAATACACTGCATTGGAGTCACATTATTTATTTGTGCCCTTAGCGGTGGAGACCTTGGGCAGTTGGGGCTCCGAAGCCAAGAGCTTTGTCACGGAGTTGGGACATCGAATTAGGGAGAGGTCCGGTGACGCTCGCTCTGGGTCTTTCCTGGTGCAAAGATTGTCCATTGCCATTCAGCGGGGCAATGCTGCCAGCATCATGGGCACCTTTGCACCAGGAACGATGCAGGACGCATATTTGTGACTTTTTTATTTTTTTATTTTCAGACTTGTTTATTTACTTAGTATTTTTATAATATTGCTTGACATGAAATTGTAAAATTTTGACATTCTGTTGTAATGTTATGTTTATTGAATAAAAATATTAATATTAGAACTAGAGTCAATGGCATCTGGGTTTATAATAACAATACACGTCAAAAATTGACACAACAACCGACTTCAAATTACCGAAATGGGACCAAATCGTTGTCGGAATGCAACCAAATTGAAATAATTTCAATATCGGTTCACCCAGTCCAGAGATATAAGGTAACAAAAATAAAAACAACACAGTCGAATTGAGACCCTCCTCCTTTTCTGGAAGTTTGTTGAACAGTCTTTTTATTATAAGGCACTTATGTATTTAATGTGCCTTATAATAAAACTAGTTGAATATCGCGGCCCGTGTTATTTCGTTTTCTCGTTCATAATTTCCACGGAAACACGTTACCGGGAAAATAAATTGCAATAAATAAATAAATTAATAAATAATAAATATGTTAGGACAATTCACACAACGCCGTCTAGTCTCAAACTAAGCAGAGCTTGTAATATGAGTACTAGATAAACAGTAGATAAATACTCATATACATTTTTTTTGTAAATACATACATATTATATATAGGAAACATCCAGACTTCGGTACAAACGTATATATTACGTTTGTACTATATATAATATGTATGTATTTACAAAAAAAATGTATATGAGTGTGTTTCTCAATACCTATATTACTGAGTGTTATTTCTCCGAAAATCTCGTAATTTTAACCAATTATTTAAATATCAAATACCTTTTACCTTTTATGAAATATTAAAAGAGTCTTGAAAATTATCAAATACGTATGTCACACTATAAGCTTTACGTAACTTAAAAAAACAACATGTTAAAACCAAAATATTATGTTTATTGCTTTTCAAAATACTCTCCTTTACATTTTAAACATTTTTTCATGCGATCGAACCATTTTTTAAAACAGGAGGACCACAGATCTAAAGGCATGTTTTCTACGTGCTGATTGAACGCTATCATTGCCTCTTCGGAGTTGGTAAAAGTGAAACCTCTCATCAAATCTTTGATTTCGGGGAAAATACAGAAATCACAGAGTGCTAGGTCGGGGCTATGCGCAGGATGGGTGACGAGTTGTACTTTTTCGGAAGCCAAAAATGACTTTGTTTTGTTGGCCGTGTGTGAAGAAGCGTTGTCATGATGTAGGAGAACGCAGCTTTTGGGTCGTCTTTCGCGAACTTTTTCTAACCTCCTGGGCAAACAAATGGTAGAATACCACTCGGCATTAACACTCTTTTGATCTTCAAGTGAAATTGTACAGATGGGACCCATAGCTGAGAAAAAAAACGCGATCATTTTTTCACCAACGTTTCTCGCCTGCCTCACTTTTGTTGGCTTGTTCTCATTTTCAAACACCCTTCACAAGATTGCTGTTTTTTTTCGGGTTTAAAACAATAAATCCACGTTTCGGCTCCTGTGACAATGTCATAAACAGCATTAGAATGTCCGTGGTCGTACTTCAGTAGCATCTGTGAGGACCATTCCACGCGAGCCCGCTTCTGCTCCGCTGTCAGTTTATGAGGGATCCAGCGACAACAAAGTTTCCGAACTTTCAATTCTTCGTGTAAAATTTTCTGGATTTGACTCATACCAATTCCCAATAGTCCTCGAATTGTCTCATAGGTAATCCGCGGGTTTTCTTCAATTAACCGCTTAACAGTAGCCTCATTATTTTCGTTGACGGCAGTTGAAGGCCGCCACTAAACTTCACGAAATTCGTCATGTAAAGAAACTCGACCTCTCTCAAATTCAGCAAGCCATCGCCTCACGGTGCTCAAACAAGGTGCTTCTCTCCCAAAAGCATTTTGAAGACGGGCGGCCTAGTCTTTCGGAGAGAGAGAACTTTTAAAATCATAAAAGATCATCTCTCTAAAATATTTTCGACTTAATTCCATTTTCGTTGCATACGTAGAACTTTGGTGTGTGATAAAAAACAATTGACAAATGATTTCCCGCCAATTGTTTTTTTTTTATTACTAAGAAGGTTGCAACGTTTAAAAAAATATAACATTCGAAATTCAAATAGTTCCGATTAGCTAGAAGTGCAAAACTTTTAGTGTGCCCCATGTATTATAGAAATATTATAACTGGCAACATAGTCCGGTCTAGCTTCAAAACTAATATTATGATAGCAATCTAATGGAGCGTCCGAGTTCAGAAATCCACTTCTGAATGCCTGAATGAGAAATAAAAGTTTTCTCATTATATTTGAAACCTCTAGTGGGTTAATCCTTCAACTATAAGAACCGTCTATGTTCTAGATACACCGACCTAGATTAATTCTAATATTTATATCACAAAAATATATTATACTTTTGAAAGAAATAGGTATGTGAACACGCCCAGTGTTCACATTGCACGATAACGACACACGATATCGTGCAACGTGAAAACGCCCATCCCCTGGAGGGAGCAGTTATGGTAAAAACTTAAATAAAAATCTGCCACGTGCGTGTCGGTACATGTAGGGTAGGTACTCCAAAAAGATATTTTTGATGTTTTTATTTTAAAATATACATAATTATAGACTAAAAATATTTACATTACAAAATATCGTTTAAAAAATCCTCCGCGTCATTGCCTTGACTGGGAAGGTTCCCAGAATGCTGGCTGTGTTGCTACGTTGAATGGCGATACTTATTCTTTGGGCCAGAAAATAGCCAGCCTTCTGGTCCTGAGAAGCATCGATTAGGCGTTTAGCAATGTCTCTATAAAGGCGGCGAGCACTCCGACCCCATGACCCCAGTGTCTCAACCCCAAACGGCACAAATATGTAATATTTTTTTTTTATTTTAGCACTTTATTGGCGTAGTAAATACAAGGAAGTTTTATCTTTCTGACTGAGGACGGACGGATAGACGGACGAACATGACGAAACTATAGGGGTTCCGTAGTTCTAAGATCTTAGGGTTCAAGTGCACCTCACTAACTTTTAAGTCTCTGTGTAAGTCCTGTAATTCTGACCCACATAGAAACTCCCGATAAGCTAATGTATACCTGTCTACTTATTTATTTATGTACACACATAACGGTGTAAAAGCGAGAAGAAAACATAGAGAAATATCATTAGTACGAGTACAAGGGCACCACTAATTTCAAACGGAATCCCTTCCAGGGGATGGATGGACATATACATGGGGCACACTAAAAGTTTTGCACTTCTAGCTAATCGGAACTATTTGAATTTCGAATGTTATATTTTTTTAAACGTTGCAACTTTCTTAGTAATAAAAAAAACAATTGGCGGGAAATCATTCGTCAATTGTTTTTTATCACACATCAAAGTTCTACGTATGCAACGAAAATGGAATTAAGTCGAAAAGATTTTAGAGCGATGATTACTTAGGATTTTAAAATTTCTCTCTCTCCGAAAGAGTGTGCCGCTCGTCTTCAAAATGCTTTTGGGAGAGAAGCACCTTGTGTGAGCACCGTGAGGCGATGGTTTTCTGAATTTGAGAGAGATCGAGTTTCTTACATGACGAATTTCGTGAAGGGCGGCCTTCAACTGCCGTCAACGAAAATAATGTAGCTACTGTTAAGCGGTTAATTGAAGAAAACCCGCGGATTACCTATGAGACAATTCGAGGACTATTGGGGATTGGTATGAGTCAATTCCAGAAAATTTTACACGTAGAATTGAAAGTTCGGAAACTTTGTTGTCGTTGGATCCCTCATGAACTGACAGCGGAGCAGAAGCGGGCTCGCGTGGAATTCCAATGCTGGACATTCTAATGCTGTTTATGACATTGTCACAGGAGACAAACGTGGATTTATTGTTTTGAACCCGAAAAAAAACAGCAATCTTGTGAATGGGTGTTTGAAAATGAGAACAAGCCAACAAAAGTGAGGCAGGCGAGAAACGTTAGTAAAAAAATGATCGCGTTTTTTTCTCAGTTATGGGTCCCATCTGTACAATTCCACTTGAAGATCAAAAGAGTGTTAATGCCGAGTGGTATTCTACCATTTGTTTACCCAGGATGTTAGAAAAAGTTCGCGAAAGACGACCCAAAAGCCGCGTTCTCCTACATCATGACAACGCTTCTTCACACACGGCCAACAAAACAAAGTAATTTTTGGCCTCCGAAAAAGTACAACTCGTCACCCATTCTGCGCATAGCCATATACCACCCTGTGATTTCTATATTTTCCCCAAAATCAAAGATTTGATGAGAGGTTTCACTTTTACCAACTCCGAAGAGGCAGTGATTTATGTTCAATCAGCACGTAGAAAACATGCCTTCAGATCTGTAGTCCTCCTGTTTTAAAAAATGTTTCGATCACATGAAAAAAAAATTAAAATGTAAAGGAGAGTATTTTGAAAAGCAATAAACATAATATTTTGGTTTTAACATGTTGTTTTTTTAAGTTACGCAAAACTTATAGTGTGACCTATGTACATACGGCGACAGCGTATACGACGACCGCGTTGGTCTATGGTACATACAGATGAATGAAACAGATACATACACATATAAGTACAAATTATACAGAATACATACACATAAACGCTCGGTGATGCTCTTCGTAGTAACTTTGAAGTAGGACTGGGGAGGTATTTCAATGTCTGCCATATAAATGCACAAAGTGTGCCTCATCACTACAGTGAAACATTTGCCAACTCTCATGTACACGCGGTCCTGATCTCGGAGAGTTTTCTAAAACCTAACCTTTTATCTGCTTTATTCTGCTTAAAATAATTGCGTCGTCTCCCGCTCAGTACTCTGCAACTGCCGAGTTTATCTTTCTTGAGGTAATTGTTAGTGGGGTCAAAATCAACCTCGGAGTCGTTTACTGCCCCCCCTCTGTTGATTATTTCACTGATATCGAATTGGTTTTGGAGTCTTTGGGGTCTGATTATGAGCATCACATCATCATGGGTGACTTTAACACTAACCTTATTGCTGATAGTTCTCCTCGAGCTTTAAAACTATTCTACTACTACTAGTAGTAACTAGTCTGCCAGCCTCCATGTCTTGCCATTACACGCAACACACCACAACACTGATGTGGATGACACGTGGCTGGACTTAATACTTACTTCTTCTCCTTCACTAGTTCACTCCCACGGCCAGCATCTGGCTCCTGCCTTCTCTCATCACGACCTAATCTATGGTTCCTTCATCCTCAAGCCTCCGAAACGAAAGCCTAGAGTACTGTATGGGCGCTGTTTTGGCAAAATTGACATTAAAAATTTACATGACGACGCCGCATCAATTAACTGGGAGCCTCTAGTTGAAGCGAATAGCATCGACGACAAGGTGATGATCTTCAACAGGTGTGTTATTGACTTGTACGATGTCCACGCTCCGGTAAGGAAGATAAAGCTAAAACGAGCGCCAGCACCGTGGATAAACGAAGATATTCGGACAGCTATGAGGCGCCGTGACAGAGCCTTTCGCAAATTTAATAAAGATCACTTGGAGCTTAGCTGGGAATCTTATAGGGTCGCTAGGAATAGATGCAACCAGGTGATACGCAACGCTAAACGCCGTCATATCCATGATAATATTTCTACTTCATCATCGACTGAGGTCTGGAAGTTTCTCGGGACGCTGGGAATTGGTAGGACTAAGCAGTCGGAGCTGTCGAAGACAATTGAGTTGGATGTCAACAATCGACATTTCTCCACATCTCACATGATGATCTAACCAAGCGTCAAACGGTTAGCTCCCTGGCTGGCCTACCTAGTACCAGTCACGACTCCTTTCAATTTACTTCGGTTACGTTAGACGAGATTAAAAAGGTGATCTCCTCCATAACTTCCAAGGCTATGGGCTGCGACAACATTAGTCGTCGTATGATCACTACTGTTATTGACCACATACTTTCTCCTATTACCCATATTATCAACTTTTCTCTCGAATCCAGTCAGTTCCCTTCCCTTTGGCGAAAAGCCTACGTCCGTCCTCTTCCAAAAATTTCCAACCCTTCACCACCGATTCCGACCTATTTCCATTCTTCCCTTTCTGTCTAAAGTTCTTGAGGCCTGTGTACATAAACAGTTAACACATTTTATGCGGATCAATAACATCTTAAGCCCCTTACAATCCGGTTTCAGACGCGGCCATAGTACCACTACAGCCCTTCTGAAAGTGACTAATGACATAAGGGATGCTATGGAGACGGGCGGGATTACGGTGTTAGTTTTGGTGGATTTCACCAATGCATTCAATTGTGTCGATCATGACATACTGCAAGCTATCCTTAAGCGCATTGGGTTCTCGTCCGACGTATTGGAATGGTTTTTCTCTTATCTTCGGGGTCGCCAGCAGTCGGTTCGCACCGATGACATTTCGTCAGCTTGGTGTAATCTCAACTCCGGCGTACCTCAAGGCGGTATACTTTCTCCTCTTTTATTTTCTACTTTCATTAATGCAATCGCTTCAGATCTTCAGTGTGCGTATCACTTGTATGCCGACGACTTACAAATTGACAGCCATGCTAGTGTAGACAACCTCCCGCAAGCCATACACAGAGTAAATGCTGACTTAAACGCTTTAAGTGACTGGCGCGACCGGTTCGGGTTGGAAGTGAATCCTGGCAAATGTCAGGCCATATTGATAGGCTCCAGTCGTATATTGGGTAGGCTGAATGTTGTAGATTTACCACATCTTTTTTACAAGTAAAAATCCATACCTGTTGCCAAGAGTGTCAAGAACTTGGGCTTACACTTTGATGCCAATCTAAGCTGGAGAGCTCAAGTCACTAATGTAGCCCAGAAGGTGACGGGAACGTTACGAGCACTTTATCGCCTGAAAAATTTCTTACCGTCCAAAACCAAGGCAGCGCTTGTACAGACTTTAATTTTCCCAATTATAGACTATGGTGATGTATGCTATATCGGCCTGAATGCAGATCTGCTCAACAAACTTGATCGCCTTCTCAAGTATTGCATTCGATTCGTCTATTGTCTTCGCAAGTACGATCATGTCTCAGCATATCGTACAGAACTGGGCTGGTTGGCAATACGTCAACGGCACAGTCTACATGCTGTCACAACTCTTTTCTCTCTTCTTCATTCTCCCTATGCTCCCACCTACTTAACACCTCACTTTCAACTACTGTGCGATACCCACAGTAAAAACCTACGTTCCTCTAACAACCGCCTCCTTCTCTGTCCTAATCACAATTCGGCCCTTGTTCATTCCTCATTTTTTGTCCAAGCCATTCTCCTTTGGAATGTACTTCCTCCCGAGGTCAGGTTATGCAATGCCCGTCCTACTTTCAAGAAAAAAGTCTGCCAGATTTACATCAACGCACAGGCAAACCGACTTACTTATACTTTGTAGTCTATACAAATAGAAATATATATTTTATTACTTATAGTATGTATTTATATATTAAGTATTTATTATATGTAATTTATATACCTATATGTGTATTTAGTGTTGTATTTATTTGTACCATCTCACTCTCCTAATAAGAATGAGCACCTACCTGAGCATTATTTCTGTATCACCTCAAGGTTGACTGGTAGAAAATGCCTAGTCATTAAGTCCGCCATTGTACGTGTTTGTGCAAAAAGTTTAAATAAATAAATAAATAAATAAATATAAAGATATTCTGATAATTTAGGGCAAGGAGGAGAGATAAAAATCTTTCACTTTTCTCTAGTGAGTACCAGGGACACCCGTCATGAACAGTAAGAGAGTAGGAGCATAGTGTCCGAACGATTAATCACAGTCATCTATACAACGTTCATTCAGCCTCAAACTAAGCAGACTTGTGTCATGATAACAAGTTCGTTGATTCGTATATCGGACTCGCAATTCGACGATAGGTAAATATTCGAATACCTACATTATGAAATGACTCACTTGTACAGATATTCCACAATTTTTTGTTGGTAATAGAAAAATGGTCGCCCGAAACAGACCTGGTGGCGGACTATTACTGCGGAAGTGAGTGCATTAGGGAAGACTTGGAGCGAAATAAAACGCGAATCTCAAGATCGAACGGGATGGCGATGCACTATGGACGCCCTCTGCCCCATATAGGGGACTTAGGACCTTAAGTAAGTAAGTAATAAAAAAATTGTGGAATATCTGTACAAGTGAGTAATTTCATTATGTATTACTATATGTTCCACCAAGGGCCGACAATCGAAAGTATAAATTAAATATTCGAATCCCTACCACGTGAATAAAGTCTCAAGACAAGTACCTACTGTTAGCTTACCACAAGGGGTTAACTGGAAAGCTAGTAGCTTGTTGCTTGCAGTTCCTAGTATTCTAGAAACAACTTAAGTTTTAGCTGGACTGGTGGTAAAAGATTGAAAAGTACCGTTGTTACATTCAAGCACGCCTTTTCTCCGAAAATGAAATCATGAGGTACAATATTATATGTCCACTTTTGGGCAGTACCTAATTTCTTCGTATATAAAGAAGTAATGCTTATTACTGTCATAGATAAAATTATACCTTGGGTGCAAAGGGGCTCTACCAACATCTTTAGGGCCCCAGCGACCTTACCTGCTAGTGGCGCACCTGCTGATAAACGGACGAGGCTCGTTAATTTACGGTACCTATGGAGTGGCTTCGGCCCCTACGTGGGTACCAGGTGGTACAACAGTGTTGGTCCGGGGGGGTACCACCGTGCAGCTGTGCTAAAGCCCCCTAAGTAACCCAGCCCAGGCTGGGTTGCGTTAGGGGTTCAGCAGCTGCACCGCCGGGCCCGGGGCGATGTATGGTGCAGCAGGCATGGGACCAGTGGGGGCGAAACGGAGTCTAGTGTGGGTGGTGTGGGACGATTCGCCGGCCAGGGAGACCCTTAGCAACGGCGTTGCCGCGGCCGCCCGCAACACAGTCATGGGGCCCGCCTGGGGCCAACCACCCCAGGAGGCTGCCCCACATGTTGCGCATAATCCTGATGTGGGATCGCCGCTCCGGGTGGTAACCGGTGTGGGGTAGCGGCGGCCTTGCATCAGGGGGGTTTGGGAGCCCTTCCGTCCGGCGAGTCGGCTCCGACCTAACCACACGGTTCTAGACAAAGCTAGCCCCTGCGCTTTGTCACTTACTGCTGCACCAAATGTCGCCCTGTCTTCACGCTTCTTCTTCAAAATCTACAATGGCAGTGCAACAAAAAAGAAATAAACGTTACACAGCGGCCCTAGGAAACCCCACAACTTCACATTTCGAGGTGGAGTTCACTAACGTCCGTGGACTCCATGCGAACCTCGATACCGTCCACCACCACCTTGAGACGGCACGGCCCGCTGTGATGTTCCTCACGGAGACACAAATACGCCGCCCTGACGACACGTCTTACCTGTGTTACCCCGGCTATGTCATCGAGGAATAATTTCGAGACAAAGCCGGGGTGTGCGTGTTCGTTAGGGCGGATGTTTGCTGCCGCCGGTTGCGCTGCCTAGAGAACCCCTCCAATTCCGTCCTTTGGCTGCACGTAGACCATGGCTCTATGAGCCAGATCTACGTGTGCGTCTACCGATCCCACACAGGGGATTCTGAGACAACAAAGCTCTTCCAGTACCTCAGCGAGACGGCTGATGAAGCGCAGGTGCGGTTCCCGAACGCTGACCTAGTATTTCTGGGGGACTTCAATGGCCATCACATTGAATGGCTGGGGTCCCTCAAGACTGATCATGCGGGTAGAGCCGCCCATGCGTTCGCTCTCTCCCACGGTCTGACCCAGATGGTATGCGGGATCACCCGGATACCAGACAGGTCAGATCACGCGCCCGCTCTGCTGGATCTACTGCTGACGAGTCGCCCAGCCCAGTACAGTGTTTCGGTAGGAGCCCCACTGGGTAGTTCCGACCACTGTGTTGTTCACGCTGGCATGAAGGTGTCACCTCCTGCACGTCCTGTACAAACGTCACGACGACTATGGCACTACTCGTCAGCGGATTGGGACGGTCTACGCGATTATTATGCGTCCGTCCCCTGGAGCCAGCGCTGCTTTGTAGGAAAGGCTCCTTCGGATAGTGCTTCTGCTATTGCTGGCGAGATCAGTTTAGGGATGGATTATTACATCCCTTTCACTGATGTCGCCAGTATCCGCAGAGCCCATCCCTGGTTCGGGCGAGATTGTGCCAAAGCTGTTCGACAAAAACAGTCGGCATATCGCGCCTGGATCAGGGCCCGGGCTGTGCGCGACCCAAACGTGGGCCACCTCAAAGCAGCGTACAACCGGGCCACAAAGTCGAGTAAGAGGGCCTTTAAGAGAGCGGATGCCCAGCGCGTCGCGCGGCTTGGTCAGGAGCTCACTTCCCATCCCACGGGCAGCCGTGGATTCTGGCAACTGGCCAAAGCCGTGCAATCTAACTTTTGTCAGCCCTCGCTGCCACCGCTGCGTTACCCAGATGGAACACTGACTCACAAAGCCCAAGAGAAAGCGGATATGCTCGCAGACCTCTTTGCGGCTAATTCCCGGGTCGGCGACCGTGGCCTGCAGCCCCCCGCCATCGCCAACTGTGGCCACACAATGCCTGATATTGTTATCAGGCAATGTGATGTACGGGCAGTGCTGCGGTCACTCGACACGCGGAAAGCCAGTGGCCCTGACGGCATTCCGGCGCTGGTGCTACGAAAATGTGCAGCTGAGTTGTCTCCAATATTAACGCGTCTGTACCGCCTGTCATACTCTTCAGGGCTCGTGCCGGAGGTCTGGAAGGAGGCGAACGTACAAACGATCCCCAAAAAAGGGGATCGGTCCGATCCAGGCAACTATCGACCCATAGCTGTCACCTCAGTCATTTGCAAGGTGCTTGAGCTCCTTATAAATAAGCAGCTCATGCAATTCCTAGACGATCACTCGCTAATCAATGATCGACAATACGGCTTCAGGCCAAAGCGATCAACGGGTGATCTTCTGGCATTCGTAACGCATGTCTGGGGTGGGGCTATGGAAAGGCACGGCGAGTCCTTGGCTATTAGCCTGGACATCGCCAAAGCCTTCGATAGGGTCTGGCATGCTTCGCTCCTTACCAAGCTTCCGTCATATGGTCTACCTCCTCAACTGTGCAGCTGGATTGCCAGCTTTTTAAACGAGCGCCGAGTGCGGGTCCTCTGCGATGGCCAGGCTTCTCGCTTCTTGCAAGTGAATGCCGGGGTACCGCAGGGGTCCGTACTATCACCAACTCTCTTTCTTCTGCATATCAATGATATGCTATCCCTCGGGAACATTCATTGCTATGCAGATGACAGCACACTGCACGGGAGTTACTCGGTTCGTCCGACGGCGGGGCGATCTGAGATTGAGGAGGAGAGACGACGACTCGTGGCTGATCTCGACCGTAACCTCGACAGTATCTCTGAATGGGGTACCGAGAACCTGGTCGAGTTCAATGCCCGCAAAACACAGGCGTGTGCATTTACTGCCAAGAAATCCCCGTTCCTTCCCCTACCCTCTCTTCAGAATGCATTATTACCAATGAAGGACAACCTTGATATCCTTGGCATAGACGTTCGTCGAGAGTTCAATAATAAAAACTACATCGAAAGATGTATAGGGCTAGCTTCGCGGAAACTAGGAATACTGAATAAGGTAAAGATATTCTTTATACCGGACCAGAGGTGTCTGCTGTACAAGACGCAGATTAGACCCTGCGTCGAATACTGCTCTCACCTGGGACGGCTCCGCGAAGTATCTGCTGGACGCTCTCGACGCTATGCAGCGACGGGCTATCCGTATTATAGATTGTCCGGAGGTAACGGGAAGCCTTGAGCCGCTAGTTCAGCGCCGAACAATAGCTTCCTTGGCCGCATTCTACCGTATTTACCACGGCGAGTGTTCTGAAGAGCTCTTCAATCTGATCCCACCCTCTTCCTTCCGATCCCGAACGACTCGTGCCGGGCAGAGATGCCACCCCCACACAGTGGACAGCATGTTCGCGAGAACCGAACGTTTTAAACGTTCGTTTCTCTGCCGAACGATAGTGGCCTGGAACGCCCTGCCTGTGCACGTGTTTCCTCCCACATATAATCCTGGGTACTTTAAGCGGAGCGTGAAGAGGCACATCAGTAGGTCGTCAAGTTGAGGGCCACTCTCAATAGTAATGTGTGCTGTGAGAGTGGCCCACAATCGCTAGACGTCGTCACGACTTACCACCAGGCGGGCGGCGCCAATTTGGCGACCCAAATATAAAAAAAAAAAAAAACCTACTAGTAGAGATCTCGTAAAATTAAATGGGACGTTCTTACGCTGATTCATAAGAGAAGCTATTTTCCTGACTGTTTTAAAAATAACGAAAGTCGATGCACTACCGACCACGCCACCGAAGCAGTTCTGTAGTTAGACCGGTCGGATTTTTGATCTAGGGCTCCAACTACCCCTAAAGACCAATTTCCCTTTTTTTTGACTGTTATTTACGTAAAATACCCAAAAGATGTAGGTTAAGTATACCTTATTATTGGCGCAATTATTTTGGTAGACACGATGATTTACTGTTTCATTTTTAAAGTTCACGATGAACTTCCACATACTTTTGTATTTGCCAAAGCTTTATCCATTGATCGGTTGGTGTACCAGTTGGGTCTCTTAAATAAAATAATTATATATATATAATCTTGGCTACTACTACCTAGCACCTCTTTGTTCCTATAGGTAAGTACTCAAGGTTAGAGAAAATAAAACCAGCTACATCGAACAACAAATACGCTTGTCCAATTACACGTTACGTCACCTTCGGGATTCGTGTCAGCCGTTAAATGGACCGAATGACTTTCGATGTTAACTCAGTAGGTTATATAGCACAGACCTAAGTTGTGTTGAGTTTAAATCATGGGTGTAATAGCAACTAGCAGACGCCCACGGTTTTGCCCGTGACAAATTATATACTTTTTTTTTTTTTTTTTTAATTCCGCGGCCCAAGGCCGCGGCCGCTCTAACGTCCGTTGCCGGGCGTCCCTGGTTACTAGCAGAGGGTATGTCCAGTGGCACCCGGCGGACTTTGACCACCCCTGTGGTCTCTGCGGGTGTTTGGTCGGGACGAGAATCCCGCGTCATTGGGGTCGGGTTTTATCCCGCGTCAGTGAGTGAATCTGGTTGCGTGCTATGGGGCAAAGGCCCCGCAGCACGCAACCCTTCTAGCCTGCTTCTGTAAGGACGGTGGGTGGCGATCCCGCCGTCCTCAGGCCCCGATCATGGAGGACGATAGTCTTGGGCGTAGTCGCGTAGTCTGGGGCGGCCTGGCCGCCGACTACGGAACTCGGCGGGGAGGGTACGCTCCCTCTCCCTCCCGGCCGCCTCCTTCGCGAGTTTCCCCGTCCTCCACACCTTGGGAAACTGGCCCCTTTCGAGGCATGCGCTAAAGAGCCCCATCAGTCGAGGCCCGAGTTCTTCGAGGGCCAGGACCCATGCACGGCCAGGAATGCCGTCGGGTCCGGGGGCAGTGATTTTCCGGCGTTTAAGCCGGAGTACTGCCGCACCTAGCTCCCCCACCCTGACTTCGGGTACGTCGTCTTCGCTGGTGCTATCCGCGTCGGGCAGAGACGGAGCCATGCGCGGAGGGACGTGCTCCTCCGCGCTCGTCGGAAACAGGGAGCCTATGACCCGCTCCAGCTGCTGCGGCTGGAGACTCTGGGTCAGTGGGGGCGCCCTAGGTCGGAGTTTCTCCCTGACCTGTAGGTACGGGCGCCCCCATGGGTTCTGCTGCAGGGTCTCCAGGAGCTCCTCGCGGGCCGCCGTCTTGGCCCGCTTTATCGTCTCCTGGAGATTACCTTTAGCCTCCCTGTATGCCTGAAAAAGCTCCGCCTCTCGGGCTGCCGCGTCGTCTGGGCGGCGACGCCTCCGGCGAAACCTGGTGTACCGGCGGCGGGCGGAGATGCATGCTGCGCGCAGCTCTGCAATCTCCGGCGACCACCAGTACACCTGCTTCCTGGCCGGTCTGGGTGTAACCCTAGGCATCGCCGCATCACAGATTTGCGACATGGCTCTCCTGAACCACTCCGCCTCGGCATCCACATCAGCAGGCCGGTCCGGCGCCGGAATCCAGGCCTGCACGATGGATGCCTCCAGGAGAGCCTCCCGATCAAGATGGTGAAGTGCCCAACGCGGATCCGGGGGATTTGCCACCGGCTGTGGGAGGTCAGGTGGGGGGACGACATCGAACCGGATGTACCGATGATCCGAGTGCGTCTCCTCACCCTCCTCCACGCGCCAGCCTGTAATACGGCGGGCGAGGTCAGGGGATGCGAACGTTACGTCCACGATCAATTCCCCCCCCCGCCGCCAAAAGGTGGCGACATTCCCCCGGTTGAGGACCTCCAGACCACGTGTTCTGGTCCAGTCCTCAAGAAGCCTCCCCTTGTCCCTGGTTTCCCGGGAGCCCCACGCCTCACTCCAGGCGTTGAAGTCTCCCAGGAGCAGGACAGGGCGAGGACGGCACGCAGCGAAGACGACGTCGAGCTCAGTGAGCCATAGCTCAAACTGAGACTCGTCAATGTTCGGCGAGATGTAGGTGGCCACGACTGCCAACCCATCATAGTCCGCCGCAACACACCCGCGGCCCCTTGCAATGATCGCAAGGTGCGAGTTGTCTGCGGCGGACCCCCCAAAGATACAACAGGCCGAGCCGTCCTCGTCCACCGGGCTTCCCGGGTGGACGTAGTACGGCTCGGCGACCACGGCCAAGTTTATGGACCACTGCCGGATGCTCTGGTACAGAAGATCCTGAGCAGCACGGCAGTGGTTCAAATTCACTTGCAGGATACGGATACGGGCGTCAGACATTAATTGACGTCCATAACCGCATCCCGCCGCGAAGCAACTGGCCGCGCAAGGGCGGCACCCCCACCGCTCTCAGCGGACGGACGAGGTTTTGGCTTCGAGGCGGCGCAGGTTGTGCTGCCGACCCGGTGATCCGCGATCTTGCCCTCCGCCTCGCATCTAAAGCAGCGAGGCGGGGCGTCACAGGCACTTGCCTTGTGACCGGGCCGGCTGCAGCGGAAGCACCGATCGCCCACGGTGACTTCCGCTGTACACTGCACTCCGACGTGCCCCACCACCATGCACCGGAAACATCTGGTTTCCCGGGCACAAAGGAGGTGCACCTGCGCCTTTAGGAAGCCCCCTACGAGGAGGCTTCGTCCGTCCGCCACTTTCAGTGCCGCCGCGACGGGGCACTGGGCGACTGTCATCCCGTGACCAGTGGAGCCGAAGGAGATATCTGAAGCCTTCACCTGGTCACGGGGGCAGCCGCCCGCCTCCACGACGGCGGAGACAACTTCCTCCGTCGTGGCCGCGTCATCCAGACCCGTGATGCGCAATGCGGCGCATTTGGTGGGTCTGGTGACGCGGACGGCTTCTTCGTCCAGCGCGACCCTAAGCTGAGCCGCTAGGGCGTCAGCTTTAGGGCCGCTGGAGGCGCCGGAGACCTCGAGGAGACGAGCCCCGGTGCGTGTCGTCTTGCACCGGAGCCCCCCTTGTATTTCGAGGGCCGAGAGGTTGACTGAGGACTTCACGGTCCTCAGTACGTCGGCGTACCCCACCCCTTTCTCCACACCTACCGTCGTCACCGTCAGGACGACGGCGGTGGAGCGAGGGGGGCGGGGCCTCTTCGGCGCCTTCGCCGCGGCGGCTTTGGCCGCTTTCTTGGCAGCCTTCGTCTTCCTCTTCTTGGCTCCCACTACTTCCCATCCCTCCCGTCTGGAGGGATGTAAGGAAGCAACGGGAGCGACGTTAGAGGAAGACGAGGCGGCAGGAGTGCCACTCTTCTTACCACGCCCCTTGGCCTTCCGCGCCTGGGCCGCGGTCTCGGCCGGCATCCGGTTCGCTGAAGCGGACGGACCTGCACCGTAGTCGGTACAGGCTTCGGCGGCGAGCCGGGCGCCATGGTGGGCGCGGTCCTAGGCGCCGTCTTCGGCGCTGGTCCAGCCGTCAGAGGAGGAGGCGGCATGGGACCTGGAGGTGCCTTGACCGCTTTGGTCAGCTCAGCGACCTCCCGACGGAGATCTTCCATCTCCTTTCGGGAGGCAGTGAGCTCCACCTCCAGGCTCGCAACCTGCTTGCGGAGCTTCGCCTCCTCCTCTGTGACGCTCCGCTCGAGGAGCTTGTCGAGGGAGGATTGGGCTTCATCCACCAGTGAAGCCACAATCTTCTTCCTCCCCGACATATTTTTACTCCCCCGCATGGCCGCGTTCATGCGGGAGAAAATACTCATTATCTCCCGCGCGGGCGGCACACCGATATCCCTGCGACTGCGCAGGGACGGCACAGATGACGGGGGTGGTGTTGGCGGGCGCTTTCTGTAGGCGTCGAGACGCGTGCGCACCGTCTTCACCGGCACCTCCTCCTCCGAATCGCTGGAGAGGAGGGACCCCCACCCAGAGCAACTAGTGCTCCGGTCGCGCGGCAGCCCCCCCTTCTCGAGGGTCCTCTTCTGCGAAGAAGAAGGGCCCTTACCCCTCACACTACTGGGAGCTGACCCATCGTCAGTCCCAGCAGCAACATTTCCTTGGGGCGTCGACGTCGCGCTGCAACTAGGCGGCGCGACGCGAGCCCCCAAATCAAAAGGCACCGAAGTCCGTTGTTCGCGCAATATGTCGTCGGCTGAGACTGCCCGGGGAAGGGCAGTGTCAGGACCGGGGGTCTCTTCAGGCTTCATAGTGAGCACAATTTCTTCTGTGTTGGCCACTCAAGTTTTGATTTCGACGTTCGGTCACCCAACTTGCCACTGCGTTACCGTGGTCAAGTTGGGGTCCAGGGTGGACGGCGAGGACGTAGTCTAATCTCTTGGGGCCCCGCCCCAAATTATATACCTACTAAAACCTTAACCGAGAACCATTAGTGAAAGTAGAATGAAAATTGAAGGTGTAGTTTATCACAAACAGACAGACGCAGTAGAGGACTTTGTTCTATAATACGAGTATGTAGTGATAGTTAGATAGATAGTAGACAGATAGATCACCCTAGTCTCTCAAATCCAAATGAAATTAACCAATATGTTTTTCTTTTTTTTAAGTTATAAGTATGTAGTTACAGAAGTTAGTAGAAAAGCAAATCTCTCGTATGCACAATCTCAAACTCTGTCAAATCAACGAATAACATACGGTATTAGGGATTAGCTCATTTAAATTTCAACTTCGGGTTCGATTCCCGGTTGGTACAAACTTTGTGTGAGTCCAGATACGTTTGTACCGTAGTGTGGATGTTTCCTATGTATAATATGTAGGTATTTACAAAAAAAATGTATATAAGTTGTGACGTCGGTGTGTGACGTCACACCGCTACGAGCCTGCACCGCCCGCGCCAATCGCCCCACCAGTCTGATGCGTCGTCCTACTATATAAACGAAGGACAAACGTCATTCGTCCTCTTGCGCGACCTACGTGAATATTCAGTTAACGTTGCTGTTTACTTACACAGCACCTGCCTTGGACTATGAAACCTGTAACCACTATAAATTCGACTTCTAGATTTGTGTAAATTCGCTAGCAACCCACGACCCTACGTCGTGATATCACTGTTTGTAACAACGTATTTCTCACATTATATTGTTACGAGCCGGGGTTCTACGGAATTAAAAATGCCGATCAAACTACCACAAACACTTTATTTATTACACCACTAATTTACACTTCACTATAAGCTTCACTGAACACTTTTATTCGCACTTGAACTCGCAGGTATAACTCGTATTATCGCTCTGGAAATACTGATGATCTCCCACCCAAGCGCTCGGCATATATAGGGCGTTCATTGTTCTAGAAGTTTCAGCTGAGAATCATCGCGAACACTCTGTCACTCTCTCGAACCTTCTAGATGTGTCGAGAAACGCGTTACGTAGAAGTTACCTTGAGAGAATATTCCAGAAAGATGTTACGTAGTAGTACTGCGATTTGCTACTAGATGGCGCTGAATTTGGTAGTCTTATTACTCGCTACGAGATGGCGTTACACTATGTATAAAATCATATTAAGTGTGTTCATTTGAGGTTATCCTGAGGTAACTCCCTATTTGTGCTGGGGAGGACTCCCCACACGTCACAAAGTATTTATATGAGTTTATCTAGTACTCATATCACAAGCTATGCTTAGTTTGAGACTAGATGGCGTTGTGTAAATGGTCCTAACTTATTTATTTAATTATTTCGAAAGTGTTTTTTTACTATCTTGTGTATGTACTTACACAAGACAGTAAATAATCACAATGTCTGTTTGTGATTATACACAGTTGGACCTACACTAAATGCATAATATGGAATATGTTACTTACATAAATTATTCAAGGTTATATTTTTTATACCTTTATGGTGCCCAGTAACGGCAATAGCTGGCCCCCTATAATGTAGGGAACAAAAATGACAACTTGTGGGTGTGTAATGCAGCTCTACCTACCCATTCGGAGATACAGGCGTCATTATATTATGTATTATAGTCTTCTTTATATTTCTAAAGTACAGCCACATATGGGAAACAGTTCTGGCTGAGCGCCAAATATGTTGGAGATATAACTGAATAAATCTATACAATAATAAACAGTAGGTACCGTGTGTCTGTACATTTAATAAAATTAACAAAAAGTTATGTGTCGGTTACCACTAGACCACGAACGCCTCAAGGCAACACAAGCTTTGTATCATCTAAATCAGACGGGAAAATAGGTATCGTCTTATATAATAATACAGATCTACTTAAATTATTCCACGCAGGTGGAGCTGTGTGTTTTAGCAGTATAAAGTCGGTCTGTAGTCTTATGGGTCCCTTAGGAGTGAATGGTAGTCAAACCAATGCCGACAGCATACTAATCCTGTACCGAATGCATTAATTATAAGTAGGTACATATTCGTTTCTGCTTATTATAGACTAACAACATACTTACTTCCTATATTATTATGATCTTGATAGCCCGCGAAGTCGTGGTTAAACTACTGGGCTCGGCGGTGGGTTCTAATCACACCCAGGACCAATCGTTGCGTGATGAGAGCAATGGTTTATGTCCATGGGTGTAATTTATGTATAAAAATTTAGATGAGAATGAGAAGTTTGAGAAGTATGGCTGGGGTAACGTTAGTGGATAAAGTAAGGAACAGCGTGATACGGGAACGTTGTGGTGTGACAGAAGATGTAGTGACCGAGATACAAAAAGGGATGCTTCATCTTACTTTGGACTAGATGGCACTGTGTAAAAATGTCCTTAATATTTATTTTTGTACAAATTAGCGGACGTCCGCGGTTTCGCCCGCGAGAAGTACTTCTATGGTTCCCAATTCCTGCGGGAACACATTTCCGTGATAAAAAGTAGCCTATATTATACCTTACTAGTGGACCCCCCCGGCTTCACCCACTTAATAAATAATATGTACAAAAACCTTTCTCGAGAACATGGTGAAAACCGCATCCAAATCCGTTGCGTAGTTCTAATGATATACGCATACATACAGTAAGGGTGGTTCGTTTTATAGTATGTAACATCAGCTATCTGCCTGTAAAAGTCCTGTTAAAATCGGTCCAGCCGTTGCAGAGATTAGACGGAACAAACAGACAGACATAAATTTTAAAAATTTGTCATTTTATGTAAGTGTCGTATATACTTGATATTAATTTAGTAAAATGCTGTAAATTTTAAATTACACACAGACACTTCATTTATCGGTATGGATTTATTCTCGTAGACTCTTACTTACTAAAATCTACTAAAAAACTTAATAAAAAAAAATTGATAATCTACCTGAGTTTCTTGCTGGTATCTTCTCTGGAGAACCAACTTACCGAACGGGAATACATCCAAACCTCTACGTATACGGTGGTGAAGGTTGTTATTGCTTTCACATTTCGTCAGGCAGCTTCTTGCTCTCACTTTGGGGTGATCTTATTGCTATGCACCTCTGCTTTCCTTCTCGGAAGTATAGTTGTGATGGTATGTTATCTTAATAAAGTTAATAATATCAGGCGTTACTTTTCGTAAGTCCATAGTTAAATAAAATGTTATCTCTCTACTAATATTATGGAGAGGAAACATTTGATTGATGCAAAGCCGCGGTGGTTAGGTAATCACTACAAATTATAAAACAAATTCGCTTCCGTCCGTATGTATGCTGAAACCTTTACCCAACGTATTTTAATGGGGTTTTTACCAATGGATAGAGTGGTTCTCGAGGAAGGTTTTAGAATCAAAGAATCAATTTCATTTATTCAGTTTAGGCACATAAAGAGCATTATAAAAATACTAAATTAATTACATAAATAACCATTTGAAAATTATTCTTTCGCTGGTTCGGTAAGTTGGTTCTCCTGAGAAGATACCAGCAAGAAACTCAGGTAGATTATCCATTTTCTTTTTAATAATGTTTTGTATACATTGTGTTACAATTTGTATCGTAGGAGTGGCTAACAACAGCAGATTAGGGTGACCATGCATTTTTATCATTAAGATATTCGTCTACATTATAATAGCCTTTCTTCATCAAACGTTTTTTCACTACTATTTTAAACTTATTAAGAGGCATGTCAACCAGATCCTGCGGAATTTTATTAAATATTTTTATACATTTGCCTACAAACGAATTACCAACTTTATGAAGTCTTATTTTTGTCATTGCCAGTTTATTTTTATTTCTTGTATTATAATTATGGCTATCAAATCTTTTTTTGAAAAGTTCTATGTTCTTCCGTACATACACGATGTTGTCGTAAACATATTGAGAAGCAACGGTTAAAATATTAATTTCTTTAAATAGTTCCTTCAGCGAGTCACGGAGTCCGAGTCTATAGATTGCTCGTATAGCTCGTTTCTGTAATATGAATATTGTCTCAATATCGGCAGCTGAGCCCCATAGCAGCAGACCTTATGACATAACGCTATGAAAGTAGCCAAAATAAACTAATCGTGCCGTTTTTTCATCAGTCAGTGACCTTATCTTTATAACCGCATAGGCAGCCGAACTAAGTCTTCCTGCCAAGGCTGTGATATGAGAACCCCATTGCAGTTTACTATCGAAAGTTATTCCAAGAAAAACTGTAGTATTGACTATTTGAACTAATTCATTATTCATAGTAATATGAGTACCTGTCTAACATTGGGCATAGTAAATTTTACACATTTTGTTTTCTTCGCATTGAGCAGCAAGTTGTTACTTGTGAACCAATGCAGTATTTCCGAAAGGGTATTATTTACATCGTCAAGTACTACTTTTCGTCTATCACTTTTAAAAATTAATGATGTGTCATCAGCAAATAATACTATTTCACAAAGATTTTTAGTGAAGTAAGGTAGATCATTTACGTATATTAAGAATAAAAGGGGTCCTAATATCGAGCCCTGGGGTACTCCCATGACTAATGAGGCGCCAGAAGAGTCGGTGCCATTAACGTTAACTTTTTGTACTCTATCAGTGAGGTAAGACTCCAGTAAGCCAAGTGAGCTGTGCGAAACACCATAATACCCTAATTTTAGTAACAAAGTCTCATGATCAACACAATCAAAAGCTTTTGATAGATCACAAAAGATACCAATGGCATCCTGCTTCTCCTCCCATGCTTCAAATATAAGTGCAACTCCTGCATCCGTTGTGTTTCTGCCTTTAGTGAAACCAAACTGTTTGCTATGAAGTAACTTATTTTCTGTAAAATGTGAAAGCAATTGATTAAATATTATTTTTTCAAAAATTTTACTCAGTGTTGGGAGTATGGAGATAGGTCGAAAATTTGAAGGATTACTTTTGTCTCCTGCTTTGAATAAAGGAATGATTTTACTGTACTTCATAAGATTAGGAAACTGATTTTCATCTATACATTTATTGAATATGAATGCAAGGTAAGGCGCAATAGCAGGAATTATTGATTTTATTATATTGGTTGAAATGCCCCAAAGATCCTCAGTATTTTTTATATTCAGTTGTTTAAAAGTTTTAAGTATAGTGACAGAGTCAATATACTGAAAATCAAAATCAATCAAAAAGTTAACTCTACATTTATCAACACTAGATTTGAGAAGAGAATTGGCTACGTTTTTTGAAGAATTTAACTTATTTGTTGTTATAATTGGAACATTTGTGAAAAAAGATTCAAATGCATTGGCCACTGCAGAATCAGTTTTAATATGTTTATCATCTATTTTTAACTCGAAGGATCGATCACGTGACTTTGCTTTACAGGTTTCTTTGTTAATAATATTCCATGTTGCCTTAGTTTTATTATCGGATTTTTAAATTTTAGCCCGTATATAATTAGATTTGGCTATTGAACAAACTTTTTTGAACAGTTTGGAGTACTTTTTAATCCGTTCAATTACTTGTGGCTCATTAGTAGATGCCTTTCTCTCGTATAATTCATACAATTTTTTTCTACTTTTATAGATTACAGGCGTAGCCCAATCACTAAATTTATTTTTGAATTGATTTACATTTATTGTTTTTTTTGTGAAAATGTTATTGCATTCGTATTTGATTACTTCGAACAAATCTCCGTAAAGATCATTCGGGTTTTTATCATTATTCAACTCCAAAACAGGTACTTTATTATTAATGTTTACTTTAATTTTTTCTAATCGATATTTTGTGATTGGTCTACATACAATATTTTTTGAAGATGGAACATGTTGGTACTTAAATCTAGCTAACTGACCTGCATGATCTGAATTAATAAAATGTATTATTGATTTCTCATCTACATCGCTGTTAGAAAAAATATGGTCTAAGCAGGTAGCTGATGTGGCTGTGGTGCGAGTTGGTTCACAAAAAAGATTTTGTAAGTTAAAAGATTTAAAAAGGTTGAGGAACCTTATCGCGTTCTGGGAATTTTCTAAAAAATTAATATTAAAATCGCCACATACAACTACAGTCGTCTTACATTTACATACTTTCATTAAGGCTTCTTCCATAATGGACTCAAACAAGTAGTAATCTCCAGAAGGAGGTCTATAGACGCTAATAATAATATATTGTTCTAGCTCTGCACATGATAGTTCAATATTTCGCTCACTTGTGATATGATGATGATGTGATTTAGTGTGTATACATATACAATTTGTCAAGCGGGTGAAGCTGCGGGCGTCCGCTAGTATTCTATATGACACAAATTTAGCTGGTATTATAAATAAACTGAAAAATACATAATATTAAAAACCAAAAATAAATATACTTTTTTTAACGAAGTGTAAATCACCTGAGTGTGAAGTAAACAATACACGTCGGAGATAAGGTTGGGTGCATAATTTATGGACTCAAATTTAACGCTTGCCTTTTTCCATCGCTTCGTGGTATGTGTTAAGTTACAAGCTTAAGCGGATTTTAGATTTTAAGAGATTTTCTTTTTTAAGAGATTTTTTTTTTTTAACAGAGGAAACGAAGCGTTTAAATATCACAATCTTGCTTGCGTCTGTCTGACTGGGGAGCGAAGCGAGCGGCGTCCCAAGTCTCTGGTTCCAAGCTAGCAGTCACATGTTTTATCTGATCTCCGCAAAACTTGTCAGTAATGTTCCTTAATTTTGTACAATTTTTTGATTGTTTGCTTTTTCGATTGGAAGGAAATGAATGATAGCTTAACAATACATGTGCATAATGGTCTAATCGATATCACCGGGTTGTGGAAGTCAGATGACTGTCGTTCTATTTAAAATATTGATGTTCAGCTGCATCGCGCTAATTAGACTGGAAAGCCGACCCCAACTAGGTTGGGAAAAGGCTGAGCAGATGATGATGTGTGGTCTCATTAAGATCTTACAGGTCCAAGTTAACCTCTTCTGGCAATTGGTACCTCTGCTTTCAACGTACGAGGTTCTGGCAAAAATAAAAGCTTTCAGCTACTTATTTCGTGGGCCAACAATGTTGCTGACGTAGAATGGTTGAATAATCTGCATATCCTTTCGGTTAAAAGTGCTTGAATTGAGCCCGATTTTGATGAAACTTACGTTGCTGTTCAGGATCAAATTCTGGGAAGTAATGATATACGGCAAAGATAAGGAAAACTTAAATTTTAATAAAATTCATATTTTTTGTCTGTCTCTTAGTCGCTTATCACACTGGGCAGAGGCGCGCGCGCTACCACCGCCTCTGCCCAGTGTGATAATAGACAGACATGTACTTGCCAGCTTGTTTCTTATAGTGTATTAAACGCGAGATTACGGTACTACTTACTAATTCCATATGCGAGATACAACATTATGTTCTACTTTCAAATTTTACCTGCCCACGAGCATCATTTAGAAGATGAAATAGTAAGTTCTGTGATTAGGAACAAAATTGCCTCAAAATTTACATAAAGTTTTCCTTAAATTTGCCGTATATCATTACTTCCCAGAATTTGATCCTTAACAGCAACACTATCGTATGGTGTAATAATAAAGGGTGCGATTTTTTTTCTAAATCAATAGTTTCGAAACCCAGATATGATTATAGGTATTTAAAAAGTCTAATGATGATGTTTTAAGTTTCATCAAAATCGGGCTCGTGACTCCTTTGAGCATTTTTCGCTATTCCCTATAGTTCCGGATTTGGCCATACAAGCCCACTTGAAAAATTCATTCTGCATATTGGGTTACATACATATGTGTTACTCGTTACATACATGGGGCACACAGTTTTGCACTTCTAGCTAATCGGAACTATTTGAATTTCGAATGATATATTTTTTTAAACGTTGCAACCTTCTTAGTAATAAAAAAAGCGATTGGCGGGAAATCATTTGTCAATTGTTTTTTATCACACATCAAAGTTCTACGTATGCAACGAAAATGGAATTAAGTCGAAAAGATTTTAGAGTGAGGATTTTTTATGATTTTAAAAGTTCTCTCTCTCCGCAAGACTGTGCCGCTCGTCTTCAAAATGCTTTTGGGAGAGAAGCACCTTGTTTGAGCACCGTGAGGCGATGGTTTGCAGAATTTGAGACAGGTCGAGTTTCTTTATATGACGAATTTCGTGAAAATAATGTGGCTACTGTTAAGCGGTTAATTGAAGAAAACCCGCGGATTACCTATGAGACAATTCGAGGACTGTTGGGGATTGGTATGAGAAAAATCCAGAAAATTTTACACGAAGAATTGAAAGTTCGGAAACTTTGTTGTCGTTGGATCCCTCATGAACTGACAGCGGAGCAGAAGCGGGCTCGCGTGGAGTGGTGCTCACAGATGCTACTGAAGTACGACCTCGGACATTCTAATGCTGTTTATGACATTGTCACAGGAGACGAAACGTGGATTTATTATTTTGAACCCGAAAAAAAAACAGCAATCTTGTGAAGGGTGTTTGAAAATGAGAACAAACCAAAACAAAAATGAGGCATGCGAGAAACGTTGCTAAAAAAATGATCGCTTTTTTTTCTCAGCTACGGGTCCCATCTGTACAATTTCACTTGAAGATCATAAGAGTGTTAATGCCGAGTGGTATTCTACCATTTGTTTACTCAGGGTGTTAGAAAAAATTCGCGAAAGACGACCCAAAAGCCGCGTTCTCCTACATCATGACAACGCTTCTTCACACACGGCCAACAAACAAAGTCATTTTTAGCTTCCGAAAAAGTACAACTCGTCACCCATCCTGCACATAGCCTAGACCTAGCACCCTGTGATTTTTGTATTTTCCCCAAAATCGAAGATTTGATTAGAGGTTTCACTTTTACCAACTCCGAAGAGGCAGTGATAGCGTTCAATCAGCACGTAGAAAACATGCCGTCAGATCTGTGGTCCTCATGTTTTCCAAAATGGTTCGATCGCATGAAAAAATGTTTAAAATGTAAAGGAGAGTATTTTGGAAAGCAATAAACATAATATTTTGGTTTTAACATGATGTTTTTTTAAGTTACGCAAAACTTATAGTGTGACCTACGTATACGAGTACATCTATCCATCGCAACTACACTAATTCCACAAAGCAACGGCGGGTATTGACGTTTCCAGACAGTCAAGGTATATTTCCCAGAAAATTAGGAATCCATTTCATAAGTTTGATATTTAAACGCCATTTTCTTTATACTTGGGGTATACCACAGAAAATAAATAATCACAAACGGTAGAGCGAGCAGTTGTTTTATCTTTGAGTATGATTCGAGTTACAAGTAGATATACCTGGTTTACGGCAATTGTGAACTGTCGTTTAATCACACTATGTTAACGAGAGAGGTATCAGAGGCGCTCGTTATACCCAATATTCTTTACATATACTTAAATCTCTAGTCAGAGATCACTACCTGGAGTTGCAACTTCAATGAGCGGCAGGATCTTATATGCTTTATAAACTCATCTTTATTCTATATTTCTGTGCCTACGTATGTATTTATACGTAGGTCACACTATAAGTTTTGCGTAACTTAAAAAAACAACGTGTTAAAACCCAAATATTATGTTTGTTGCTTTTCAAAATACTCTCCCTTACATTTTAAACATTTCGTCATGCGATCGAATCATTTTTTAAAACAGGAGGACCACAGATCTGACGGCATGTTTTCTACGTGCTGATTGAACGCTATCACTGCCTCTTCAGAGTTGGTAAAAGTGAAACCTCTTATCAAATCTTTGATTTTGGGGAAAATACAGAAATCACAGGGTGCTAGGTCGGGGCTATGTGCAGGATGGGTTACGAGTTGTACTTTTTCGGAAGCTAAAAATGACTTTGTTTTGTTGGCCGTGTGTGAAGAAGCGTTGTCATGATGTAGGAGAACGCGGCTTTTGGGTCGTCTTTCGCGAACTTTTTCTAACACCCTGGGTAAACAAATGGTAGAATACCACTCGGCATTAACACTATTTTGATCTTCAAGTGGAATTGTACAGATGGAACCCGTAGATGAGAAAAAAAACCTCGATCATTTTTTTACCAACGTTTCGCGCCTGCCTCACTTTTGTTGGCTTGTTCTCATTTTCAAACACCCTTCACAAGATTGCGGTTTTTTTTCGTGTTCAAAACAATAAATTTCGTCACATTTCGTCTCCTGTGAGAATGTCATAAACAGCATTAGAATGTCCGTGGTCGTACTTCAGTAGCATCTGTGAGCACCATTCCACGCGAACCCGCTTCTGCTCCACTGTCAGTTCATGAGGGATCCAACGACGATTTGACTCATACCAATCCCCAATAGTCCTCGAATTGTCTCATAGGTAATCCGAGGGTTTTCTTCAATTAACCGCTTAACAGTAGCCACATTATTTTCGTTGACGGCAGTTGAAGGCCGCCCTTCACGAAATTCGGCATGTAAAGAAACTCGACCTCTCTCAAATTCAGGAAACCATCGCCTCACGGTGCTCAAACAAGGTGCTTCTCTCCCAAAAGCATTTTGAAGACGAGCGGCACAGTCTTGCGGAGAGAGAGAACTTTTAAAATCATAAAAAATCATCGCTCTAAAATCTTTTCGACTTAATTCCATTTTCGTTGCATACGTAGAACTTTGATGTGTGATAAAAAATAGTTGACAAATGATTTCCCGCCAATTACTTTTTTTATTACTAAGAAAGTTGCAACATTTAAAAAAATATAACATTCGAAATTCAAATAGTTCCGATTAGCTAAAAGTGCAAAGCTTTTAGAGTACTCCATGTACCATCGTTTGAAATTTGAAACTGTAAATATAATACGTATATATATTTGTGTGTGTGTTTTTTAGTAGGTATATACCTACATGTATGTATTAAGTATTTATATTAGTTCAGGCTATTTACCTACGCCTACCACTACCGTTCTACAAGATCTATCCATCCAAAGGTTGCCTAACAGAAATCGCTTTAAGCGATAAGGCCGGCCATTGGACTGCTCTTAGATATAGTAAGATATATCTAAGATGTTAAAAAAGGAATCTAAATATTATTCCGAAAGCGAACCCTTGCGTACTGCTGACGGTGATAAAATCAGCGTGTATAAGCTATATTATTGTAAAGTTTCATTAAAATCCATTCAGTAGTTTTTACGTGAAAGAGTAACAAACATTCATCCATCCATACATACATACTCACAAACTTTCGCGTTTATAATATTAGTAGGATTTGCAATGTCACCAATATTTTACCCACCTTAAAGCTTGTCTCTTTAAATACCTGTCCATCCTAAGGTTGCCTGTAAGATATCACTTTTAGCGATAAGGCCGCCCTTTGTACATCCTGTATCTTTTGTACCCTATAATTTTGTAATTGGTGTACATTAAAGTTTATTTAATTCAATTCAATTCAATAAATCACACCTGTTGATTTTAGTTAAATCCCTTCATGGCGTCAGCGAATTAAAAACATCAGCTTTCGAACAGAAAAAGCCACATCGTAATTGGTCAATCAATTCGCCTGCTACCAAGCCACATACAGACAGGAGATACTGCCGGGCGCCACTGGAAATATCTTCTGGTGCGTACCAGAGACGCCCGGCAACGGAAGGAGGAGCGGTAGCGGAAATAAAAAAAAATACACGGGTGAACATGTGTCGCCATACATACTAATGTAACATACTTAACACCCCTCGTTTTCCATACACACATATCACACTTATATCCCCGAATGGGTAGGCAGAGGTGCATTATACACCCACAATTTCACAATTAGTCCCACATAATGGGTGCAAGCCTATTACCGTCACCCGGTACACATGAAATGGGTTATGTCCAAAACTGATTTTGGTTCTTTTCTGATACAACAATTTAATTCAAATTGTTATTCAATTATTAATAGCTGTTATCCAGGTGCATCTTTAAAAGAAATTATGCAAAAGATATTAGAATATAATTTTGACGCAAACAGTAAAATAATTATTTTTTGCTTAAACAGCGGTAAAATGAACAAAAATGAACTATCCCTATACTTTGACAAAATGCAAAACTTAAATGTTGAACATGTAGTAATGTTTACATTACCATATATATAAAAGGTGTGCCAGACGTGGAAAATTCTCTTAGATATAAGATAAATTTACAACTCAATTTAACTTGCCAATATAATAATAAATTCCATGTAATTGACTTTAGAGTTGGAACTGTTAATGAATTCAGATAATATTGATATTTTTTGTATTACAGAACATATGCGTAAGTTGAATGAGCTCATGTTCAATTTCAGTAATCACCGGGTTGGTAGTGCATTCTGCAGAGTGGCCACAGTACGAGGGGGATCTTTGATTTTATTAAATAAAAAACTTAAATTTAAAGAACGGAAAGGTATTGTGTCTCTTTCTCTAGAGTGTAAAGTCGAACTGTCGTGCGTGGAAATGAAGCAATTCATAGTAGTATGCGTGTATAAACCTGGAACCTCACCCTTTTGCGAATTTGAGGAACTTATTGACAAAGTTCTATGTAAACTTGGAAAAACTAACAAGTACCTAATAGTATGTGGTGATTTTAATGTCGATTTACTTGTTAATACGCCTATGAGTTATAATATTTTAAATTTATTTAAATCACACAATCTTACAAACTTATTTTTGGAGCCTACTAGATATTGTGATACAATAGCCACTTGCCTGGATAACATATACAGCGATATGTTGCCAGAAAGTAAAAGTATTATAAAAAAGCTAGATTCAGACCATTGTGGGCAATTAGCATCTTTTAAAATCACTAAAGAAAAAGTTATAAAACGTAAAATATTATGTAGACCAATAACTGGTGACCACTTGGAACGTATGGGGGTTGGACTTTGCAATAAAATTCCATTCTTAGACACTGGCTTAGATCCAAATGTAATGTATAAATTATTTTTTGATTCTTTTTACAACGGGTTCAACTCCATATTCAAGTCTAAGGAGGTCATGATTAGTGATAGTCCTACTTTCAGTGAATGGGCCACTGAGGGTATACACAAAAGTAGACAAAAACTTTATGAACTATACTCAGAAAGACAGCTTAATAGATCAGTTGAATTTCTAGATTATGTTAAAACTTATTCAAAAAAGTTTAAAGCAGATTGTTTAGCAGCTAAATCAAAATATATAAGTGATAAAATTCTCAATAGTGCAGACAAAGTTAAATCTACTTGGAAAATTATAAACGCGGAAAGAGGTCAACAAAAATTAAATGATAATAATTTTAAACTTAATATAAATGGTAAAATAACTACATCAGACTTCGAGGTCACTAACGAATTTGAAAATTATTTCTCCCGAATTCCTGTAGATTTGACAAAAACCTAGGGTTTTTGTCAAATCTACAGGAATTCGGCTCTTCAACCCCCATTGCAGAATCTTTGTTAAAAGCAAACGTTCCTTGTTGTAACGTTATATTTAAATTCAGTAAAGTTAACATAAACACTTTCTTAAAAACTTTTAAATCTTTAAATATTGTTACGAGCGATGCTTCTAGATAACTCGTTACATAGAAGTACGTTGACAGAACATTCCAGAAAGACGTTACGTAGTAGTACTGCGATTTGCTACTAGATGGCGCTGAATTTGGTAGTCTTATTACTCGCTACGAGATGGCGTTACAATATCAAGAAAACAGCTGACCTCTAGGGCATCTCTGTGTATTTAGTAAATTCTTTTATTGAAATGGTTAAGAATGGTTAAGAAATAATATGAATTATACGAGACAAAGGCATCTACTAATGAGCCATAAGTAATTGAACAGATTAAAAAGTACTCCAAACTGTTCAAAAAAGTTTGTTTAATAGCCAAATCTAATTATATACGGGCTAAAATAGAAAAATCCGATAATAAAACTAAGGCAAAATGGAATATTATTAACAAAGAAACCTGTAAAGCAAAGTCATGTGATCGATCCTTCGAGTTAAAAACAGATGATAAACATATTAAAACTGATTCAGCAGTGGCCAATGCATTTGAATCTTTTTTCACAAATGTTCCAATTATCACTACAAATAAGTTAAATTCTTCAAAAAACGTAGCCAATAATCTTCTCAAATCTAGTGTTGATAAATGTAGAGTTAACTTCGATTTTCAGTATATTGACTCTGTCACTATACTTAAAACTTTTAAAAAACTGAATTTAAAAAATACTGAGGATCTTTGGGGCATTTCAACCAATATAATAAAATCAATAATGCCAGCTATTGCGCCTTACCTTGCATTCATATTCAATAAATGTATAGATGAAAATCAGTTTCCTAATCTTATGAAGTACAGTAAAATCATTCCTTTATTCAAAGCAGGAGACAAAAGTGATCCTTCAAATTTTCGACCAATCTCCATACTCCCAACACTCAGTAAAATTTTTGAAAAAATAATATTTAATCAATTGCTTTCACATTTTACAGAAAATAAGTTACTTCATAGCAAACAGTTTGGTTTCACTAAAGGTAGGAACACAACGGATGCAGGAATTGCACTTGTTAAACATATATTTGATGCATGGGAGAAAAAGCAGGATGCCATTGGTATCTTTTGTGATCTATCAAAAGCTTTTGATTGTGTTGATCATGAGACTGTTACTAAAATTAGGGTATTATGGTGTTTCGCACAGCTCACTTGGCTTACTGGAGTCTTACCTCACTGATAGAGTACAAAAAGTTAACGTTAATGGCACCGACTCTTCTGGCGCCTCATTAGTCATGGGAGTACCCCAGGGCTCGATATTAGGACCCCTTTTATTCTTAATATACGTAAATGATCTTCCTTACTTTACTAAAAATCTTTGTGAAATAGTATTATTTGCTGATGACACATCATTAATTTTTAAAAGTGTTAGACAAAAAGTAGTACTTGACGATGTAAATAATAATAATATCCCTTTCGGAAATACTGCATTGGTTCACAAGTAACAACTTGCTGCTCAATGCGAAGAAAACAAACTGCGTAAAATTTACTATGCCCAATGCTAGACAGGTGGATACTCATATTACTATGAATAATGAATTAGTTCCAATAGTCAAAAACACAGTTTTTCTTGGAATAACTTTAGATAGTAAACTGCAATGGGGTTCTCATATCACAGCCTTGGCAGGAAGACTTATTTCGGCTGCCTATGCGGTTAGAAAGATAAGGTCACTGACTGATGAAAACACGGCACGATTAGTTTATTTTAGCTACTTTCATAGCGTTATGTCATATGATCTGCTGCTATGGGGCTCAGCTGCCGATATTGAAACAATACTAATATTACAGAAACGAGCTATACGAGCAATCTATAGACTCAGACCCCGTGACTCGCTGAAAGAACTATTTAAAGAAATTAATATTTTAACAGTTGCTTCTCAATATGTTTACGACAACATCGTATATGTTCGGAAGAACATAGAACTCTTCAAAAAAAGATTTGATAGCCATAATTATAATACAAGAAATAAAAATAAACTGGTAATTACAAAAATTAGACTTCATAAAGTTGGTAATTCGTTTGCAGGGAAATGTATAAAAATATTTAATAAAATTCCGCAGGATTTGGTTGACATGCCTTTTAATAATAGTATAAGTTTAAAATAGTAGTGAAAAACACTTGAAGAAGTATTTTTTTTTATAATTGTCTGACATAAAATTGTAAAATTTTGACATTCATATGTGCTCTTTATGTGCCTAACATAAAGAGCACATATGAATGTCAAAATTTTACAATTTTATGTCAGACAATTATAAAAAAAAATACAAAATTAAGTACATAAATAACTATTTGAAAATGATTCTTTCGCTGGTTCGGTAAGTTGGTTCTCCTGAGAAGGTACCAGCAAGAAACTCAGGTAGATAATCCATTTTATTTTTTAAATATGTTTTGTTTACATTGTGTTACAATTTGTATTGTACGAGTGGCTAACAACAGCAGATTAGGGTGACCAATTTTTATCATTAAGATATTCGTCTACATTATAATAGCCTTTCTTCTTCAAATGTTTTTCACTACTATTTTAAACTTATACTATTATTAAAAGGCATGTCAACCAAATCCTGCGGAATTTTATTAAATATTTTTATACATTTCCCTGCAAACGAATTACCAACTTTATGAAGTCTAATTTTTGTAATTACCAGTTTATTTTTATTTCTTGTATTATAATTATGGCTATCAAATCTTTTTTTGAAGAGTTCTATGTTCTTCCGAACATATACGATGTTGTCGTAAACATATTGAGAAGCAACTGTTAAAATATTAATTTCTTTAAATAGTTCTTTCAGCGAGTCACGGGGTCTGAGTCTATAGATTGCTCGTATAGCTCGTTTCTGTAATATTAGTATTGTTTCAATATCGGCAGCTGAGCCTCATAGCAGCAGATCATATGACATAACGCTATGATAGTAGCTAAAATAAACTAATCGTGCCGTTTTTTCATCAGTCAGTGACCTTATCTTTCTAACCGCATAGGCAGCCGAAATAAGTCTTCCTGCCAAGGCTGTGATATGAGAACCCCATTGTTCAGGCCGCCTGCAACGCCTAGCGTTTCATGAATAGCAGTACAACAGTCATGCGTGATTGCGCGTGACCTTTAGCAGATTTTTATTCATTGCGTAGCGAAGCTCTGTACTGTCAACATCATATTTTTGTAATCATCAATTATCCCAAGAAAGTAAACCAAATAAGTGATAGTTCAAGAGTATTACTTACAAAGTCCCTTCTACTACCTAAAAGAAGACGACCGGCGTAATCATATGGCGACCGTGACAGGACCCTGAAACAACGGGAACAAATTCGAGACGGACTCATCCTTCAGGAACTCGCCAGTAATCAGCTGCAGCTACTATTCCGAGGGAAGTGCGTGAACAATCCTTTATCTAATTCTATCCTTCCTACTTGCTTTAATTTGTGTGAATAAAGTCAATAAAATTGTTACATACAAAAGTAAGGTAGGTCACCCTCATTGTGAAAATATAAAATATTTTTTTACAATTTCATACAAAATACAATAAAAAACCGTGTTAAATCAGTTATTAAGTACCTATACTAAACATTAGGTAGGTACTATAACTTTTAATTATCAAATCAAACATACAAATTACCTACGAGTATCTTTGGTTTTGGTTCGAGCGATTTAACTACCTATACATCTTTGTCTTTTATTTGCGACTTATAAAGGTGTCTTCAACTTAAGATATTTTGCCGAACATTGTTCTTACATTACCTGCCGAACATTCCAGGTGCATACAGCAGTCAGAAGCTTGGACTGCGTGCAAATAGGGGAGCTGGGAGTATCTGAACTGTGTCTGTAATAACAACAGCGGGCGGCCGCGCGCCGGCTGCTTGGCGACAAAACCAGTTTGTTATCTTCGCTCACGTAACGTACCGTTTACTTATTTCTAATTTAATTGCATTTGTTTGTCATATTATAGGTTGCGTCGACAAAATGAGTGAGTTAAAGGATCTTATTAAGCAAAGAGGCCACATTAGGTCCCGATTAACCTTATTTGAAAGGTATTTATCACCTTTATCGGAATGCAAAGATACTAGTGCCGTTAAAATGAAAGACTTACGTTTGCGTTGCGATAAAATGCGCGACCTTTTGTGCAATTTTGAGGACGTACAGTCGCAGATAGAAATGTTGGACGAGGATACCGATAAACAAATGACTGAGCGCGAATCTACTGAAAACATATTATTTAATTTAATCGCACGAGCTCAATCATTATTAGAAGACTTTGAAAACCAAAATAAATCGGTATCTTCGTCTAACAGTACCAAATGTACGAATGTAAAGTTGCCGCACATTAAATTTAATGCATTTAACGGAGATTCTCAGACCTGGCTCTTATTTCGTGATACATATTTATCAGTAATACATGATAATGAAAATATCAATAATATTGACAAGTTCCATTATCTTAAATCCTATTTAGAGGGGCCAGCTAGTTCTGTCATAGACTCTGTAACAATGTCAGCAGACAACTACATAATAGCATGGAATTTGCTCTGTGATCGTTATGATAACAAACGTATTTTAATCTATGAACATATTAAATGTTTGTTCTCTATACAACCACTTAACAAAGAATCATATGATGGTATTCGTCAATTAATTGACACCTTATCAAAAAATCTAAGTGCCTTAAATTCGTTAGGACAACCAACAGAAAAATGGGATACGCTCATTATATATCTGGCAACGACGAAATTGGACAGTATTACCAACAAAGAATGGGAACAGTTTAGGCATAGCATTGATTCTCCAACCTTAACAGATTTTTATTGTTTTCTTCGCCAGCGTGCTACCCTATTACAAACGTTGAACACTGGTAAGATACATAATGAAAAACGGCACAGCCTATCCAACATAAAAAATACTAAATCTTTCCACAGTACATCTGTCGATTCATCGTCGCCGTCGTCTCCTAGGCAGTGTCCACTCTGTAAACAAAATCATCTGTTGTATGAATGTTCCGTATTCAAATCTATGCCAATCACTGAAAGAATTTCTAAACTTACCTCTTTAAAATTATGTAGTAATTGTTTTCGCAGTGGCCATCAACCCTATCAGTGTAGACTTGGTGGTTGCCGAATTTGTCATAGGAAACATAATACAATGCTACATAAACAAAATTCGCTACAGTCTACCCAAACTAGTATTGTTAATAATAATAACTCTGATGCAAATAACTTACCTGCTCCTAGCGCTGACTGCACTCCATCAAATACCGCTTCTTCCGTGTCCATGTCTACGACATCGACAAGTCAAGTTCTTCTCACTACAGCCTTAGTCAAGGTAAAAAATAATAACAATATTTATACCCTAAGAGCTTTGTTAGACTCGGGAAGCCAGTCATCATTCATAAGTGACAGCGCTCAAAGAAAAATTGGTTTATCTACAAAAAATAATTCTTACCATTGTATATCTGGCAGGTAATGAGGTATTTAATGTACTATCACACTGTAAATTACAACTTTTTTCTACATTTAATTCGTATAATTTATTTGTTAAATGTTATGTTTTGCCTCGCATAACTGAAAGGTTGCCTCAGGCGAACATAAATGTACATAACCTCAATGTTCCCAATTTCGTCCAACTTGCAGATCCAAAGTTCTATCAATGTTCTGATATTGATCTACTATTGGGGGCTGACATATTTTGGGACATTTTAGAACCAGGCCAGGAAATGTTTTTCACTACTATTTTAAACTTATACTATTATTAAAAGGCATGTCAACCAAATCCTGCGGAATTTTATTAAATATTTTTATACATTTCCCTGCAAACGAATTACCAACTTTATGAAGTCTAATTTTTGTAATTACCAGTTTATTTTTATTTCTTGTATTATAATTATGGCTATCAAATCTTTTTTTGAAGAGTTCTATGTTCTTCCGAACATATACGATGTTGTCGTAAACATATTGAGAAGCAACTGTTAAAATATTAATTTCTTTAAATAGTTCTTTCAGCGAGTCACGGGGTCTGAGTCTATAGATTGCTCGTATAGCTCGTTTCTGTAATATTAGTATTGTTTCAATATCGGCAGCTGAGCCTCATAGCAGCAGATCATATGACATAACGCTATGATAGTAGCTAAAATAAACTAATCGTGCCGTTTTTTCATCAGTCAGTGACCTTATCTTTCTAACCGCATAGGCAGCCGAAATAAGTCTTCCTGCCAAGGCTGTGATATGAGAACCCCATTGTTCAGGCCGCCTGCAACGCCTAGCGTTTCATGAATAGCAGTACAACAGTCATGCGTGATTGCGCGTGACCTTTAGCAGATTTTTATTCATTGCGTAGCGAAGCTCTGTACTGTCAACATCATATTTTTGTAATCATCAATTATCCCAAGAAAGTAAACCAAATAAGTGATAGTTCAAGAGTATTACTTACAAAGTCCCTTCTACTACCTAAAAGAAGACGACCGGCGTAATCATATGGCGACCGTGACAGGACCCTGAAACAACGGGAACAAATTCGAGACGGACTCATCCTTCAGGAACTCGCCAGTAATCAGCTGCAGCTACTATTCCGAGGGAAGTGCGTGAACAATCCTTTATCTAATTCTATCCTTCCTACTTGCTTTAATTTGTGTGAATAAAGTCAATAAAATTGTTACATACAAAAGTAAGGTAGGTCACCCTCATTGTGAAAATATAAAATATTTTTTTACAATTTCATACAAAATACAATAAAAAACCGTGTTAAATCAGTTATTAAGTACCTATACTAAACATTAGGTAGGTACTATAACTTTTAATTATCAAATCAAACATACAAATTACCTACGAGTATCTTTGGTTTTGGTTCGAGCGATTTAACTACCTATACATCTTTGTCTTTTATTTGCGACTTATAAAGGTGTCTTCAACTTAAGATATTTTGCCGAACATTGTTCTTACATTACCTGCCGAACATTCCAGGTGCATACAGCAGTCAGAAGCTTGGACTGCGTGCAAATAGGGGAGCTGGGAGTATCTGAACTGTGTCTGTAATAACAACAGCGGGCGGCCGCGCGCCGGCTGCTTGGCGACAAAACCAGTTTGTTATCTTCGCTCACGTAACGTACCGTTTACTTATTTCTAATTTAATTGCATTTGTTTGTCATATTATAGGTTGCGTCGACAAAATGAGTGAGTTAAAGGATCTTATTAAGCAAAGAGGCCACATTAGGTCCCGATTAACCTTATTTGAAAGGTATTTATCACCTTTATCGGAATGCAAAGATACTAGTGCCGTTAAAATGAAAGACTTACGTTTGCGTTGCGATAAAATGCGCGACCTTTTGTGCAATTTTGAGGACGTACAGTCGCAGATAGAAATGTTGGACGAGGATACCGATAAACAAATGACTGAGCGCGAATCTACTGAAAACATATTATTTAATTTAATCGCACGAGCTCAATCATTATTAGAAGACTTTGAAAACCAAAATAAATCGGTATCTTCGTCTAACAGTACCAAATGTACGAATGTAAAGTTGCCGCACATTAAATTTAATGCATTTAACGGAGATTCTCAGACCTGGCTCTTATTTCGTGATACATATTTATCAGTAATACATGATAATGAAAATATCAATAATATTGACAAGTTCCATTATCTTAAATCCTATTTAGAGGGGCCAGCTAGTTCTGTCATAGACTCTGTAACAATGTCAGCAGACAACTACATAATAGCATGGAATTTGCTCTGTGATCGTTATGATAACAAACGTATTTTAATCTATGAACATATTAAATGTTTGTTCTCTATACAACCACTTAACAAAGAATCATATGATGGTATTCGTCAATTAATTGACACCTTATCAAAAAATCTAAGTGCCTTAAATTCGTTAGGACAACCAACAGAAAAATGGGATACGCTCATTATATATCTGGCAACGACGAAATTGGACAGTATTACCAACAAAGAATGGGAACAGTTTAGGCATAGCATTGATTCTCCAACCTTAACAGATTTTTATTGTTTTCTTCGCCAGCGTGCTACCCTATTACAAACGTTGAACACTGGTAAGATACATAATGAAAAACGGCACAGCCTATCCAACATAAAAAATACTAAATCTTTCCACAGTACATCTGTCGATTCATCGTCGCCGTCGTCTCCTAGGCAGTGTCCACTCTGTAAACAAAATCATCTGTTGTATGAATGTTCCGTATTCAAATCTATGCCAATCACTGAAAGAATTTCTAAACTTACCTCTTTAAAATTATGTAGTAATTGTTTTCGCAGTGGCCATCAACCCTATCAGTGTAGACTTGGTGGTTGCCGAATTTGTCATAGGAAACATAATACAATGCTACATAAACAAAATTCGCTACAGTCTACCCAAACTAGTATTGTTAATAATAATAACTCTGATGCAAATAACTTACCTGCTCCTAGCGCTGACTGCACTCCATCAAATACCGCTTCTTCCGTGTCCATGTCTACGACATCGACAAGTCAAGTTCTTCTCACTACAGCCTTAGTCAAGGTAAAAAATAATAACAATATTTATACCCTAAGAGCTTTGTTAGACTCGGGAAGCCAGTCATCATTCATAAGTGACAGCGCTCAAAGAAAAATTGGTTTATCTACAAAAAATAATTCTTACCATTGTATATCTGGCAGGTAATGAGGTATTTAATGTACTATCACACTGTAAATTACAACTTTTTTCTACATTTAATTCGTATAATTTATTTGTTAAATGTTATGTTTTGCCTCGCATAACTGAAAGGTTGCCTCAGGCGAACATAAATGTACATAACCTCAATGTTCCCAATTTCGTCCAACTTGCAGATCCAAAGTTCTATCAATGTTCTGATATTGATCTACTATTGGGGGCTGACATATTTTGGGACATTTTAGAACCAGGCCAGGAAATGTTTTTCACTACTATTTTAAACTTATACTATTATTAAAAGGCATGTCAACCAAATCCTGCGGAATTTTATTAAATATTTTTATACATTTCCCTGCAAACGAATTACCAACTTTATGAAGTCTAATTTTTGTAATTACCAGTTTATTTTTATTTCTTGTATTATAATTATGGCTATCAAATCTTTTTTTGAAGAGTTCTATGTTCTTCCGAACATATACGATGTTGTCGTAAACATATTGAGAAGCAACTGTTAAAATATTAATTTCTTTAAATAGTTCTTTCAGCGAGTCACGGGGTCTGAGTCTATAGATTGCTCGTATAGCTCGTTTCTGTAATATTAGTATTGTTTCAATATCGGCAGCTGAGCCTCATAGCAGCAGATCATATGACATAACGCTATGATAGTAGCTAAAATAAACTAATCGTGCCGTTTTTTCATCAGTCAGTGACCTTATCTTTCTAACCGCATAGGCAGCCGAAATAAGTCTTCCTGCCAAGGCTGTGATATGAGAACCCCATTGTTCAGGCCGCCTGCAACGCCTAGCGTTTCATGAATAGCAGTACAACAGTCATGCGTGATTGCGCGTGACCTTTAGCAGATTTTTATTCATTGCGTAGCGAAGCTCTGTACTGTCAACATCATATTTTTGTAATCATCAATTATCCCAAGAAAGTAAACCAAATAAGTGATAGTTCAAGAGTATTACTTACAAAGTCCCTTCTACTACCTAAAAGAAGACGACCGGCGTAATCATATGGCGACCGTGACAGGACCCTGAAACAACGGGAACAAATTCGAGACGGACTCATCCTTCAGGAACTCGCCAGTAATCAGCTGCAGCTACTATTCCGAGGGAAGTGCGTGAACAATCCTTTATCTAATTCTATCCTTCCTACTTGCTTTAATTTGTGTGAATAAAGTCAATAAAATTGTTACATACAAAAGTAAGGTAGGTCACCCTCATTGTGAAAATATAAAATATTTTTTTACAATTTCATACAAAATACAATAAAAAACCGTGTTAAATCAGTTATTAAGTACCTATACTAAACATTAGGTAGGTACTATAACTTTTAATTATCAAATCAAACATACAAATTACCTACGAGTATCTTTGGTTTTGGTTCGAGCGATTTAACTACCTATACATCTTTGTCTTTTATTTGCGACTTATAAAGGTGTCTTCAACTTAAGATATTTTGCCGAACATTGTTCTTACATTACCTGCCGAACATTCCAGGTGCATACAGCAGTCAGAAGCTTGGACTGCGTGCAAATAGGGGAGCTGGGAGTATCTGAACTGTGTCTGTAATAACAACAGCGGGCGGCCGCGCGCCGGCTGCTTGGCGACAAAACCAGTTTGTTATCTTCGCTCACGTAACGTACCGTTTACTTATTTCTAATTTAATTGCATTTGTTTGTCATATTATAGGTTGCGTCGACAAAATGAGTGAGTTAAAGGATCTTATTAAGCAAAGAGGCCACATTAGGTCCCGATTAACCTTATTTGAAAGGTATTTATCACCTTTATCGGAATGCAAAGATACTAGTGCCGTTAAAATGAAAGACTTACGTTTGCGTTGCGATAAAATGCGCGACCTTTTGTGCAATTTTGAGGACGTACAGTCGCAGATAGAAATGTTGGACGAGGATACCGATAAACAAATGACTGAGCGCGAATCTACTGAAAACATATTATTTAATTTAATCGCACGAGCTCAATCATTATTAGAAGACTTTGAAAACCAAAATAAATCGGTATCTTCGTCTAACAGTACCAAATGTACGAATGTAAAGTTGCCGCACATTAAATTTAATGCATTTAACGGAGATTCTCAGACCTGGCTCTTATTTCGTGATACATATTTATCAGTAATACATGATAATGAAAATATCAATAATATTGACAAGTTCCATTATCTTAAATCCTATTTAGAGGGGCCAGCTAGTTCTGTCATAGACTCTGTAACAATGTCAGCAGACAACTACATAATAGCATGGAATTTGCTCTGTGATCGTTATGATAACAAACGTATTTTAATCTATGAACATATTAAATGTTTGTTCTCTATACAACCACTTAACAAAGAATCATATGATGGTATTCGTCAATTAATTGACACCTTATCAAAAAATCTAAGTGCCTTAAATTCGTTAGGACAACCAACAGAAAAATGGGATACGCTCATTATATATCTGGCAACGACGAAATTGGACAGTATTACCAACAAAGAATGGGAACAGTTTAGGCATAGCATTGATTCTCCAACCTTAACAGATTTTTATTGTTTTCTTCGCCAGCGTGCTACCCTATTACAAACGTTGAACACTGGTAAGATACATAATGAAAAACGGCACAGCCTATCCAACATAAAAAATACTAAATCTTTCCACAGTACATCTGTCGATTCATCGTCGCCGTCGTCTCCTAGGCAGTGTCCACTCTGTAAACAAAATCATCTGTTGTATGAATGTTCCGTATTCAAATCTATGCCAATCACTGAAAGAATTTCTAAACTTACCTCTTTAAAATTATGTAGTAATTGTTTTCGCAGTGGCCATCAACCCTATCAGTGTAGACTTGGTGGTTGCCGAATTTGTCATAGGAAACATAATACAATGCTACATAAACAAAATTCGCTACAGTCTACCCAAACTAGTATTGTTAATAATAATAACTCTGATGCAAATAACTTACCTGCTCCTAGCGCTGACTGCACTCCATCAAATACCGCTTCTTCCGTGTCCATGTCTACGACATCGACAAGTCAAGTTCTTCTCACTACAGCCTTAGTCAAGGTAAAAAATAATAACAATATTTATACCCTAAGAGCTTTGTTAGACTCGGGAAGCCAGTCATCATTCATAAGTGACAGCGCTCAAAGAAAAATTGGTTTATCTACAAAAAATAATTCTTACCATTGTATATCTGGCAGGTAATGAGGTATTTAATGTACTATCACACTGTAAATTACAACTTTTTTCTACATTTAATTCGTATAATTTATTTGTTAAATGTTATGTTTTGCCTCGCATAACTGAAAGGTTGCCTCAGGCGAACATAAATGTACATAACCTCAATGTTCCCAATTTCGTCCAACTTGCAGATCCAAAGTTCTATCAATGTTCTGATATTGATCTACTATTGGGGGCTGACATATTTTGGGACATTTTAGAACCAGGCCGAGTTACGCTGGGACCACAAAGGCCCATTCTACAAGAAACTAAACTAGGATGGATTGTAGCCGGTCCTATTGCGGAAAAATATTTTGAAACAGGTAATTCAAAGTCGTATTGCTATTTTTCTCAAGAAATTAGTCAGCAATTAAGTAAGTTTTGGGAGCTTGAAGAGATAAGTCCAAAATTAGAATACAACAATGAGGATTGTTGTGAATCATTATTCACTTCAACTACTCATCGGGAAATCGACGGTAGATTTTCTGTAAAAATTCCACTCAAACAGTCTGCAGACTGCTTGGGTGATTCTTATACAATAGCAGAAAAGAGATTTTTACAGTTAGAAAGAAAACTAAAAAATAATCATAAGTTAAGGCAACAATACCATGAATTTATTCATGAATACGAGAAATTAGGTCACATGACTAAAATTTCTAAGCCCATATTTGGCAACTATCTTCCGCACCACGGCGTGATAAGAGAAGCGAGTGAAACTACAAAATTACGAGTCGTTTTTGACGCGTCTTCAAAAACCACTACTGGTTTGTCGTTCAACGACATTCAATATATTGGACCAGTACTACAAAATGATTTATTTTCAATCTTATTACGCTACAGGCAACACAATTTTGTTGTATCAGCAGATGTTGAAAAAATGTATCGCCAAATATTGGTAGATAATACACAACGACACTTACAACTCATTTTGTGGCGCGACGATCCTAGCGAACAAATTAAAATATTTCAACTAAACACTATCACATATGGTACAGCCTCAGCGCCATTTTTAAGCACTCGATGCTTAATACAACTGTCCAGGGAATGCAAAGACCCAAAAGTAGCTCAGTTGATCAGCGATGATTTTTACGTTGATGATTTTCTGTCAGGCGCTGATACAGAGTCAGAATTACGCAACATAATTAATTCTGTCACCTCTGAGCTAAACTCAGCATGTCTGCCATTGCGAAAATGGCGTACAAATTTACCATCTGTCTTTCAAAATGACACTACTCAACCTAAAACGTTTGATTGTACATCTCAAGCTAGCGTTTTGGGTCTAAGGTGGGATCCAAAGGGGGACGTTTTCCAATTTTCAGTTGATTTAGAACAACATCAGTCGATAACAAAACGAATAATATTATCTAAATCAGCCAAACTTTTCGATCCATTAGGCCTGCTCAGTCCGTGTACAATCATACCAAAAATCATTTTACAAAAACTTTGGATTTCCAAATTGGATTGGGATGATCCTATTGATGAACCTTTGAAACGCCAATGGATGAATTTTGCAACCACTTTAAATTCTATTTCAGAGTTTGATATACCTAGATGCGCTTTCAGTCAAACCCAAGCAGGAATTCAATTACATTCATTTTCAGACGCCTCTCAATCGGCATTTGCTGGCGCAGTCTATGTTAGATCGATTAGCTACTCTGGGCAGACCTTAGTAAGACTACTGTGTGCTAAGACTAAGGTAGCACCAATAAAGGCAACAACAATACCCCGTCTTGAACTTTGTGGCGCGTTACTGTCTGCGCGGCTAACTACAAAGGTATTGAAATCTCTTCGTTGCAAAATTCAATCCGTTGTACATTGGACGGACTCAACAGTCGTGTTGTGTTGGTTGTCCTCCAACGGGTGTGATCTAAAACCCTTTGTTTCAAACCGCGTCAGTGAGATTCGGGACTTGACTTGTTCTAATGTTTGGAGACATGTTCCTGGACATCAAAATCCGGCAGATCTTGCTTCTCGAGGAGTCAGTCCTAAAGTTATCTCATCTTCAAAACTATGGTGGGAGGGTCCTTCTTTCTTGTTAGACGATCCATCTCATTGGCCTAGGAACATAGTAACAAAAAATATTCCCGATCTACCTGAAACAAAACAAAATATTAAAAACAAATCACAAAATAGTATTGATCTACGAACTAATATATCTTTACATAGTTCATCTTCAACCATAATTAAAAATAAAGTTATCGATTTTACCAAATATTCCAGTTTTACTAAATTACACAGATCTTGTGCTTATGTTTTGAGATTTATATTTAATGTAAGAAATGTAAAATCTAAAATAACTGGTCCACTTACCTGCGATGAATTAGATGTCGCACTTAACGCACTCATAAAGCTACACCAGGAAGAATGTTTTTCTAATGAATTAAAGGTCTTAACAAATAAACAAACCTTACCTTCTAAATCACGTTTACTATCGCTTAGCCCGTTCCTTAATGAAGTCGGCATGCTTTGTGTTGGAGGTCGTCTGCAAAATTCTAATGAAGCCACTGAGAGGAAACATCCATATTTGTTAGAAACTAATCATAATTTCACTAAAATATTATTTTCATATTACCATACAAAATTTCTTCACTGCGGGCCTCAACTTCTATTGAGTAGTATAAGACAAAAATTTTGGCCTTGCAAGGGCAGAATATTAGCAAGAAGTACAGTAAACAATTGTAAAATCTGCAAGCTTATGAAGGCAAAGGCTAATAATCCTATTATGGGAAACTTACCGTCTAGCAGGGTCACTGCTAGTTACTACCCCTTCTATGTAAGTGGTGTTGACATGGGTGGTCCCTTTTATATAACAGATCGTAAGGGCCGCGGTTGCAAAATATCCAAATGCTATTTATGTTTATTTGTCTGCTTTAGTACCAAAGCCGTACATCTTGAGGTAGCTAGCGATCTCACTACTGATAATTTTCTTTTATGTTTGCGGCGGTTTATATCTCGCAGAGGTAAACCTCTGGAGCTCTATTGCGACAATGGCACGAATTTTGTCGGCGCAAACAAGGTTATTACAAATTTTCTAAAATCATGCAGCAGGGACATTACTGGTTTTGCGTCAAGTGAAGGCATTCGATTCAGATTCTCGCCGGTTTATTCCCCCCATTTCGGTGGCCTTTGGGAGGGGGGAATTAAAGCCGCCAAGTACCATTTGACTCGTATATTAGGCGATAAACATTTGACGTTCGAAGAACTGTCAACTTTATTCACACAAATTGAGGCAATCCTCAATTCTAGACCATTATCTCCCTTATCATCCGATCCTAACGACCTTGATCCCTTGACTCCAGCGCACTTCTTAATCGGCAAACATCTCACGTCATTACCAACCGAGTGTCTGTTAGATGTCAATGCAAGCAGACTAACTAGATACAGACTTATTGAGAAGATGCGGCAGCACTTTTGGGATCGATGGAGAAACGAATACCTATGTGAACTGCAACAAAGAAACAAGTGGCGAACGCATCAAAAGGCACTCCACGAAGGCGATTTGGTGGCGATTAAAGAGCCCAGTTTGCCTCCTTTGAAGTGGAGAATGGGACGCGTTCACAAATTATATTTTGGATCCGATGGCGCTGCAAGAGTGGCTGATGTCTACATTGTTAAGGGCATCTTACGTAGGGCTGTTCATACCCTCTGCCCGTTATATACTGCAGATGACACACAAACTCAAAAGCCAGAAGCTTTCGAGGGCCGGGAGGATGTTCAGGCCGCCTGCAACGCCTAGCGTTTCATGAATAGCAGTACAACAGTCATGCGTGATTGCGCGTGACCTTTAGCAGATTTTTATTCATTGCGTAGCAAAGCTCTGTACTGTCAACATCATATTTTTGTAATCATCAATTATCCCAAGAAAGTAAACCAAATAAGTGATAGTTCAAGAGTATTACTTACAAAGTCCCTTCTACTAACTAAAAGAAGACGACCGGCGTAATCAGCAGTCAATCATGCAGTTTACTATCTAAAGTTATTCCAAGAAAAACTGTGTTTTTGACTATTGGAACTAATTCATTATTCATAGTAATATGAGTATCCACCTGTCTAGCATTGGGCATAGTAAATTTTACGCATTTTGTTTTCTTCGCATTGAGCAGCAAGTTGTTACTTGTGAACCAATGCAGTATTTCCGAAAGGGATATTATTATTGTTTACATCGTCAAGTACTACTTTTTGTCTAACACTTTTAAAAATTAATGATGTGTCATCAGCAAATAATACTATTTCACAAAGATTTTTAGTAAAGTAAGGAAGATCATTTACGTATATTAAGAATAAAAGGGGTCCTAATATCGAGCCCTGGGGTACTCCCATGACTAATGAGGCGCCAGAAGAGTCGGTGCCATTAACGTTAACTTTTTGTACTCTATCAGTGAGGTAAGACTCCAGTAAGCCAAGTGAGCTGTGCGAAACACCATAATACCCTAATTTTAGTAACAGTCTCATGATCAACACAATCAAAAGCTTTTGATAGATCACAAAAGATACCAATGGCATCCTGCTTTTTCTCCCATGCATCAAATATATGTTTAACAAGTGCAATTCCTGCATCCGTTGTGTTCCTACCTTTAGTGAAACCAAACTGTTTGCTATGAAGTAACTTATTTTCTGTAAAATGTGAAAGCAATTGATTAAATATTATTTTTTCAAAAATTTTACTGAGTGTTGGGAGTATGGAGATTGGTCGAAAATTTGAAGGATCACTTTTGTCTCCTGCTTTGAATAAAGGAATGATTTTACTGTACTTCATAAGATTAGGAAACTGAGTTTCATCTATACATTTATTGAATATGAATGCAAGGTAAGGCGCAATAGCTGGCATTATTGATTTTATTATATTGGTTGAAATGCCCCAAAGATCCTCAGTATTTTTTAAATTCAGTTTTTTAAAAGTTTTAAGTATAGTGACAGAGTCAATATACTGAAAATCGAAGTTAACTCTACATTTATCAACACTAGATTTGAGAAGATTATTGGCTACGTTTTTTGAAGAATTTAACTTATTTGTAGTGATAATTGGAACATTTGTGAAAAAAGATTCAAATGCATTGGCCACTGCTGAATCAGTTTTAATATGTTTATCATCTGTTTTTAACTCGAAGGATCGATCACATGACTTTGCTTTACAGGTTTCTTTGTTAATAATATTCCATTTTGCCTTAGTTTTATTATCGGATTTTTCTATTTTAGCCCGTATATAATTAGATTTGGCTATTAAACAAACTTTTTTGAACAGTTTGGAGTACTTTTTAATCTGTTCAATTACTTATGGCTCATTAGTAGATGCCTTTGTCTCGTATAATTCATATTATTTCTTTCTACTGTTATAGATTCCTGGCGTAGCCCAATCACTAAATTTAATTTTGAATTGATTTACATTTATTGTTTTTTTGTGAAAATGTTATTGCATTCGTATTTGATTACTCCGAACAAATCTCCGTAAAGATCATTCGGGTTTTTATCATTATTCAACTCCGAAAGAGGTACTTTATTCTTAATGTTTTCTTTAAATTTTTCTAATCGATATTTTGTGATTGGTCTACATATATTATTTTTTGATGATGTAACATGTTGGTACTTAAATCTAGTTCTAACTGACCTGCATGATCTGAATTAATGAAATGTATTATAGATTTCTCATCTACATCGCTGTTAGAAAAAATATTGTCTAAGCAGGTAGCTGATGTGGCTGTGATGCGAGTTGGTTCACCAAAAAGATTTTGTAAGTTAAAAGATTTAAAAAGGTTGAGGAACCTTAGCGCTTTCCGGGAGTTTTCTAAAATATTAATATTAAAATCGCCACATTCAACTAGTCTTCTTACATTTCCATACCTTTTTAAAGGCTTCTTCCATAATAGGCTCAAACAAGTAGTAATCTCTAGAAGGAGGTCTATAGACGCTAATATTAATATATTGTTCTAGCTCTGCAAATGATAGTTCAATATTTCGCTCACTTGTGAGTGCTACTACATCTTTTCTGTCTTTCGATTTGAATTTATCATTAATTAAAATGAGTGGCCCACCTCTTATAGCGGAATCTCTAGTAAACGTTTCATTTTGTTCTAAATATGAACTTAGTAACTGGCTCATTGATTTCCCTAATTCATCACAAAACATCACTATTTCAGATTTAACCATAATATTTTGTTTGGTGAAGGAACTATTGGGTTTCTTGTTTGACTTAAGTGAAGCGCTTATGTTTGAAGTCAGCGAGGCCTTACAGACCGGCTGAGGACTAACTAAATGGTTGTTTGATGTCAATGTGGATTTTGGACTCATAAGATCCTTCATGGCCAGAATGTATTCCTGGTACTCGCTTTTAACATTACAATACCTATCAGTCATTATGTCTAGTGATTTTTTTAAATTATTAATTTCTGTTTCTAACTTTAAGATGTTGTTATTATAATCAGAGATATTATTTTCAATTAAAATGAATACATGTCAAGTTCATCGCCTAGGTGCCTTCTCTCATTAATATACTTGACTTTTTTTGTACATACTTTTTTGTCTTTTAATAAGTCTAAATCTCGAAGTCTGTATAAATATAAAGTGATTTGAAATTCAACTATGAATGTGGCAAATAACATTAATAGAGTAATAAACTTACCACAGATGATTAACAGATACGGTACCTAGTATTTACTGACACGAATTATTGTGTGGTTTGTCTCAGGGAAACCAACACTAGTAGCTATTATTTAGTTAGTCACTAGTATTTAACATGAACCTACTTTCCCTTAAAGGGGGAATGCTCTGACCTACGATGACCAATACCAACGACATTAAATTTTTGCTTCCCATCATAATTTCTAAATCGCGCTATTACAGTTAGCGTAGCGTTCTAGCGTCCTGCCGATGACATCAGTTTTTGTGATCTCTTTATAATTTCTATCTTAATATTTTAAGACTAGTTTAAGCAAACTCATCAAGTAAGCAATGAGTTTGCTTAAATTATTCTTAAATTCATTGCTTTAAAATTCAATAATATATTGATTTGGTAAGGATTCATCCAAAATTCAGTGTTTAAATATCGTTGTAACACCATACACTGGTACCGTTAGTTCGGCAGAACTCCGGTAGGTGGATCCAAGGCTAACCTTAATAGCGCTACCTAGAAATTATGAATATGATATGAAGCAAAAACTCGATGTTGTCGGTATTGGTCATCGTAGCTCAGTGGTCAGAGCATTCCCCTGTTAGGGAAAGGCCGTGGGTTCGAATCCTGCCAATGACATCAGTTTGTGTGATCTATTTATAATTTCTTTCTTATTAATTTAAAAATATAGTATTTATTTGTTTTCGGATAATTGGAATACTGGCATTTTACAACTAAGTAAGTTTGGTTTTCTTTTCAAAAATAGTTTCTTATAACTATTGACCGTAGCTCTAACCATTTAGGTTATGTAGCAATAACTTTTTTTTACTTACCGATTTTGATCAAACAGTATGTTACTTTAAGTTGAGCTGGTTGAGCTTAGTCTATCAGTGAAAATCACACGAAAATCCGTTTAATACGTCCGGAGTTTAGAGTGCACTCACAGACCGACTAAAGTGCCATGAAACGGCAATACGCTCACCGCCCATTACGTGTGACATAGTGACCAGACAAATGTAGGTCTCTGTCTACCCCTTCTAAAATAAAGTAGTTGTTATTATCTATACTTATATAATAACAATAGAAGAAAGATTTGATTGTTTGTTTGCTTGAAGCGATTCTTTACGCTCCGTAAATACTGATCTGATTTAATAAATTATTTCACTGATATGTAGCTACGTTATCCCTTTTATCCCGATAATGTTTTCCCACGGGAACTGGGAATGAGAAAACTATATCACGCGGGTGAAACCGCGGCGATCAGCTAGTTTGTAGAATAATTTTCAAAATGCACGGAATTCCTTCTCCTCATTTTATCTACTTTCACCTCATTTTCCTTGCCAAATCTACACGGGTATAGTTTGAGTTCATAAACATGAAATATTGACTGAAACAGGATCATAACATCAAAGTATGCTGCCATCTAACATTTTTATATCACACAAGATGACGTCACGCTCAAAACTAAATAAACTCAGCGACATATTCTCATATCCGGAGCACAAACGACTCTCATACATTCACTTTAAGCGAGACATTAAGGGAGCGATCGACTACCACACTTTAGAGAACTCAAGCACAGTGTCTGTCTAGCGTTTTGTTTGCTGCTAATTTTTTGCATCTCCGTATATTGTCATCAAAACCATTTGATCTGCTCTCCTTAAATGCAATTAGAAACTATTTCAAATAGTAAAAATTAAAAAATAAAATTAAAATTAAAATAAAATTAAAATTACGTTTATTATCTTTGAAATTTTTAGAAAATTATTTAAATTCGTCAAAAGTTGGTGTGACTCTACCGAGGGTTCCAAAATGCAACGAGGCTGAGTAGAGCCCTCAAGAAACTCAGTTCGGCTTTTTTCAAAATATTTCATCTTAAATCTAATACTGAGTTATTTAGAAAGGAGCAATTCGTGTTACAACCAGGCAGCCTTGTCATCTAAGAAATCATTAATACTATAATAAGCTTTATGGCACAATTTACTTTTTATTAGTTTTTTAAATTTATTGACATATAAATTTGCTATTTCGGTTGGCAATGGCGTATTGTACATTCGAATAAAGTTCCCCGCAAAAGAATTACTCACTTTATGAAGCCTAAATTTAGGAACAGCCAGTTTATCCTTATTTCTTAAGTTTAGATTATGATTATCACTATTTTTACGATTTCTAACTACTATTGTAACGCAGATAAGTCCGAATATCTTAAACACCAGTCTCTTCTGACCCCTGTAGTATACAGAGTACCTATACTAAGTAGTATACAGGGGTATAGTAGGTTAAAGGTCTTAACAAAATCTCTAGTAATAACACGTAAAAAGGATCTTGACTGCTGGACGAGAACATGGTAACTTACACCTAACACTTACCCCTTTACAGCTCTTTAATAAAATGCCTCACTCTAACCACTTAGGGGAAAGAAGTGACATTGTATTGAATATTATTAAAAAATAACTTGTAGCGTGTACTTAAGGAACCTCTGACGTCATATATACGAAACATCTATAACATACGAGAAGGCGGTTCTAGACCCTTCGACAAAATTCTAACAGTTTCCAGTGCGCGCGCGCCGTATGACTCGCCTCCTTATAATTGAACTAGCCAATTAGGTATAAGCAATAAATTATAAGCACAACATAAGTATAGGTATTTATACTCGTTCTGTTGTTTGGATCCACGCCCACCTAAACCTGTTTGTGTCAATGAGGGGATATGCTCGTTTGATATAAATAAGAATACATTTAGATAATAAAATCATTCATTCACATACTGTTACTACAAGCGTTTCAATACACTCCCAACAACCACTTCAAACTTAATAATAAAGGAGAGGAGACCGGGGACAATTGTAACGCCTGGAAATGGCTATTATGTGGGATTAGCAGTGTCTGGAAAAACGCCCTCCCTGTCTTTTTAGAGCAATAGCATCGCCACCTGTTACACAGGGTTAAAGAATTGGCGAAATGTGGGCGTAATAATTGTCTTCTATGGATAAAGACGTGATTTGTGTCTGTTTGTCTAGTGAAGCTACTTAGCAAACAGTTTGCTAAGTAGACACGTCTGCTTTGATCACTACGATCTAAGAACTACGTAAATTATATTTATGTAAGAATCTACTTTCATTAAACCAATTAAGCCCAGTGGAGACATAGATTTCTAACGAGTAGTCCATTGGATAATAGGTAGTTTTGATGTTAAGGGGCTAAATTAGTTATATTACATGTTGTAGTGCAAAAGAAGCTCAATAACCATCTTAGAGGCGCAAGTCATACTCCCGCTGTGCATCTGACAGACGGACAAGGCTCTTGCAAATATAGAGGAGACCGGGGACAATTCTAAATGGCAATAACTATTTCCTCTATTACGTGGTACCCACAAAGTATCTGGTTAAGTGCCTCTGCCTATTCCTTCGAGAATAAATAGGTACGTTATTTTATGTGTCTCTACATATTTAAATAACAAGGTAATTAGGGGTTTCCTATTGACCTCTTTCACTTAGCCACATTATTGTAGCAACAGGTGAAATGCAAAGATAAAGTCGTCTAAGTCTTACATACTTCTCGCGATTTCAAATATTGTTAGTAAAGTAGACATACAGACGGTACGGATAGCAAATAAACTCGTTCACTAGATGATAGTTACAATTATTGATAAACTGAAATAACGTTACACTGGGAACCCTTTAAATACATTGAGCCGCGAGGTTCAAGTCATCCAGCAATTTTACCTGCAGCAGGACGATCAATACCCAGACAAATACACTCCCTTTCCCGACTGCTTCACCCGATGCTCACTCGTTAGGACGCAAAACTAACGAAATTTGAAAAATATGGTTGTACTGAACAATGCTGTCTCATTTGGAAGTAAGGAATGGCCTTTGTATGGACAGGTACTTTGTATAATAGGTTGAATGTCAGTGTGTCCAATACTTACAAATGGTTCCATAAACCTACATTTATTGGCAGGAATAACCACCAAGACAATCCCTGTAGCACAATCAACTCTAGCACCTCAAGAAATAGGTTAATATTCGTTTAAATCGAGTGGAAAAATAAATTTGCATCAACCTGTCTAACGAAATGGAAATGTCTGTACGTCCTGTGTTCTAAGATTGGCGGTTCAGTCTTAAATTCTGCTTGTAAAGCGACGAGCGTTACCGCAGTAGTAAGGGTTAGTGCGGTGAAACATAAGAGATTTAATTTGCGGGTAGATGCTTTCTAGTGTGAAATAATGGTGGGTTTTGGGAATATTACAGCTTGATCGGCAAGCTTTAATGTTGTAAAGGTCTACTATTAAGATTTGATACGATTACAACTGGCATTTTGCATGTTTGATACAACAGAAAATTATATTTCGTAACGAATTTATGAACGTAATTGTAGCTGATTAGGTTCTTAGGCTATTAGGGCCAGGGCAGCCTTTATACATTTTATTATTTTCCAGGTAAAATAATAATCTAAGAATCATTTTTGCTCCGATGGCGTAGTAGGTATCTAGACACACCAAGGCCGTGGCCACCCCTGGATCTATTGCCGGGCATCTCAGGTCCACTGGGAAGAATCCCCTGCGGCGCCGGCGGACCCCTGGCCCCCTCCATTACCATAACGCTTTAAAGAGTTTATAATATGGAGCCCGGTTGGGTAGGTACGCCCGGTGGGTACGCTTACCCTCTGTTACGTGTCACCTACAAAAAAAGTTTTAAAATTACTGGAATAATACCGCTCTATCGTCTCTACAGTCGGGGATATAACCGTGGTTAATGTTTGTATAGTCTGAGACGCCCAGGACTGTAATTGGTGTGCCATAGCAGCTGACACGTAAGATTTTGTTGCCTTTCATCAACATTTAATCGAAAGGCAACGGGTTTAAATTTTTTTCAAAATTACAATATACTCGTAGCTACTTTTTATTAAATTCATTCGGCTATTTTGGACATAACACTATTATAAATGTGCCTGGTGACGGCAATAGGCTTGCCCCTTATTACGTGGGACTAAATTCCTGGGGATACTGGAAAATTGTGGGTGTGTAATGCACGTCTGCCTACCGCTTCGGGTATTAGGGCGTGATATGTGTGTGTGTTAATGTATGTATTTTTTCTTTACCAACTAATTGAACGGCTGGTAAATACTAGAGAATTTAAGCGTTCGTCAGTTAGTCCCAAATGATCCTCTTTATCCTTGTCTCATCTTTTAAGCAGACACATTTAACCTTACTTTGGTGTTAACAATTTCAAACCAGATTTTTAATACAAATACAGACCTACCTATTTTCCTTATAACTTTTTTCAAAAGATGAAGACAAAGAATGTCTTATTACAAATCTATACAAAATAAAATATTTGCAGTAACGAGTACCCAAACTTTTTCTTTTAAAGATTTTAATAAAGAAAACGTAATAAAAAAGATACGCACGGTCTAAGATATGTAAACATATATCTCAATTTCGATGGCTTTAAAAACTCTGGAGGTTACATTTTTCAAGCAAGATACTTTTTTTTTTTTTTTTTTTTTAATCCCGCGGCCCAAGGCTGCGGCCGCTCTAACGTCCGTTGCCGGGCGTCCCTGGTTACTAGCAGAGGGTATGTCCAGTGGCGCCCGGCGGACTTTGACCACCCCTGTGGTCTCTGCGGGTGTTTGGTCGGGACGAGAATCCCGCGTCATTGGGGTCGGGTTTTATCCCGCGTCAGTGAGTGAATCTGGTTGCGTGCTATGGGGCAAAGGCCCCGCAGCACGCAACCCTTCTAGCCTGCTTCTGTAAGGACGGTGGGTGGCGATCCCGCCGTCCTCAGGCCCCGATCATGGAGGACGATAGTCTTGGGCGTAGTCGCGTAGTCTGGGGCGGCCTGGCCGCCGACTACGGAACTCAGCGGGGAGGGTACGCTCCCTCTCCCTCCCGGCCGCCTCCTTCGCGAGCATGACTTGCTCGCAGAAGGACACGGCCGCGTTCCACCTACTCCCGCTGGATACCATGGCTTGAAGCATGGTCCCCAGCGAGAGGGTATCCACGCCCAGACCCACTACGAGGTCCCGGCGCTGACTCGCCCACGCTGAGCACTCCACCAACGTGTGGAGTGCGGTGTCGTCGTCGGAAACCTCGCAGTGTTGACACCGGGGTGTGACCTCACGATGCATGCGAAACAGATAGCTACCGAAGCATCCATGCCCGGCAACCATCTGCGTCGCACGGTACGTGAGGTCACCATGCTGCCTCTGCAGCCAATCGTCCATGATCGGTCTCACCGCCGCGATGAAGATGGCACCCCCCTTGGGTTGCTCAAGTCGCACCCTCCATGACTCCATGAGATCCTGGCGGAGTTGGGACCGCTGGTCCTCGATTTCTCGAGACGCAGGCCTGTGGTCCCGCTCCAGCGCCTCCTTGCGCCATTGGAACAATGACGCAAGGGCTCTCGCTTCCAGGTCCCATGGAGGGGTCCCGGCTAGGAGACATGCAGCCTCTCCGGAGATCGTGCGGTACCCCCGTACGGTTCTGACGGCCAAGGTTCTAAGTGGTCTGTTTAACAGAGTCACGTTCCCCTTGACCGCCAACCTATCCGCCCATACGGGAGCCCCGTATAGGGCCATACTCCGCACGATCCCCAGGTACAGTCTCCTGCAGGAGGCGTTGGGTCCCTTTAGGTTGGGCATCAGTCGCGAAAGCGCGACCGATGCCTGCGTCACCTTGGGGACCAAACTTCGGAAATGTGGTCCGAAGTTCCATCGGCTATCAAGTACGATCCCTAGGTACTTCATCGAGGGCTTGATGCCGATGCTAACGCCTCCCACATTTATGCTAAAACCTTCTGGTGGACCGTTCCGAGGTCTGTGAAAACACAGAACCTCGGACTTGTGCAAGGCCACCTCCAGTCCCAGCTGCCGTATCCGACCCACGACTCGAGCAACACCCGTCGTGACCTTGAGTGCTGCCTCCTGGTACGTTGCACTCCGCGCCGTGACACAAGCAAGATACTGACTGAGGCCGGATTCGAGCAAACTTGAAGTTACACCCGGTTAAAATCTGTGGGACATTATTTCTACTAGCTCTAATTCATCATCCACTAACTTTCCAGTCAAACTGCGATGCGGCTGTACTTAAGATATTTTCCGTGGAGCCGTCATCTGTCATCTGACTCCACAACATATCACTGACTCTGACTGACGACGGCTTAACGTGCTCTCCGAGGCACGGAGGGGTCTGAAAAAAAATCTTAAGTCACCCATGCTAAGACTGTCATAATAATGAAAGTTATAATTACTCAATTTTGTTAGATAACAATTACAGTGAAATGTATAAAATGTTGACATTGACATTTGGCACTGATCGTATATCGTACTGATCGTATATGATCGTATTGGTCGGATCCGGCCTTAGAGGGCTAAGGAATCGATCATCCCCACCTGGTCGTGGTACAAATGCTAATAGATGAACGAGGATCTAGCCAATATACCCATGGTTTATTAGCTTTAAAATGTGTACGGGATATTTACCATGTATTTCGTTGGAGTTTACGATATTTCGTCACTATTTCAAACGCCAAGAACTGTTCTTCCGTGTCCATAGTTCCCAAAAATAGCAATAGACTAGCCTCCTATCACGTGGGACCACAAATGTTAGGATAGGTTTTTTTTTTTTTTTTTTTTTTTTACGTGGTCGGTGATGCATTTACGCACTTCACCGTCTCGCTGCGGGGGGGAGCGAGACGGCTTCGTGTGGGACTCCCGGCCCTAGGATGGAAAACGGGCCGGACTACCCACTAAAACCACCGTGGATAGCACGGTGTTTCTCCTTCGCCTTAGCCGGGCCGCCGGATAGACAGAAACTGTTAAGCAACGGCGGCCCGGAAAAGGGGCGCTCTTTCGAGCTCAACACGGGGGGCCTAACCCCCCCCAATCAACATAGAAGCGACGCCCCCGAAACACATAAGGGGCGTCGGACTCCTCAGGGCCTTTCGCGTGAGCGGTGGGCCCCCCGACCCACCGCCCACGGCCCTATCAGTCGGGGGCTTGGGCGTATGCAATACGCCGTCGCCCCCTGACTGGTGCCCGGCGGGGCGGAAGCGTGCGGCCTGCACGCTCCCGTTCCCGCAGGGCCTCTCTCTTTGCCGCCATCACCTCCCGAGCGAAGGAGGCGACGGCGGCCCAACATTCTTCGCTGCCGGCCATAGAGAGAATGACGGCCGGCAGCGAACCTACACTGCCGATGATGCCCGTGAGGGCCAACCTCTGCGTGTCCCAGGCGGCGCACACAGCGAGCGTATGCTGCGCCGTATCTACGGCGCCGCCTGCGCAGTGATGACAAACGGGCTCCGACAGGATCCCACCACTTCCCACAGGAATTTGGCAAAACAGCCATGACCCGTGAGAAGTTGGGTGAGGAAGTAGGTCGGAGCCCCCTGCGCATGCTCCACCCACTGGCGGAGCACGGGACCGATGGCCCCCACGAGCACTCGGCTCGCGGTCGGAGCCGCACATCTCAAGGCCCATTGCCGGAACAGATCGTCGCGAGCCTCCTGTCTCCAGCGATTGACCTGCTCCGGCAACGGGCGACCTCCTTGTTGTCGCACCATGGCGCCCTCCTCGTAGACCCTCTTAAGGACCCCTGCTTCGAGATCCCAAGGGGGACTTTGTGCCAACAGGCACGCCGCCTCGAAAGAATGTTAGGTTAGGTTTTTTTTTTTTTTTTTTTTTTTTTTTTTTTTTTTTTTTTTTTTTTACGTGGTCGGTGATGCATTTACGCACTTCACCGTCTCGCTTGGGGGGGAGCGAGACGGCTTCGTGTGGGACTCCCGGCCCTAGGATTAAAACGGGCCGGACTACCCACTAAAACCTATCCACGGTGTTTCTCCTTCGCCTTAGCCGGGCCGCCGGATAGGCAGGAACTGTTAAGCAACAGCGGCCCGGCAAAGGGGCGCTCTTTCAAGCTCTACTCGGGGGTGCCTAAACCCCCCCTGATCAACACAGAAGCGACGCCCCCGAAACACATAAGGGGCGTCGGACTCCTCAGGGCCATTCGCGTGAGCGGTGGGCCCCCCGACCCACCGCCCACGGCCCTATCAGTCGGGGGCTTGGGCGTAGGCAATGCGCCGTCGCCCCCTGACTGGTGCCCGCCGGGGCGGGAGCGTACGGCCTGCACGCTCCCGCTCACGCAGGGCCTCTCTCTTCGCCGCCATCACCTCCCGAGCGAAGGAAGCGACAGCGGCCCAACATTCTTCGCTGCCGGCCATGGATTTAATGACGGCCGGCAGCGAACCTACTCTGCCGATAACGCCCGTGAGGGCCAACCTCGGCGAGTCCCAGGCGGATGTTTTTTTTTTTTTTTTTTTTTTTTTTTTACGTGGTCGGTGATGCTTTTACGCACTTCACCGTCTCGCTGCGGGGGGAAGCGAGACGGCTTCGTGTGGGACTCCCGGCCCTAGGATGGAAAACGGGCCGGACTACCCACTAAAACCTATCCACGGTGTTTCTCCTTCGCCTTAGCCGGGCCGCCGGATAGACAGAAACTGTTAAGCAACGGCGGCCCGGCAAAGGGGCGCTCTTTCGAGCTCAACACGGGGGGCCTAAACCCCCCCCAATCAACATAGAAGCGACGCCCCCGAAACACATAAGGGGCGTCGGACTCCTCAGGGCCTTTCGCGTGAGCGGTGGGCCCCCCGACCCACCGCCCACGGCCCTATCAGTCGGGGGCTTGGGCGTATGCAATACGCCGTCGCCCCCTGACTGGTGCCCGGCGGGGCGGAAGCGTGCGGCCTGCACGCTCCCGTTCCCGTAGGGCCTCTCTCTTTGCCGCCATCACCTCCCGAGCGAAGGAGGCGACGGCGGCCCAACATTCTTCGCTGCCGGCCATAGAAAGAATGACGGCCGGCAGCGAACCTATACTGCCGATAACGCCCGTGAGGGCCAACCTCTGCGTGTCCCAGGCGGCGCACACAGCGAGCGTATGCTCCGCCGTATCTACGGCGCCGCCTGCGCAGTGATGACAAACGGGCTCCGACAGGATCCCCACCACTTCCCACAGGAATTTGGCAAAACAGCCATGACCCGTGAGAAGTTGGGTGAGGAAGTAGGTCGGAGCCCCCTGCGCATGCTCCACCCACTGGCGGAGCACGGGACCGATGGCCCCCACGAGCACCCGGCTCGCGGTCGGAGCCGCACATCTCAAGGCCCATTGCCGGAACAGATCGTCGCGAGCCTCCTGTCTCCAGCGATCGACCTGCTCCGGCAACGGGCGACCTCCTACTTGTCGCACCAGGGCGCCCTCCTCGTAGACCCTCTTGAGGACCCCTGCTTCGAGATCCCACGGGGGACTTCGTGCCAACAGGCACGCCGCCTCAAAAGACACGGTGCGGTACGCCCGTGCAGCCCTCTGCGCCGCGATCCGCTGCGGTCGTCGCAGCTGGACCACGTTCGCGGCGCCCCAGGCGGATGTTAGGTTAGGTTAGGTTAGGTTTTTTTTTTTTTTTTTTTTTTTTTTTTTTTTCGACGCACCTCTGCTGCCTAAGCTATGCAGAGCAATTTATCTCCTATTTTATTTATTCTCCTATTTTATTTTCGTTGGCCACTCGTGTTTGAGTGGGTTAAAAAAAAATTTTTTTTCAAATTCGTGCTAAGTTTTCATATTTGATAGTTATCATATTTGTATATTATTGTTCGTTTATAAGCATTTGTCATTGCGTCTTTATTATGTTATTATTCTTTAGTGTATAATATTATATTACTAATTAAATAGTTAGTCATTGTGTTTATATTTCTCAGATCTATGTTATTTATTCTATTTATTTTATTAGTTTTATGTTGTACTAATTGCATGAAATTTATTTATTTGTTTATTTAAGTGTGGGGACATCACAGTTTTCCATCGTTTCAATTCATTATTGACTATTTATAATGTTACAGTTTTTATATATTTATGTTAACAGTATTTACTATTGTGTTACGTTTATTTAGATTATGTTCTTAATATTTTTAATTTATTTATTACGTTTAATATTGAGCTATTTATTTATTTAACTTTTTTGCAGAATCCTTGTTTTGCTCAGACTGCAGTGGTCTCCAGATGATTGTGAGTAAATTAAATAGTTGCTCTTCGTTGAGATGTGATGGCGCGTCGTAGGGTACCAGTATTAATTATAGTACCGGGCCCATCAGGCGTGCGGTTTCTCCTGTTTACTATTTTGACCACTTGCAGACCGAAGCCTAACAGGTCTGCAGTGTGTTCTGCCATTAACGTACGGACATTGTCCTGGCTAACCTGCACTCCCGTTCGCAGGCCCAAGTCCAACCTCAGTCTCGCAAAAATCGGACAGTCCAGCAAAAGGTGTTGGACTGTCTCAGGTACTCCCGGTTCACAGGCGCACGATGGGTTGTCCTTACACTTGAACCGCGTCAAGTATTCGGAAAACCCACCGTGCCCCGTCAAGAATTGTGTTGTGGCGCCTGTCAATTCCACCTTGCGAACGATTTTGTATGCGTCCAGTGCGCTCGGCAGGAACATCTTGGTGACCGAGGCAGTTGATCCTTCGGTGTACCTAACGTTCCATTCGTCAAGCGACTCCTGGCGCAGAAGTCGCTTGACGAATGAGACGGGGCACAGATCGTAGTCCGGAGCTTTCTTCAGCCGCAGAGCAGCTGCTCTCGCCAGTTCGTCAGCCCTCTCATTTCCTTCCAAGCCAGCATGGGCCTTGACCCAGAACAGTGACACACTCTTACCCTCTGCCTTGCAGAGGCGGATGCTGTTCCGGGCCTCAATCGCCAAGGGGTGAGGCAAGTCATCGCTAACGACTGATGAGAGAGCCGCCCTGCTGTCGCTGAAGATACCGAATGTGGTTGCGTTATGCCGTAGTGCCACGCCAACCGCCTTGCTGAGCGCCAGAAGTTCTGCCTGGTAGACGGTACAGTAGGATGGGAGAGCAAACTTGAGGGCCTTCGTTTCAACCGCACTATTCCACAGGGAAAGTGCTGCACCGACCCGGCCCTCAATCTTGCTCCCATCCGTGAAGATGCGTGCCTCGAAGCAATTGGCTTCGTTGTATTGTTCCTCGTCTACCAGGCTGCCGAACTCCAGGCTCAAACGCTCAGCGGGGTGAGGGGCACCAGAAGCTGCAGCCATACGCTCGATCTCCCTGCCCCGGAGCTCGGGTCGGGGTATCCCCCTCTTGATCTCGTACAGTGAGGCCACCTCGCGGACTCTGAGGTCAAGAGGGAGGATACCGGACTGCAAAAGAGCCGAGTGCAAAGAGACCGTCCGATATGCCTTACACAGCTTCTGGGCAAAAACTCGCTGCACCACATTCAGCTGCTTCCGAACTCCTAACTTATCAACTGCTGGACGCCATGCGCTGGCCGCATACAAAATCGTTGGCTCAACAGCTGCGGTGTAGATGGCCCGGATCACCTCGGGGTGCAACCCCCAGTTGATCCTGGCCGCCCTCGCCAGCTTTTTGTAGATATTGATGGCCTTTCCACAAACTTGCGTGACATTGCGTATTGAAGGTGAGCGCGCGATCGATTGTCAGCCCCAGAAGCTTGACGTGTGTAGTCAGACCAATGTCAACCCCGCCCATGCTCAAACGTGGGCTGTCGTACTTTAGCTTCCGCGTTATCACCATCGCGTTGGTCTTGTGCGGTGCAAATTTGAGCTTGTTGTCGACACCCCACGTGCGAACATGTTCGAGGGAGGCATTGGCCTGCCTCTCAATCTCCTGGGCCGAGTCTCCATCGAAAACCAGGACAATGTCATCCGCAAAGGCCTGGACATAGTCGGATCTGTTGACTAATTGTTTCAGGAGGGGATCCAGCAACAAATTCCACTGCAAGGGTCCGCTGATCGACCCTTGCACACAACCTTTTTGGGTCTCCTTTCGGTATTCTTCACCGGCGTATCTGACGCGCACCGCTCTGTGTTTGAGATAACTGCCCATCACACGCCTCAGGTTTATTGGACACTCTTCCTCAGCCAGTCGAACCTCGATTGCGGGCCACCATGCGCTGTCGAAGGCTCCCTCTATATCCAACGACACCAATACCACGATCTTCTTGTCATCAAGCTTACGGCGTATATGTTGTAATAGGTCATAGAGGGAGTCTTCGGTACTTCGCTGTGGCATGAAGCCGTACTGGCGAGTACTCATCCTCGGTAACAGGTGGTGTTTGAGGCGTGCGGTAAGCAGCTTCTCGTACAGCTTCCCAAGGACAGGCAAAAGCCCAATCGGTCTGTACGACTTGGGTACGCTGTAAGTCTCTTTCCCTGGCTTCCTCAACACCACAACTACAGCCTCCTTCCACAAGATGGGGAAGTAGTGGTGTTCCAGGCATTTGTTGAGGAGAGCCAGTAGCAGTGCCGGATCACATGCCGCCGCTCGCGAGCATATATCCGCGGTGAAGCCGTCGGCTCCTGGCGCTTTCTTCGGGTTAAAACTCCTAAGAGCACACAGTAGCTCGCTATGCGTAAAAGGAGGATCATCGCTATGATGATCCCCCGTGTTTATCGACTTTGCTAATGCCCGTGTATTGGTGTGCTCCAAATTGTCCTCTTCCACCCGATCTTCTGGGTAGAATGTATTCGCCAGGAGCTTTGCCGAACCTCCAGACTCCAAATAAACACCCCCGTCGATCAGCGGCAAATCCTCCTCTCTTGATGCGGTTCTACCTATTACCCGATAAATCCCCTCCCAAACCCCTTCTCTATCTTGCTTGCCACAAAAGCTCTTCCAGCTCTCGATCCGGGCGGTTTTAACCTTCGACTCATACTCTATTTTCTTTTCCAGGTACTGCGAGACGACCCAGCTTCTTCTGACCGGTGCTGCGTTCCTGATGCGTCGACGGTAGGTGGCCACCAGTTTCTTCATCTTAGCGAGCTCCTCCGACCACCACGGCATGGTAAGTACCTCTTTATTTTTCTTTTTCGGCATGCTATCGGTACACGCATACCCTATGCTTTCCGAGTACTTGCTGACAGCTTTTTCGAGGTCGTGGTTATTTGTTATTTCTCTGATGCTGTCAGCAGTCACGTTTTCAGCCGAGAGCGAGTTCGTTAGGCTGTTTCGGAAGTCACTCCAGTTTGCCTTTTTTGTGTTGAAGAGGCGCGTAGTCCGTTTTATGTGCGTGCCTGCCGATTTTTGGAGGTTGATGTTAAAAACCACGCCGTTGTGGTCGGAGTCAACCAAGTCGTCCAATACTCTCCACCCGTCGACAACGCCTAACAAGTCGCTTGTACAGACCGTAACATCTACGAAGCTGGTGTACCTTTTCCCCCCTCTTATGTAGTCGAAGGTTGGCGTGTTACCCTCGTTTAGGACCTGAAGTCCCGTCTCCACAAGGGTTCCCATAAAAGCTTCCCCCCGCGGATCCTCAATTTCGCTACCCCACCAGGTGCTCTTGCAGTTGGCGTCACCTCCAATAATGATCGGGCGGCCCCTGAATCTGTGCACTATTTTTCTTACCGCATCGAGGTACGGCTCCAGCGGTAATTCGCCCTCAAAGTAAATGGAAACCATCTGGATCTCCCAGGCGCTGGTTCGGATGCCCACCACCGCGATGTTATTGGTGGTGAGCTCGGGGTATGGTAATACATCCAGGTCATGGTCAAAAACGGCTATTGCCGCCTTGACCACCCCGTTTCCCTGGACAGCGCTCTGGAAGATCCTGACGCCTCGGTAACCCTTCATTCTACCTATCGCTCCTCGATACGGTTCCTGCAGTAGTGCCACTGCAGCTCCACGGTTTACCGCCTCGATCATTATTTCGTCCGTTGGGAGTTGCGCTTTCTGGAGATTGGCCTGGAGCACCTTGGGGGACCTGACCACTGGGACGCCGTTAGCACCGGTAGAGGTACTCAGTGGTGGACCGTGCAATAATGTCCCATTTAATCCTTACGGGGCAGTCCCGGCTGAACGCACTATGCGCTGTGGAGTCCATCCTGGCGGCCGCGCAGTTACAGCAGGCGGGCTCTTTCCCTGCGCTATAGTCAGGGCACTGGGCTCTTAGGTGCAAGCCACCACAATGGCTGCATTTGGGTTCAGCTTCTCTGCAGTGCTTCCTAGTGTGCCCATATCCCAGACACAGGGAGCACTGCATGAGTGGGGATTGGTCTGCCACCCGCATTGGTTGCAGATCCAGATGTAGAGTCCCTTTTTCTAATGCTCTAGCCCAGATTTGTGGAGAGACCTGCAGGACGACGTGTTGTGTGAGCGGGTTTCTGGCGTTCTTTTTGAATTTTATCTCAACCTTATCCTCGCTCTGGCTTAGATCTTGAAAAACGCCACGGTTTCGCAGCCGGACAAGGTTGACCAATTCACCGTCTTGGTATGATTTGAGGACGTTATACATTATAAGTAGAGGATTTTTGTTGTTGATTTCCTCTACCACTAATTTGTTGCCTTGTGTTTGGATATTTCCTTTTGCCAGTTCCCTTTCCTCGTGTGTTTTGTATCCAACTATCACTTTCCTGTCCTTTCCTTTCCTTACCCGCTCCACTTTCACCCATTCATCGTCCTCTCTGGATGCTTTCCTAAGTACCTCCATAATATCCTCCCCTGTCTTTTTCTCATCTTCAGAGGTTACGATGATGGAGTGTAGTGCTCTGTGTTCTGGAGGCCTTGACCTCTGAGCCTGAGACGTTACTTGTGCATATGAAACTCCAGGTCGCACCTCTTTTGGCCTTTCTATTTTGTCCTTTATCTCCTGCAGCAACATGTTATTCATCTGTAGCAATTTTGTGTTTTCGTCTAGCTTGTGGCAAAGTTGTTTCCCGTCACCTCCCTCCAGTGTTTCTCCTGCCAAGTCGATTGCCCCTCTGCTCCTGAGACTATCTCGCTCTTCCTCGTAAGCCTTCACAATGCAGAGGAGCAAATCCACCTGCTTCTCTATCTCGACTTTTACCTCCTTTTTTATATTTCCTGCTCTAATACATCCGTCTCTTATTTTCCGGTGCATCTCAATTGCTGCGGCGTATTTGTTAGGAGGAACCTTATAGGGCGATTTAGTGAAGGTCTTTTCTTTAGTGACCGGAGCTACCTTCTTTGGCTGGGTTACCTTTACAGCTTTTACGGCTTTGGCTGGTTGTGTGGAAGCTGCTTCTAAGCTTCTCCGGGTTTCTCTAACAGACTTCGTTGGTTGCGATTCCACCGTTGGACTGGGTTGTGAAGCCGATGTGGAGCGATGTGCTACAGGGGACGGAGATCTTTCAATTCTAGAGGTTTTGGGGGTGTGAAACATATTGAAATAGATGTATAATATTTTGAAAATAAACAGATGATAATAATTATAATATTTGTAAAATGTATATAGGACGACACAAAAGGTTTGTATAAGTTTTATATTAGTTTTATATTATAAAATTTCTCCAGTATCTTAAAACTTAGAGAATCCTCTACTCCCGTCAATTAGGCACTGGTTTTTTTTTTTTTTTTTTTTTTTTTAACGTGATGCATTTACGCACTTCGCCGTGGGAGGGTGTTGAAGGCGTTGGCTATGTCGAGCGACACAGCCAACACCACCTGCCCCTGGCCAACGGCATCGTCGACGCTGTCCCTGAGTCGGGACACGGCGTCGAGGGTGGACCTCCCGCGACGAAAGCCGTATTGGCCACTACTTAGATTCGGCCCCGCCCCCTCCAGATGCTCGACGAGACGCGCAGCGAGCACCCGCTCGAAGAGCTTGCACATCTCGTCGAGCAGAACGATGGGGCGGTAGGCCGACGGCGACTCCGGGGGACGCCCGTGCTTACGAAGCAGCACGAGCTTCCCCGTTTTCCATCGTCGCGGGACCCTTCCAGACGCCAAACAGTCCGACATAAGGGACAGCGACTCTTCTTCAATTTCCGGCATGACGAGGCCGACGACTCGCCCAGGGACGCCATCGGGACCAGGGGCGCGATTCCTGAGTTTTAACTTTAGGACCGCCACCCCCAGTTCGACGTCGGATACGGGCGGGACGGCCTCGTCATCCGGCACTTCCCGGCTTGGTGCCATACGGGGAGGGACCCACTCTTCCCGCGCAGGGAAGAGGGAGCTGACCACTTCGTCTACAAATTGGGGCTCGAGAGAGGTGGTGAGAGGGGGCGCCCAAGGCTTGAGCTTCTGGCTCACAACCTTGTAAATGTGCCCCCATGGATCCCCATTTAAACTCTCGAGCCCCTCGTTCCAGGCCGCGTTCTTGGCGGCTCGAATTGCCGAGCTAAAGGCCGCCCGAGCGGCCCGGTACGCGGCGAGCAAAATCTCCTCCTGGGCAAGGTCTCTCCGGCGCCTCCCGCGACTGCGGGTATACCGTCGCTGAGCTGCGTGACAGGTTTTTCGCATCTCAGCGAGGTGAGGCCGCCACCAGTACACCTGCCTTCGCGGGGGTACCGGCCTTGCCCTCTGCATCGCCGCGTCGCAGACGCGAGCCATCGCACCGGCGAGATTCTCCGCCCTCGCGTCTACGTCCAGACCGTTGATATTAGGAGCGGCCCAGCGCTCGACAATTGCCGCCTCTCTGGCCAGCTCCCGGTCCAGCGTGTTCAGCCGCCACCGGGGTCCCTCCCCTACAAGGGGGCGATCAGTCACCGCGGGGGTGGCCGAGGGAGCGGCGACAACGTCGAACCAAATGTAACGATGGCCGACAGGGTCTCCACCCCCTCCATCACTCTCCACCCCCGTATACGGTCCACCAGGGCAGAACTGGCAAACGATAAATCTACGATGGAACTACCCTGAGGCCGCACAGAGGTGTGGACCGCCCCCCTGTTCAACAGCACCAAGCCGGTGGACACCGCCCAATTCTCTACAAACTCCCCCTTTGCAGTAGTCGCCGGGGAACCCCAAGCTGTTGACTTGGCGTTGAAATCCCCGACGACCAATGCAGGGGTGGGGCGTACATCCGCGAGCAGGGCCTCAACTTCGGCGAGCACCAGTTCGAACTCGGCGAGACTCCTACTGGGGGAAATGTACACCCCAACTACTGCGAAGCCGCCCATCAGGGCCAAAACACAACCACGCCCCCTCAGCACTCTGCTGAAGGGGGACGCGCCGACCGCACCCTGACGGGCGACTATGGCCACTAGGCCGTCGCAGTCGCCAGCCCAGTCGTCACGATTACGGACCAAATACGGTTCGCTGACGACGGCGACGGTCGCCTGCCACTGTGCTATGGACTGCATCAGGAGATCCTGAGCCGCGAGACAGTGGCCGGCGTTGGCCTGCAGTAGTGAGATGGCCATTTATGATTGAGCGGTGTCCATCCTCTCCTCCGTTGGCGGCGAAGACTGAGTGGTGGAAACGACACCACGTCTTCTGCCGCCACGACGTCCCCGCTTTTGGGCAGTGACGTCACACATCCTAGTGCCCAGACGGTGGGCAGCCGGTGCACCATCCGTAGAACAGACGGGGCACCTGGGCTCCAAACAACAGCCGGCCGCCTTATGGCCCGGCTGTCCACAACGGAAGCACAGTGCACTGCGATCCACTTCGCAAGTGCACTGTACTCCGACATGCCCCGAGTCCAGACAGCGGAAACACCGCTGGACTCGAGGCGCAAGGAGGGTGGCCCTAACTACAGACCACCCTATGGTTAGGCGGCGGCCATCCAACAACTTCTTGGCCGCCGCGACCGGGCACTTCAACCAACAGGTGCCCTGCCGGCCGGGTGGGCAGCTGATGTCGCCCACTTTAACGCGGGAGACGTCACAGGCACCGACTTCAGCCACCATAGCGGCAACCCTCTCCTTTGTGGCGGTGTCGCCAAGGCCTGAGATGCGCAACTCTGCGCATTTCTCAGGTCTGGCGATCCGAACCACTTCGCCCAGTACCGACCGCAACTTATCGGCCAGGGCGTCCGCCTTGACATCTTTGTCTGCGCCGCTCACCTCGAGGATCTTTCCTCCGGTAACGGCGGCGCGGAAACGCAGACCGTCTATGCCCAGGCTCTTCAGGTCAATTGTGTCTTCTGCCTGGGCAAGCACGGCCGCGTACGTGGTTCCCGACTCCTTCGCGCCCTGCTGCAGTGTGATAGTCACTGCAGCAGTGCGCGTAGTGCGGGGCTTTGTGGAGCCTTTCTTCTTCTTGGGTTTGGCCGGTGCCGGCGCTGGAGCCGCAGCGGACTTCTTCTTCGCAGGGCGCGCTGCCACTACGTTCCACCCCTCAGCTAGTGGCTGGTGAGCAACAACAACAGTGGGCGGTGGACGCACCTGCCGAGCAGCTGCGGCTTCTGCTGCTGCGGCGCTCATCTTCTTTGCCCTCTTCCTTTTGCCCTCTTCGGCGACCACGCCTGTAGTCGATGTGGAGGGGACAATGGAAGGGAGCGCGGTGGGGACAGGTAAGGAGGCGACGGGAGCCTCTGGACCTGAGGCCAAAGGCGAAAGACCCTTGGTTCTCCGAGGAGGAGCTGACCCAGCAAAGTTGGCAGCAGCGGAACGTGAGGCGCGCGCAGCGTTCCGTGCATCCGCAGCCAATGGCGGGCGTATTGGCACCTCAGGGGGCAGGCGGTCCACAACCCCGGCGAGGCGCGCGTCTATCATGAAACCAATCTCATCGCGCGTCATCGCTGGGGCGAGGGCGGCCGCTGCCTGTTTAAGTCCCTCCATCTCCGCCCTCAGGGCTATTAACTCCACGTTGAGGAGCACCACCTCTTCTGACTCCGTGCGGGATTTCAACTCCCGCACACTTTTGATGATGGTGCTTGCGACCTCCCTGAGGTCCCGCACGAGTTGGCCTTTTAATTTATTTGATTTGACGGCGACGGTGTTGATCACCGCCACCGCCTCCTCAATTCCCCCAGTCAACTCCTCAGACGTCTGAGCCGTTACCGGCTTCTCCGGTTTCTCCACTGAAGTGGGGCCACCTTTAAGGAAGGGAGCTTGCACTTCCTTCCTGTAGGCCTCTTCTGCAGCCTCCTCGGATGCGCGCTCCTGCGCTGCAGCGTACTTGGCCTTGGCTTTTGCCAGAACAACGTACATTCCTGTAGAAGCAGGGGGGCGCCCACGGCCCCTCTTGGACGCTGATCCGGGTCGGCTGGGACTAGACACAGAGGAGTCGCTCAAGCATTGCATCTCCTCCTCTTCATCATCACTAAAAGTGACTGACCCCGTAGGCGTTTTCCGCCTGCGGAAGAATCTAGACGTCAGTGGGAAGGGAGACGCGGAACGCGAGCTCACTTCCACCATGGTGGCCTCACTATCGGTGTCTGAGACGACAGCCGTCGCTTTCGTTGAGGGCGTTGGCGACACGCTGCAGCGAGACAGCGTGACGCGCGGATCTTTGAGTAACAGGCCCCGGAGTGGACTTCGGGACCTAGTGTGTTCAGCCAGTACATATTCCTTCGGAGTCCGTTGGATTTGCAGATGTTCGTCGGGTTGGCCCGACTCTTCGTTCTTTGTGTTTTTATTAAATTGTTCCATATTATTCCCACGAGTATGAGACGATCTACAAACACTCCCCGGGTGACGCTCATTCCGGGGAGCGGGCTATTACATGCGGAGGTCGCCAAGTATCCGCTGGGTTTTAACGTGCTTTCCTTCACGGATTTTTGTATCGGGTATCACCCTCAGGCCAGCCAATTAAGGCAAGCCGCCTTCGGCCACGTTGCGCCGCACGTACCCTGTAGACCGTGAGACAGGGGTCGTTGCACGACGCAACGTGGCCGGCTACGAGAGGCTGGTCAGGCCTCCCCGATGCGACCTTTCGGTCACGTCCGTCCCCATGAGCCTTGCAGGCCCATACGCCCATACCCCCTCATGGGGTCCTCTTGCCTGTTAAGGCTGAACTCGGGTGAGGCCGAGAACGACCCCACCATAGCTCTAAGCTAGCTCTAGCTCCTAAGGAGCTAACGAACAGCGCGCCGTTGCCGCGACAGAAGAGATAAAAGAACAAAGACAAGAAACGAAAGAGGGAAGAATAAACAAGGAGAAAAGAAGAACAAGAAAAACGACAACGACGCCGCGGGCCCGCCATACCACGACCCCCCTCATGGGGTCAGCCAGCCCTGAAAAGGGCTTGTCGGACTTGGTCAATCGCTACCAGAATCCTCCGAGGAGGACACCAATAACCATTGTCCAGGGTGCACCAGCGTCCCGGCTTCCGTTCCCCCCACCGAAGTAGAAAGGACAAGAAGCAGGGCTAAGCCAACGTGGAGGTTATCCCACCGCACCCCAATTAGGCGCTGGTTAGGTTAGGTTAGGTTTTTTTTTTTTTTTTTTGATGAGTCAATTGGGTTTTAGTTTCAGGAGTGGCGCTTATGGTATACGCCTTCTCCTGGAACCGTTTGCAAGTTGATTGTTTAGTTAGTGAAGTGTTTAGATGTTATGTGCCGTTAGAGTGTTTTAGTTGATTTACGATAAAGGTGATGTGGTGGAGGAGTGAGTTAAGTGTATCTGGGGCAGTTGTAAATAAGGTGGTTGAGGGTTTGCGAGATTATGTTGGTGGGAAGTTCGTGGGGTCATGATGAGTAGGAAGGAGTTGCTTGGTTAGGTTAAAGGTTTGCGAGATTGTGTTGGTGCAAGGACAGAGGTCGTTGTTTAGGTTTAGTTGATTAGGTTAGGTTAGTTGGGACATCCGCTTTTGTGTGTGGAAAAGTTACACGGGGTCAGTACTTTCCACACACTCCCTTAGTCGCCTCGTACGACATCCACGGGAGGATATGGGTTGGGGTTATTCTATTCTGCCGGCCACCACACGGCGGGGTTAGGTTAGGTTAGGTTTTTTTTTTTTTTGTTGAGTCAATTGGTTTTTAGTTCAGGAGTGGCGCTTATGGAGTACGCCCTCTCCTGGAACCGTTTGCAAGTTGATTGTTTAAATGTTATGTGCCGTTAAAGTGTTTTAGTTGATTTACGATATAGGTGATGTGGTGGAGGAATGAGTTACGTGTTTCGGTGTTGTTTGTTAATTTAATTAGGAGAAGGGGGTCTTGAGGATCGATATTGTTGTTTTGGCAGATATGTGTAAATGTTAGTCGTGAAAGTGCGAATCTGGGGCAGTGATAAATAAGGTGTTGGAAGGTCTGCGAGATTGTGTTGGTGCAAGGACAGAGGTCGTTGTCAGTGATGTGAAATCGGAAGAGGTATGATTTGTGGAAGGCATGGTTGGTGAGGAATTGGGTTATTGGAAAGGTGAGTTTGACTTTGGAGAGGAAGTTCGTGAGGTCATGATAGGTAGGAAGGAGTTGCTTGGTGTGGATTGACCCGGCGGAATTTTCGTAGAGTTGTTGTGAGGAGGTGAGAAGGTTTGTTTTGTGTATGTGTTTTATGTATGAAAGAGGTGTGTGAGAGTGGTCTGGTTGTTTGTGCAGGAAAGCCGCAGCTTTAGCCGCCGTGTCAGCTGCCTCGTTGCCAGGGATTCCGGCATGGGCTTTTACCCAGGCGAATTGTATTTGGATGTTTTGGGTTTTGGCAAAGTGCAATTGGCGGAATATGTTGACTGCGAATGTGTTATGGCTGTAGGGATTGGAAAGTTCGAGGAGAGCAGATTTGGAGTCGGAGAAGATGTAGTAGGAGTATGATTTAATTTTGTTGCTGATTATAAATTGACAGACTTTTTCAATGGCAAGCATTTCTGCTTGGAAAACGGAGCAGGAGGGGTGTAACTTGAATTTTTTAACTGTAGGAGAGGTGGAATGCGGACTGAAGGCGACGAAGGCTGCTCCTACGACATCGTCATGCCGACTACCGTCGGTAAAGATATTACAGTAGTTATCGGTTTGGAGGTCTATGTATTCCTCTGTAGTGAATATTTCCAGGAAGGTTATGGGTTCCCGGAGGGAGGGGTGAAGAAGAGAGGATGGGAGAGAGGGTTTTTCAACGGGGATGTCAAGAGGAAGGAATGATGAGGCGCCACGGAGTTTAGAAGTTTCAATGTCCGAGATGCTTTTAATTTTTTCTGGTAGAGGGGTTAATTGTGCAAGTGTTATTGATGTTATTGTGCTGTTGGTTCGGAAGCCGTGAATTATCTTTATGGCAAATAACCTTTGGAAAGAGAGTAGTTGTTTGACTACAACTTTGTATTCCAGGGCACTGGACCAGACTAATGAAGCGTAAGATATGATGGGGGTGATGACTTGGTCGTAAATTATTCGGATATTATCGGAGTGGATGCCCCAAGTGGGTCTAGTGTAAATAAGGAGCTTGTAGAATATTTGTTTGGCTTTTTCAATTATGTGGTTAGCGTAAGATATGATGGGGGTGATGACTTGGTCGTAAATTATTCGGATATTATCGGAGTGGATGCCCCAAGTGGGTCTAGTGTAAATAAGGAGCTTGTAGAATATTTGTTTGGCTTTTTCAATTATGTGGTTAGCGTGTTTTATGAATTTTAATTTGTCGTCTATTATGACTCCTAAGTATTTGAGTTCTTTTGTAAATTTTAGCTTTGTGTTGTTCATATGTATGTTTAATTTAGTACATTTGCTGACGATGTCCTTCTGACAACACATTCGACCGATCTCACCACTTTAGAAAATACAACTAATCTGGCACTGCACCATATTAATGAATGGGGGAAAAATGTCAAACTTCACTTCGGCCCAGAGAAAACGACCATCATAGGTTAGGTTAGGTTTTTTTTTTTTTTTTTTTTTTGTGGTGAGTCAATTGGGTTTTAGTTTCAGGAGTGGCGCTTATGGTATACGCCTTCTCCTGGAACCGTTTGCAAGTTGATTGTTTAGTTAGTGAAGTGTTTAGATGTTATGTGCCGTTAGAGTGTTTTAGTTGATTTACGATATAGGTGATGTGGTGGAGGAGTGAGTTAAGTGTATCTGGGGCAGTTATAAATAAGGTGGTTGAGGGTTTGCGAGATTATGTTGGTGGGGAGTTCGTGGGGTCATGATGAGTAGGAAGGAGTTTCTTGGTTAGGTTAGAGGTTTGCGAGATTGTGTTGATGCAAGGACAGAGGTCGTTGTTTAGGTTTGGTTGATTAGGTTAGGTTAGGTGGGACATCCGCTTCTGTGTGTGGAAAAGTTACAGGGGGTCAGTACTTTCCACACACTCCCTTAGTCGCCTCGTACGACATCCACGGGAGGATATGGGTTGGGGCTATTCTATTCTGCCGGCCACCACACGGCGGGGTTAGGTTAGGTTAGGTTAGGTTAGGTTAGGTTAGGTTAGGTTTTTTTTTTTTTTTTTTTAATGAGTCAATTGGGTTTTAGTTTCAGGAGTGGCGCTTATGGTATACGCCTTCTCCTGGAACCGTTTGCAAGTTGATTGTTTAGTTAGTGAAGTGTTTAGATGTTATGTGCCGTTAGAGTGTTTTAGTTGATTTACGATATAGGTGATGTGGTGGAGGAGTGAGTTAAGTGTATCTGGGGCAGTTATAAATAAGGTGGTTGAGGGTTTGCGAGATTATGTTGGTGGGAAGTTCGTGGGGTCATGATGGTTAGGTTTTTTTTTTTTTTTTTACGTGGTCGGTGATGCATTTACGCACTTCACCGTCTCGCTGCGGGGGGGAGCGAGACGGCTTCGTGTGGGACTCCCGGCCCTAGGATGGAAAACGGGCCGGACTACCCACTAAAACCTATCCACGGTGTTTCTCCTTCGCCTTAGCCGGGCCGCCGGATAGACAGAAACTGTTAAGCAACGGCGGCCCGGAAAAGGGGCGCTCTTTCGAGCTCAACACGGGGGGCCTAACCCCCCCCAATCAACAGAAGCGACGCCCCCGAAACACATAAGGGGCGTCGGACTCCTCAGGGCCTTTCGCGTGAGCGGTGGGCCCCCCGACCCACCGCCCACGGCCCTATCAGTCGGGGGCTTGGGCGTATGCAATACGCCGTCGCCCCCTGACTGGTGCCCGGCGGGGCGGAAGCGTGCGGCCTGCACGCTCCCGTTCCCGCAGGGCCTCTCTCTTTGCCGCCATCACCTCCCGAGCGAAGGAGGCGACGGCGGCCCAACATTCTTCGCTGCCGGCCATAGAGAGAATGACGGCCGGCAGCGAACCTACACTGCCGATGATGCCCGTGAGGGCCAACCTCTGCGTGTCCCAGGCGGCGCACACAGCGAGCGTGTGCTGCGCCGTATCTACGGCGCCGCCTGCGCAGTGATGACAAACGGGCTCCGACAGGATCCCCACCACTTCCCACAGGAATTTGGCAAAACAGCCATGACCTGTGAGAAGTTGGGTGAGGAAGTAGGTCGGAGCCCCCTGCGCATGCTCCACCCACTGGCGGAGCACGGGACCGATGGCCCCCACGAGCACTCGGCTCGCGGTCGGAGCCGCACATCTCAGGGCCCATTGCCGGAACAGATCGTCGCGAGCCTCCTGTCTCCAGCGATTGACCTGCTCCGGCAACGGGCGACCTCCTTGTTGTCGCACCATGGCGCCCTCCTCGTAGACCCTCTTAAGGACCCCTGCTTCGAGATCCCAAGGGGGACTTTGTGCCAACAGGCACGCCGCCTCGAAAGACACGGTGCGGTACGCCCGTGCAGCCCTCTGCGCCGTGATCCGCTGCGGTCGTCGCAGCTGGACCACGTTCGCGGCGCTGAGGGCATCCGCCCAAATAGGCGCCCCATAGAGCGCCTTGGAGCGTACCACACCCTCGTAGAGACGGCGGCATGCACTTCCCGGTCCCCCTTTATTGGGGAGCAGCCTACCGAGCATCCCGGCAAACGTCACCAACTTTGGTGAAAGCTGCCGGAAATGCTCGACGAACCCCCACCGGCTGTCGAGCAAGAGACCCAGATATTTAAGGGTCCTCCCGACAGCGATGGAGGTGCCACCCACCACAATTTGGGCATCCCGAGGGGGTCTCATCCGAGGCCCATGGAAGAAGAGGGCCTCGGATTTTTCGAGGGCCACCTTGAGGCCGAGCGCCCTGATGCGACTGACGACCTGTGCCGTGCCCGCAGTGGCGAGCACGGCAGCGTCACGGAAAGTGGGTCCTCGCGCGGTGACTAGGGTATCGTCGGCGTAACATAGTACGCCGACTCCCCGAAGAGTAGCACCGCGCAGGACCCAATCGAAACCAATGTTCCACAGGAGCGGGCCCAGCACCGACCCCTGTGGAACGCCACAAGACATTTCCCTGCGGACTACGGCCGACCGGGCCGGAAAGATGATGGCCCGGTCGACAAAGTAGTCCGCAAGGACGCGCCTGAGGTACCACGGGACATTGTGGTACCTCAGCGCTTCGGCGATAGTAGGCCAGGGGAGGGTGTTGAAGGCATTGGCTATGTCGAGCGACACAGCCAACACCACCTCCCCCCGGCCAGTAGCATCCTCGACGCTGCCCCTAAGCCGGGATACGGCGTCCAGGGTGGACCTCCCGCGACGGAAGCCGAACTGGCTATCCGACAAGTTCGGCCCCGCCCCCTCCAAATGTCCGACGAGACGTGCAGCGAGCACCCGCTCGAAAAGCTTGCACGTCTCGTCGAGGAGAACGATGGGGCGGTAGGCCGACGGCGACTCCGGGGGACGCCCGTGCTTACGAAGCAGCACGAGCTTCCCCGTCTTCCAGCGTCGCGGGACTCTTCCGGACGCCACACACTCCGACATGAGGGACAGCGTCTCCTCTTCAAACTCCGGCATGACGAGGCCGACGACCCGCCCTGGGACGCCATCGGGACCAGGGGCGCGGTTCCTCAGCTTAAGTTTTAGAACCGCTACCCCCAGCTCGGCGCCAGAAACGGGCGAGATGACCTCGTCATCCGACGACTCCTGGCTTGGTGCCATTCGGGGGGGGGACCACTCTTCCCGCGCAGGGAAGAGGGAGCTGACCACTTCTTCAACAAATTGGGGCTCGAGAGACGTAGTGAGTGGGGGCACCCAAGGTCCAAGCTTCTTGCTGACGACCTTGTAGATGTGCCCCCATGGATCCCCATTTAAGCTCTCGAGCCCCTCGTTCCAGGCCGCGTTCTTCGCGGCCCGGATTGCCGAGCTAAAGGCCGCTCGAGCAGCCCGGTACGCGGCTAGCAGCACCTCCTCCTGGGCAAGGTCTCTCTGGCGCCTCCCGCGACTGCGGGTGTACCGTCGCTGAGCTGCGTGACAAGTTTTTCGCATCTCAGCGAGGTGAGGCCGCCACCAGTACACCCGCCTTCGCGGGGGTACCGGCCCTGCCCTCTGCATCGCCGCGTCGCAGACGCGAGTCATCGTACCGGCAAGATTGTCTGCCCTCGCGTCCACGTCCAGGCCGTCGACATTAGGAGCGGCCCAGCGCTCGACAATAGCCGCCTCTTTGGCCAGCTCCCGGTCCAGCGTATTAAGCCGCCACCGTGGTCCCCCCCCGAAAGGGGGGATGATGGTTAGGTTAGGTTAGGTTAGGTTAGGTTAGGTTAGGTTTTTTTTTTTTTTTTTTTTTTTTTTGGTGAGTCAATTGGGTTTTAGTTTCAGGAGTGGCGCTTATGGTATACGCCTTCTCCTGGAACCGTTTGCAAGTTGATTGTTTAGTTAGTGAAGTGTTTAGATGTTATGTGCCGTTAGAGTGTTTTAGTTGATTTACGATAGATGTGGTGGAGGAGTGAGTTAAGTGTATCTGGGGCAGTTATAAATAAGGTGGTTGAGGGTTTGCGAGATTATGTTGGTGGGAAGTTCGTGGGGTCATGATGAGTAGGAAGGAGTTGCTTGGTTAGGTTAAAGGTTTGCGAGATTGTGCTGGTGCAAGGACAGAGGTCGTTGTTTAGGTTTAGTTGATTAGGTTGGGTTAGGTGGGACATCCGCTTTTGTGTGTGGAAAAGTTACAGGGGGTCAGTACTTTCCACACACTCCCTTAGTCGCCTCGTACGACATCCACGGGAGGATATGGGTTGGGGCTATTCTATTCTGCCGGCCACCACACGGCGGGGTTAGGTTAGGTTAGGTTAGGTTAGGTTTTTTTTTTTTTTTTTTTTTTGTGGTGAGTCAATTGGGTTTTAGTTTCAGGAGTGGCGCTTATGGTATACGCCTTCTCCTGGAACCGTTTGCAAGTTGATTGTTTAGTTAGTGAAGTGTTTAGATGTTATGTGCCGTTAGAGTGTTTTAGTTGATTTACGATATAGGTGATGTGGTGGAGGAGTGAGTTAAGTGTATCTGGGGCAGTTATAAATAAGGTGGTTGAGGGTTTGCGAGATTATGTTGGTGGGGAGTTCGTGGGGTCATGATGAGTAGGAAGGAGTTTCTTGGTTAGGTTAGAGGTTTGCGAGATTGTGTTGATGCAAGGACAGAGGTCGTTGTTTAGGTTTGGTTGATTAGGTTAGGTTAGGTGGGACATCCGCTTCTGTGTGTGGAAAAGTTACAGGGGGTCAGTACTTTCCACACACTCCCTTAGTCGCCTCGTACGACATCCACGGGAGGATATGGGTTGGGGCTATTCTATTCTGCCGGCCACCACACGGCGGGGTTAGGTTAGGTTAGGTTAGGTTAGGTTAGGTTAGGTTAGGTTTTTTTTTTTTTTTTTTTAATGAGTCAATTGGGTTTTAGTTTCAGGAGTGGCGCTTATGGTATACGCCTTCTCCTGGAACCGTTTGCAAGTTGATTGTTTAGTTAGTGAAGTGTTTAGATGTTATGTGCCGTTAGAGTGTTTTAGTTGATTTACGATATAGGTGATGTGGTGGAGGAGTGAGTTAAGTGTATCTGGGGCAGTTATAAATAAGGTGGTTGAGGGTTTGCGAGATTATGTTGGTGGGGAGTTCGTGGGGTCATGATGAGTAGGAAGGAGTTGCTTGGTTAGGTTAAAGGTTTGCGAGATTGTGCTGGTGCAAGGACAGAGGTCGTTGTTTAGGTTTAGTTGATTAGGTTGGGTTAGGTGGGACATCCGCTTTTGTGTGTGGAAAAGTTACAGGGGGTCAGTACTTTCCACACACTCCCTTAGTCGCCTCGTACGACATCCACGGGAGGATATGGGTTGGGGCTATTCTATTCTGCCGGCCACCACACGGCGGACGTTAGGTTAGGTTAGGTTGTTTGTAAATGTTTGTAAATGGTAAATGTTAGGCAAAATGTGGGTGAAATAAACGGTCCTGTCTACCCCTTCGGGGATAAAGACGTGATTGTGTGTTGTTTTGCTGTATATTGAATAACATGTTAAAAATAATGTTTCTGGTCCCAAGTCAACATGATGAGTGGCCTAATATTTGTGTTCATAGATATAAAATAATATTTGGCGGGAAATTGAGCGAGTGAAGTGGCGTGTGTTATCTGTGGCTTGCGTTTATTCTGCTGGTAGTTGAGTTTGGCGGGAAACTTGGAGAATGTTATTTTAATTGAGGATTTACAAGCACCTTGGCTGATATTGGAGCCTTTATTATTTACTTTATGTTGTTATGTAAGACTATCCCATTTATTGGTGAAATGTATACCTACCCCTAAATACGTGACTATTATGTATATAATATCAATCGTGTCTCGTGTGGCAACCCGAAAATCGAATGACGATGTTAAATCCACAAGGCTCTGATGTCAAATGCTCGATGTCTGTTAATTTTTATTGACAGTTTGAAGGACTGAATGGTCGGGGACACTATTTTGGTATCAGATGCTGAGGGCTCATTTGATCAGATAAATCTTATTTGGCGATACGATAAGACTTGTAACACATGTTTTCTATGATAACTATACCGTCATAAAGCGGTCGAATCGGTGAAGTGATATCAATAGAACGCTTTGGCACGATTTTCTTGAGAACCGAGAGTAATAGACACCTTTGTAAAAAATGTTTTAATGATGGTATTTGTTGCTGTGTTATGACTGTTAACCTAGGAAACCAACGCATTCGCTTTGGCTTGCGGCAAAATAGAAATAGCCAGTCATGTGTGGAGATGGCGGAGCCTCAGGTTTCATGTAGTTGGAATATCCTACTCCTCAGAAATAACTTTTATTGTGACGGTGGCTTATTTTTCTATCATTTAATTTAGATGTAAGATAGTCTATATTGCTCCAAGCCACTAATAGTCCATCGGGAACATTAAAATTTGGAACAGTATCGTGTCGCAAAAAGACACTATTAGGTATCTAAACGTATGTACGCTGTGTCAAAAGACCGTTGCTCGCAGTATAGAGTTGGGAATGTGTGTCAATCCAGTGTCACTCATCACACACACACACACATCGACAATCATTCCACTAATATGTGGAATGATTGTCGATAATCCGTTTTGTGGTGCGCGACCTCCCTAACTGCATCACTAACGAGAGTAGGTGACAATCTAGGCGTTCTAAATTTGAATATTCACAAACACCATTATTATAACTGACACGCTGACGTCAGACATTCTGATGCCTACAACTGGACACGTAGTATTAAGTTTTGCCCGGGTTTTGCCATCCCGACTCCCTATTTAAATATAGAATATCATTATATTCTATATTTAAATACATATATATATTTGCATGTGTATTCTCTAGGAGGTAGGTAGAGGTACATAACAAACCCACATTTTAATTGTTTTATTGGTCCAACGTTATTGCCGTTGGATATCATATCAAAAATCAACAACGATTATACATGGGCACACTAAAAGTTTTGCACTTCTAGCTAATCGGAACTATTTCAATTTCGAATGTTATATTTTTTTAAACGTTGCAACCTTCTTAATTAAAAAAAAAAAGAATTGGCGTGAAATCATTTGTCAATTGTTTTTTTATCACAAATCAAAGTTCTACGTATGCAACGAAAATGGAATTAAGTCGAAAAGATTTTAGAGCGATGATTTTTTATGATTTTAAAAGTTCTCTCTCTCCGTAAGACTGTGCCGCTCGTCTTCAAAATGCTTTTGGAAGAGAAGCATCTTGTTTGAGCACCGTGAGGCGATGGTTTGCTGAATTTGAGAGCGGTCGAGTTTCTTTATATGACGAATTTTGTGAAGGGTGGCCTTCAACTGCCGACAACGAAAATAATGTGGCTACTGTTAAGCGGTTAATTGAAGAAAACCCGCGGATTACCTATGAGACAATTCGAGGATTATTGGGGATTGGTATGAGTCAAATCAAGAAAATATTTATTATATTTATATATATTTTTTTATAAAGAATTGAAAGTTCGGAAACTTTGTTGTCGTTGGGTCCCTCATGAACTGACAGCGGAGCAGAAGCGGGCTCGCGTGGAATGGTGCTCACAGATGCTACTGAAGTACGACCACGGACATTCTAATGCTGTTTATGACATTGTCACAGGAGACGAAACGTGGATTTATTATTTTGAACCCGAAAAAAAAACAGCCACCTTGTGAATGGGTGTTTGAAAATGAGAACAAGCCAACAAAAGTGAGGCAGGCGAGAAACGTTGGTAAAAAAATTATCGCGTTTTTTTTGTCAGCTACGGGTCCCATCTGTACAACTCCACTTGAAGATCAAAAGAGTGTTAATGCCGAGTGGTATTCTACCGTTTGTTTAACCAGGGTGTTAGAAAAAGTTCCCGAAAGACGACCCAAAAGCCGCGTTCTCCTACATCGTGACAACGCTTCTTCACACACGGCGCGGCGTGTCGGCGCATAGCCCCGACCAAGCACCCTGTGATTTCTGTATTTTCCTCAAAATCAAAGATTTGATGAGAGGTTTCACTTTTACCAACTTCGAAGAGGCAGTGATAGCGTTCAATCAGCACGTAGAAAACATGCCTTCAGATCTGTGGTCCTGTCATGTCAAGTCATGACCGATGGTATCTCCTCAGGGCTATAGGCGTGATTGTATGTATGTAATAATTACAAAAGAATCCAGCAGGGCTAGCATAGGCAGCGTTGATTTCAGGTGATGACATAGTATAGTTGTAAATTGGGTCACGTTAAACTAACCACTTGAAAACCAACCTTTTTTCCAACCCAGTTGGAATCGGCTTTCCAGTCTAACTGCGATTCGGCTGAACTTTGATATCTTCCATGAAGCGACTGCCATCATTCTGACCTCCACAACCCATGGGCGATATCGAAATTATTTTGTTAGACCCGTCTTATTTTGTTTCATGGCTCCAAATACCAGTAACGACTACCATAGATGTTCGTATGGCAACCAGGACTGACCGTTTAAAGTGCTATACGAGACACGGAGAAGTCTCATTGTCTTAAGATAATGATCACCCATACTATATGTTGCTTAACCTTTGCAATGTGTTAACCTACCAGGTTACCACTAGACTACGAGCTCTTCAGAGAGTTTACGGCTGTATATTTATTATCATACGTGGTATGTACCTACAGTTGGGATAGGAAAAAATACAGATACATTTTTTAAATCAATTTACTTCCTTATACAAAAACATTAACTTCGACACAAAAAAACAAAACGTCCAACGTCTCCACTCTATTGGAGCAAGAAAAAACATTATTATCACAAAAAATCACATTTATAAGAAGAAATATTTCAATACAGTAAAATCAAGCTATGCTCATGTGAAAATGTACTTTATATGTATTCGAAATAAGGTAGAAATTAATTTGATTAATTTTAGTGTGTATATTGAAATTTCTTCGAAGCTGTTAGGTGGAGACAAGTGACATAGCCCTTACGGGTCGTTACCTGCTTCGGTACGTTCGGTCTAAGTCACGAAACTACGCATTTTATACTTACACAGACAGACATATACATCACGTCTATGTCGCCAAAGAGGTAGGCACAGGTGCATTACATACCCACACTTTGCCTGTATTTTTAGTACCACGTAACAGGGGGCAAGCTAATTGCCGCCCCCGGCACACATGTAATGGGTTATGTCCAAAATGGCCGAATGAATTTAATAAAAAGTAGCAGCTACATATATTGTATAGTTTATAATTTTGATTGTTGGCACTTGGTGGAACCTATAGTAATACATGATGAACAAACACAATTGTACACTATTCCACAACTTTATTAGATTTATTTTCGCCGACCGGTTTCGCTTTTCAGCATTATCAAAGGTGTTTTACTTCACTGTCGCTTGTAGACAGTGAAGTCTAGAAGAATCAAATAAAGTTGTGGAATACTGTACAAGTGTGTTTGTTCATCATGTAGGTATTACATATATTGTAATTTTGAAAACAAATTGAATAAATAAAATAAATAAATAAATATTTTTGGACATTCTTACACAACGTCATCTAGCCCAAATTAAGCTAATATAAGCTTGTGTTATGGGATCTAGACGACTGATAAACATACTTATATATTTCTCAATACATACATATTATACATAGAAAATACCCAAACTCCGAAACAAACATTTGTGGATCACACAAATAATTTTAATCGACCCGGAATCGAACCTGGGACCTCAGGGGCGGCAGTCGCATACTCATACCACTGAGCCACCGAGGCAGTCAATCCCGTTGCTTTGCGATGAAATATTGATTAAAGGCAACATAATTACCGTTAACCCGTTAAAGTGTTTGAGTTAGGGTTCACATCTGTAGCGTGGTGACCGGGGATCCATTCAACTTACACGTCTCAAAAATTGTCGACACCAAAAATTTAGGTGTTAATGTATGTAAAAGACAATCAGTAGTTAATTTTGAGGTTCTGTATAAGTACATACGTACCGATGACTTTTTTGGTTTATTGAGCGAAGCGAGTGTAGCGAGCGGAGCTCCTTATCAGGTGACTCCAATGCAACTCGATGTACAACTGTTTCTCGACAACTACCCAACCGATTTTCATGATATTTTCACTCCAAAATCAAGCATTCTCAGGAGCAGGTTTTGTTCGAAACCAAATTTTTGATTTAGACCCTCAAAAAAAGTTATTGACCAAAAATATGTCAATAACTTTTTTTGAGGGTTCTTATAGATTGATAAATGCCTTAATAGAAATAGTCGCTTCGCACAATTGCATGCTGCAGCGCAGTACCACGGCAGCGACCGCAGCTTCTAGTTACTCTACTAGATACGCTTACGGGTTTGCTCGTGTGGAATAGTTGTGTGTAGGATCAATTTACCGGAGTAGAACTGCGGAAAGTAAAAAAAAATTCTCCGCTAATTTTAACTCCAAGCTTGGAATCCTGATATTCTAATTAGCGGTATGTCACATCAGTCCTGGCTGTTTGAATTTTATTTTGAATCACAGGTCGTTATGGCAATAGGCATCCCGCTATTACGTGGGACCTACGAAATTACTGGTAAAGTGTTAGTGTGTGATGCACCTCTGCCTAGTCCTTTGGATATATAGGCATGATGTATGTCTGTCTGACCACCCGCATATTAAGATAAGATAAATACTCTTTATTGACTGAGGGAGCGAAGCGACCGATGTCTCCGTTTCAACTTGCAGACTAGGGAGAATTTCTTTCGTCTGTACCTCTACATCTACAGGCTCTGTCAGATCATGTTTGAGGCCGTATTTACTCGTATCAACCGATTTGCATGAAACTTTACACACACACTCCTTGCTTACAATGAATAACATTTGAATTATATTTTTTGGATTGGATGAAAAATGAAAGAGTAATAAAGAAAATTGAAGAAGAACTTTTCTAAACAAAGCCGCTCTAAAGAAGTCTACGGTTCACAGAACCACTAGTTATATATTGTACAGAAACAATAAAAGATACTTGAGAGAAGCGATCTCTTGCAGGCAACCTTTGGATGAAAAGAGAAATATTCATGATGTGCGTAAAAATGTTATCAGAGTAGGACTGTATGTTTGATGAGTATACAGTATGTTATAATCACTTCATTATATAACTTATATTTGATTTCAACCCTCAAATCTATGTTCATAACGAGATATTAAGCTCGCAATAATTATCACGTACGTTATATTTGTGCTACGCCGTAGATTCGTAGTACTTAGCTACGGCGTAGAGCGTACTGAAGCGTAGAGCAAATATTATGTAATAATTGAAGACTAGTGAATTTCCGGTACCTCGGCTCTCTTATCCAGGATGATGGGGAAATCGATCGTACAGTGAAGCACAGAATTGACGCAGGTTGGATGAAATGGTGGCAGGTCAAAGCCACTATATGCGACCCCCAATTTCCTCCGAAACTTAAGGGGAAATTTAAAAGACTGTCGTCAGACCTGCCGTCCTGTATGGACTTTCATGTTTGGCCGTAAAAGCGACGGATGAAAGACAATTGCATGTAGCGGAAATGCGAATGTTAAGATGGATGTGTGGTGTGACAAGAATGGATAGGGTAAGGAAAGAGTATATTAGAGGAAGGTTGAAAGTTGCACCAGCGAATGAAAAATTGAGAAGCGAGCGGCTGTCATGGTATGGACATGTTGTGAGAAGAGAGGAAAGCAATGTCGTTAGAAAGGTGCAAAGTACGACTGTAGAGGGTTTAAGAAGTAGAGGTAGGCCAAAGAAAAGATGGATGGAATATGTGAAAGAGGATATGACAAGGAGAGGAGTGACTGAAGAGATGACGTCTGACAGGGATGTGGACCTGTTGCGCCGACCCCAAATAATTGGGATAAGGGCAGGTAGATGAACGAAAACACTAGTTTAGTACTCAGTAGAGAATTGTTGCATTTTTACAAAAATGTCGCAAAAGCCGGGGAAAATCTAATTCTTGTGGGATCTCTCGTTCCGTGCATTGCGTCAACGGACGCAAAATATTTCCTTCTGGGATATAGGCGTGATATGTGTGTGTGTGTCTGATAATAACATATTCCACGCAGCTGAAACTGCGTGTATAAGCTAGTCTATGCTAATATTATAAAAGAGGAATAATTTTAATGTTTGTTTGTGCCGTAATTACTCGTACTGGATATAGTACGAGTAACAGCTTGACAAATTCTACACTAAAAACCTTCCTCGAGAACTACTCTATCCATTGGTGCAAGCCGCATCAAAATCCGTTGAGTAGTTTAAAAGATATCTCACACCTACAGAACGGCGACTTTTGTTTTGTAATATGTAGAGCAGCCGGGGCCCTGGGCCGCACAATGCAGGCTGAATGCGTATGCAGCGCACGGGTTTTAATATTTTTATTAAGTAGGTATGTAGGTATAAGGTTAGGTAAGGTACCTTTTATTATTGTCACCGGAGACGCCCGAAGCTTGTCCCATTGCTCCCATGTCCAAAAAAAGAAACCAAAAAAAAATTACCTTTTATTAGTTATATTTATTTTCTTTTGTGTTATGTATGTTGTGTTGTGTTTAATAAACTCATTTTCTTTCTTTCTTTTCTTCTAAATAAACCGATTTTAAAATTTATTTCATTAATTTGTAGCTACATTATCCCAAAGTAACATATAAGCTGTTTTCTATCCCAGCAACGTGTTCCCGTGGGAATTGGCGACGAGAGAACTAAACCACACGGATGAAGCCGAGGTAACCAGCTACACTTTAAACATATGGAAGTTTCTAGTAATTTCTTGTAACATTTACTTTAGATAATGTTCGTAAGTAATTATTTACGTTGTCATAATTTACAACGTAATTTATTACTTAATGTGACGTCTGTAACTACCTTAATATATTAGATATTTTTGCCAGTTATTAATGACCCCTAATTGTTTGTGATAAGTATAAGTAATTAGGCCATGTATCACTGGTTATCATTTAGATATTATATTTAAAGTATGGAATCCGTAATTGTATACAATTCTTAGGTAGTGTGACCAGATGGTTCAAATACATACCTATATCATCTAGCAGACAAATATTAGGTACTAGGTATGCAATGCATGCTACTAATTGCAAATGTTGAGCGGTAGAAATTTTCTTATTTTTTTTTATGCTCTATTTTCATGATTTCAGAGATATGTATGGTAGCTTCGCTTCGCTCCGCTCAATAAATTAGAAGTTCGCCGCGTCGTTTCCGGTTCCCGTGGGAATACAATACCGGGATAAAAAGTAACCTATGTTACTCAGGGATGATGTAGCTACATATCAGAGAAAGAATTTTCAAAATCGTATCAGTAGTGACGGCGCCTATTCGCTTCAAACAAACAAATAAATCTTTCCTCTTTGTAATATTAGTTTAGAAGTGTAGATTACTTTTTAGACGGCAGTGATGTCCTTTTGAAATTTGCATTACAGTCGAAGGTCGTCACTTATATGGTGAAGGTCACGGCAACCAGGTGAACGACATGCGATCAGGCAAGGGAGGCATGCTAATATCTTGTGGGATTGACGATACACTGCGGGTCGCTAAACCTTTCGCTGAAGGTAAGATACTGACGGTTTTAATAAGAATGATGATGAATATTTTATACGCCACGTAAACCTCACCATCAACGGACGAGACCTCGGGGCTTCACCCAAACAATCACATCATTCCTTTTCATAATTCAATTCGATACACTTTATTGTACACAAAATGGAGAACATACAAAAAGGAGATATCACTTAAGAAGAGTACAAATGGCGGCCTTATCGCTAAAACGATCTCTTCCAGACAACTTTAGGATATATAGTGAGTTTAAGAAATTAAAAGGGGTAGTGTACAACTATCACTCTAAGGAGAAAGACGAAATAAAACTTATTAAACAATGAAATAAAGATTATAATTGTATTGTAAATAGAATCATATATACACGCTGATTTTATCATCGTCAGCAGTCGAAAGGGTTCGCTCTCGGAATAATATTTGGATTCCTTTTTTAACATCTAAATTACTGTACTGATAATAATAAAAAAATTTGTCATTTCTGTAATTCTTCTCACTCGATCAAGTTTAACATTAGTAGCAGTACAATATTTCTTTGATGAATTGACGCGGACGCCAGGCTCAAGGCTGCACGTCTCGCACACACACATCCATCCTTCGAGCGCTACTAAGTACCGCGCAAATCATGTGTTAGGGAGCAATGACCCCTCGCAGCCAATATGGCCAGTATCACTACGAAACATACTTGTACATATACTTGAACATAAAATACACACTCCAATTTCTCCTTCGTACTTTACACGGGCTTAGGACCGTCTGTAATACCTACTTTATTATTAACAATAGCGACTTAATGACTTTTGAACTATGTAATAATAATAATAAAAATACACTGAACTACAACTGACTGCGAGGAGATATTTCAGGCGTATTTGAAAAATTGGAGTTATTTACAAATAAAATCAAACTTACATACCTATTTACAGTTTATTTACACTAATTTACAGCTCTCTGTACCGAAGTAACTGCTCGATATGGAGTCCATTCCTTTCGATACACAAACGTGCACGTGTTAATTGATTGTCTTTCAACTTGTTCGATGTGTCTCTATCACTTTTCACAATATCAAAAGCGTCCACTATCGCACTGCGTAGTTCTTCGCGGGTTTGATGACTTCCATTTGGGAATAATCATTCAAACGTCCTCGGGCTTGTGCATGTAACGGTGTCCGGAACTGTCCATGGTCGAGTAAGCACTGGGTTGCAGCCAAGATGGTCCCGCGTGTCGGCACTTGAGGATCACTGACTCCTCGTAGCCGTAACGCATTTAAGTGCTTCGGCTGGGAGTACAATCGCCTAGCCTCTTGTAGGTTGCGGTTAGCAATGGCATACAATTGTACCATTGCTAGATACTCCACGTTCGAATATTCGTACTGACGACTCATTTTACTCACTGACACACACGATTACGCAACAGACACCGGCGCTGTCACGAGGTCTACTGGACAGGCGAGCCGCAGCCCGCAGTGTCGGCGCGTGGGGACCGGCGGTGGCGTGTTTGTTTTTCAAAGTAATGCTGCCAGTTGGTTCAAAAATTATTCCGAAAGCGAACCCTTGCGTAGTGCTGATAGGTAATAAAATCAACGTGTATAACTAGCGGACCCGACAGACGTTGTCCTACAAAAAAATAACCAAATTGTGAATCTAAACCATTCTCGAATCCCTTGAACACACACAAGAAATTTCATCAACATCGGTCCAGCCGTTTAGGAGGAGTTCAGGGACATACACACGTACAGTAGAATTATATATATAAAGATATTATAGTATAGTATAAGTCAAAGAAGGAAAACTCGACACAGACCCCTATACCAACCCGTCTGGGCAGCGTGGTATATGCAGCCTAATTTTCCCCCTCTTTGGGGGATGCCTATGCCCAGTAGTGGGCGTCAAATGGGCTGAGATTATGATGAAATAAGTTGGAAGCACTTGCAGGCTTGGTCCATTAAGATTTTAGTCCCCTTAAATCCTAAATAATTAAAATAGGTATACACGCTAAAAGTTTGTTACAGTATAAACAGAGGCTGCATAAATCAATTTGGTTTGCTTGAATATTTAAAATAAAAAAAAAACACAAACCTGAAAGGTATGAAAATTAACTTATGAATATTCTGCTACCAACTGAAATATCAAATTGGTTTAAACTGTTTTTTGTTTGTGCATAATTGAGTTATATTTGGTAACCTATTGAAATCTCGAATTTCTGTTACCCAATCTTAAAACCCCGAAAACGGTTGGTAGAACTTTTAAAAGACAGATGTAATGTATGACAACTTTTTAAAATTCCCTTTTAGACTTCTTACTATACTGACAAGTATACTATGTAAGAGAAGTCTTATAGTCCGGTCCTGTCAGTCTGTCCGCACTTTTCAACTCGAGAACTACAAGTGCTAGAAAGTTCTGATTTGGCACATAGAATTTTGGTACAGAATAAACACCATAGCAAAAAAAAAAAATTATAAATTTATGATTATATTTATTATTTTATTTTTAACATGTGATATCACATAATAGTAAGAAGTCGTCTTATGCCTTCACTGCGATAGTGAAGGGCGCCTTGCTTGTTTAATTTCTCAGATGAATCAATTTCCAGGTGCACTAAAACCAAATTTTCAAATAGTTTTTTTTGTTTCCCATATTCACATAATCCAGATATAGTTATACCAGATTCTCAGAATACTTTTTTTTGTTTCCCATCGTACCATTTTCCAAATAAACTATTGCCAGACTTTCAAAATATTTTTATTTGGTTCCCATACAATCGTGTTCCAGCTAAACTATTGCAATAAATAATATTATTTTTTGTTTCCCATGCTAACAATTTCCAGACTTATTACTAAACTACCCTACACTATTAACAAAATTTAATAAGCCTCAATTATTTTGTAGGTCTAAATTATATTATTTATCTATCTAAACCTCTATATAGTTTTCGTCAAACCAGTTTGCTATATCTTTACTATCTCATGAAAATAAAAATTGCCAGTCAGTAAATTTATTGTTTTATTTGCCTATTACAGATAGGTTTAAGTGTCAAATTCGACTCACTAGGTTAGGTTAGGTTAGAACTGCGGCCACCCACACACGAGCCGAGCGGAGCGAGCGGTGCCGCGGCAGCGGCCGGCAAGTGCCAGAAACGACTTGCATTGATAGAAAAAAGAGATGGCTTTTAGTAGGTTACCCGGAACTGAACTATTTAGATTAGGTTAATTTCTTCTTTAAACAAAATGGGTAGGTTATGTTAGGTTAAAACTGTGACCACCTACGCACAGAAACGACTTGCATTAATAGAAAAAAAGAGATTTGTCCCAGGTGAAAGTGACAACTGTGTAATATGACATTTTCATGTAAAAATCTTGACTTTAAAAATCGGGTTATTGTTTTTTTGGATATCAATTAAGTGTATTTCAAAAATTTGTGTTTTAATAATTGGGCTTTCGTGCAAATGGATTACGGTCATCTGGATTTTGTGCATTTAGATTTCGTGTCTGGAACTCATTCGTCTGGATTCCAAAACGTCGTACAAATGAATAAATGGGCAAATGAAATTCGGAGTTGCGATTATATGGCAAACAAACTTCGGAATTTTTAAAAACGGAATTATGAAAAAATGTCCGAACGTTTTCGGGGTTATGATATTCGGAATATTAAAATTCGGGATTAAGATAGGTAGGTAACCGTTATATTTCACTCAATATTGTAACTAGAAAACAAATATTCATCTAGTAATAGTCCTGTTCTACAATGCATGTGAAAAATAATGGCCGTGAGCTTTCTTGGGAGATTCTTATTTAAAGGCTCTTCCTGGGGGCCAAGTCGCGTATTGCAATTGTAGCAAAGTAGCATAGTGTTTGCACGTCCAAGGCAAATTCTACTTCTTTTTTTTAATTCCCAAGGCCAAGGAATTGCAATCCAAAACAATATTCTATGTATAATTCGAATTCTGTTACCTAAATTTCAACAAGTAGGGCCAATGTTAAATAGGTACCTCAATCTCTGTAGTCTGAGCGATTTGCACATATCAGATATCATGTACTTATAGCCGTGCCTCGATAGCACGTTAAGCCATCGGCCTCGGTTGCCATACGAACACCTATACTCGTTACAGTTAGTTAGCGTCTTAAAAGAACTGTGTGGGCTAACTACATAACTTCGATATCGCCAATGAAGTTCAGATGGCAGTCGAAAACAATAGTCTAGTAATACAGTACAATGCCATCTAGTCAACGAAAGCCCTATGCTATGCTTATGTTTAGGAAAGTGGCTCATAATACACTGAGACTTTGCCCAACTCAGTAATAGTCAGGTTTCCAGTCCATCTGCAAAGCGGCTGAATGCTACTCTTTTTGAAGCGATTGCCATCTGAATATGATTGTGTACTTTTAAGATAATGGGAAACTTGTTAACTCATTTTCCAATAATATGAATCACAAAAACGATCCCCTTGGGGTGGCCTTGAACCACCGGCTATTCCTTTTCCAGGAGAACGTTCATGCCAACATACCAAGTACAATGTCCCACACTACGAAGACCTCGCAGGGTCTATCTGAGTATAGGGAGCCGCAATTAATAAACTAAATTATTTTTTAGAAATTATATATAAATTAGTTTAACTATACATTAGAAAACTGTCGATAATGTAGTTAACTATGGTTATTGGTATATGTGTTAATTGTTATATCTTCTCTCATTATGACATTTTGGAAGAAAGTGCAGTTTTAGTTTACATTTAAATGATTGATGAGTGCTTCTATAAAGATTCTGTAGGTCGTCAGGTAGCCCGTTTAAAAAGACAGGAAACAAGTAGTCATCAACTCTTTCTCCATACACATTTTGAGTTTTAGGTAGTATGTATTTATTTTTGTGTATAATTGATCTCATGTACTCAGGTCTCGTCCTCTCAACCAGTCCCTCTGGTACACTAGTTTCAGTGAGGATACTAAATTTAATTTTATCAAAGACACTCATAACATTACAGTACTTGAATATTTCGCAATCATTGTTAGTATATTTTCCTTTAATATGCTTTGGTACAATCACCTTTAGCAAGTGCAATTGTAGGTTGTATATATCATTTAGGTATGTTTTATAAGTCCTACCATAGCTACTCAACCCATAGCCGACAACCGAGTCTGCCAAAGCCATGTATAACATCCGTAGTACTTGAAATGGTAATTTGAATTTTAATACACTGAGCTTGCTTAATATAGATCTTAGTTTGTTACACACATTATCTATATGCTGTCTCCAGCAGAACCGGGTGTCAATCATGAGTCCGATGTACATATGTTGTGCCACAACCTCTAGTGTCGGGCACTTGCAACCACTATACAAAGACCTGTGCATACAGTCGTGATTATGTGCTACAATTTCGGGTTTAGTCAACGTTTTATTATGTGAGGAGTGTATGTGAACTATTTTTGTCTTCTGTGCGTTTATTACTAAGCCTACATCATGCGCCCACTTGCACAGCTGGTTGAACTCATGCTGCAGAAGTTTTTGGGCTTCTTGGATATCTTTGCTGGCAACAAGTAGGCATGTGTCGTCCGCGAACTGGTATACAGAACCCCCCCGAATCACATTGGACATATCGTTGACATATAATAGATATTCAGTGGGTCCTATTATAGAACCCTGGGCCGTACCTTTAGTGGTCATTACAAGGGTACTAAATTCATTTTTTATTTTTACGGTCGTAAATCTGTTATGGTGATAATTTTTCAAGAGATCCAAAAGGGGACCCTGTATCCCACTTCGCGATAACCTATCAAACAGGATGTCATTTTGGAGCATATCAAAAGCCTTGCTAAAATCAATAAATAATGCCAATACATGCCTTTTTCCATCTAAGTGAGCGTTAACCTCGTTAGTGAATTTACATAGAAGTTGAGTTGTGCTTTTGTTCTTCTGAAACCCGAACTGATTGTCATTAATAATGTTATTAGAATACATAAAGTCACTGATCTCGTTACCCAAATATCTTTCCATAATTTTATCAATGCATGATAAAATAGTAATGGGCCGATAATTGTTAAAATCATCCTGTTTGCCTTTTTTATATATTGGTCTAATCACCCCTATTTTCAAGAGGTCGGGATATATGGCAGTTTTTAAACTACAGTTAATAAGGTGGGTCATGACAGGTACCAATTTTTTAGATAAGGAAATTATATCTTTGGCTCGTATGCCGTCATATCCCGGGCTCTTTTTTACATTTATACTTTTAATAATTTTTTCAACCGTTTCCTCATTCGCCCACTTGACCCTTTTTGACCTATCTGGGCATATAAGGTACGATGTTGGGTTTAGACAGTGTAAGGAACAGTTTTTACTAATAATTTTTGTGCTATTATCGAACTCCATTGCAAATCTGTTCGACAAAGTTAATGCATCCATTTTAAATTTTTTTAATAATAAGTTATCAATACACTGCACAGTTTTACCAGTAAGGCTGTTGATTATACTCCATATCTTCCTTGTATTACCAACATTTTGGGAAACTTCTGTCATGATTTTCTTATTTTTTAAAAATTGTGTATATTTGTTTGTTTTATTTCTATACCTATTATACAACAATCTTTTTTCTACATTGTATTTATCTTTCAACCATATCATATACAGTTCATCACGCTTTTTACACATATACTTTAGCCGGTCATTAACCCAGGTACACTCTTTTCTTTTGCTGTTACTTATTTTACGGGAATACATACTCGTATTATATACGTCGGTGAATTTGTTATAAACATAATTTACAATCTCGTTAGGGCAGCTGTACTGTAATGGTATTGACCAGTCAACGTCACCCAGTTCACTATGCACTCTTTGTTCATTCATTAAGGTTTTAAATTGCAGTTGAGAGTGAATATTGGTTGCGCTTAGTGCGCCTGCTATCGCACAACCGGTTATGTAGTGATCAGCTGGGCCGTTCCTTACCACTGCCGCTGTATAGCTATACGGACATACGTTTCGGACGAGCACGTGATCAATACATGACTTAGTTATAATATCGCCTTTAGCTTTGATACGCGTATATGAATTAACATAACTAATAAAGCCGAGACTGCTTAGCGAATTTAGGTATCGTTTAGTGATCGATTCACGGTTTTTTATGTTAATGTTCATGTCTCCCATAAGTACATGCTCCTGGCAGACAGGATAGTTCGATAGTAAGGAATATAGTTCCCTTATGAAATGCTGCTTTGAGGTATCTGGTGGTCTATAAATGACGCTTATTCCTACCGTGCACTCAGCGCCGATTATTAAATCACCGGTAATATATTCAAATTCCATGACAGTTTGACAGTGTCTTCTATTAAAACACAATGAGTTGTGTACATACAGTAATACACCGCCACCTTTCCGCTGTGATCTTAACTCGTAATATAATTGATAGCCGGGCAGGTGATACATGTGTACAAGTTCCTCTTTAATGTTAGCTTCAGTTACCAACACTAAGTGCACAGTATGAACACTATTCAAAACCATCATCTCCATTTGACAGAAATATTTTTTTATTGAATTAATGTTAACATGAAAAATAAACAAGCTATTTAGAGGTGTTTGGATATTACGAGCAAAATCATCCCAAGTTACACAATCTAGTTCATTAATACTGGAATCTGTTGAGTCACTTGTATCCATTAACAATTTAATTTAAGTAGGTAGATATATCAACTATACTTGTTAAAGTTTATTTTGCATAAGGATAAATGAATAAAATCAATTACTTACATTTTGCATGGGATGATTTTACCTTTTCGATATCTTGCATGGTTCGGATCGAGTAAATTTTTTTTTCTTTGTCATTTTTACGGACCAAGATGTTGCCGTGTTTGCACCATATGTAGTTAAAGTCGCTTTTTAGGGCCTCCTTTGTTTTCCAGAGTAGAAAGGCTGTAGCCGGCGTCAGACTCTCACGGAGATAAACCTTGTCCGAGCTACTCTGCCCTATGTTTGAAGAAGACAACATGAGTTTCTTAGCAGACTCCAGCCATGCATCTCGAGGAGGGCCCTTCAATATAACCATGATGGCCGATGGTCCTTTTTGTGTTAAGGGGATAGCACGAGCGCTTTTTTTCCTGTAGGTTTTGACAATATCTTCCGTATTTTGCATAATATTCGTAGCAATTTTTTTTGCAATTTCATTTGTGTCTTCATTCTCAGATTCTTTGATGCCACATATTTCCAAATGATTCGACATGCTTGACTGCTCCAGCTGATTTATTTTGTTTTCGAGTAGCTCGTTTTTCATGTTGACATTTTTCAGTTGATTTTGCAGATCATTACATTTGTTTTCGACATCCTTTGTAGCCGCTTCGAATGATTGTATTTTGCACTCATATTCATCGATTTTGTCCGAGTAATATTGAAGTGTGCGCTGTAATTCGTTTCTGAAGATCTCGCTGACCTCTGCCCGTAGCTCGCGCAACAGCTGCTGCGTGAGGCTTGCACGAAGGACGCTGGGTGTGCTGTCGATATCTGCGTCAGAGTTCTCCTCCACTTCAATATCAGGCATAATGCACGATAATCGTTTAGGTTTACTACCACCGACACAAACTTTGCACTTCCAATCCACCGATTCGGTTGAGTTTATAATCACCAACTGTTCCGATGTAACTGATCCACACGAAGCGTGGATCCACTTGTTACACTTTTCACATTTTAGACCGGGCAGTTTTTTATTAATTAGTTTCAAACATTTATAACATTTAACCATTGTTTTAAATTGTAAATATGTATATCTTGATTTTGAATGATCAGTGTGTTCGTTACTATACAAATTGTGTAGGCCAGATCCTGTTCAGATGTCATAATGCGTGTATGTCGCATGTGAAGGATGAGTTGACCGTGCCTTTACTCATGTACCGCGTATCTTTAACACAATTCAATTTCATTCAGTTCACGTATTTGTAAAGGTATATCACCTTTGTATCGAGTGTGTATCGTAAAGAAATTTCACAGAACACATCCCTAACGAATCTGATCGCTAGTGCTGTACAGCTTTACGTTTGTACACAATACAATCATTTAGGCTGGGGCCACGAAATCCGCGACGAATGTGAACAATTTAATATGTAATTTATCCAGCAGCGAAACGAGTGGGTTGCTAGGTCTGTGCATTTATCTTATCCCGTTATTATGGCACTACATAAACACACACACACATACACACATACAACTAAATGGTGAAAAATATCTAATTTATCTATAGGTACAGTCTATAAATAAATAAATTTGAAGTGTCTGTTTGCAATTCTAAATATTTTTTTTCACTAATTGCATAAGTATATTATAATATAAGGTTTTACATTAAAAAATATAATTTTCTAAATTGTTTTATGTCACTTTTCGTATCTGCTTGTCCATTTATTAGGCCTAATCTATGAAACAGCTGAACCGATTTTAATAGGACTGACAGATAGCTGAAGTTGTAAAGAGTAACTTAGGCTACTTTTTATTCCAGGAATGTGTAAATTGGGAACTAGATAATATTGGTACCTTATTATTTATTATGTAGGGCTCGTGGTCTAGTGGTAACCGACAATGTTAACACATTGCAAAGGTTAAGCAACATCTACTCAGGCCGGTCTTAAGATGCGTGACCATTTCTTAAGACACTGAGACCCCTCCGTGCCTCGGAGAGCACGTTAAGCCGTCGGTCCCGGTCGTCATACGAACATCTGTGGCAGTCGTTAGGGGTAGTTGGAGCCCTAAATCAAAAATCCGACCAGTCTAACTACAGAACTTCGATATCGCCCATGGGTTGTGGAGGTCAGATGGCAGTCGCTTCACGGAAAATGTCGAAGTTCAGCTGAATCGCAATTAGACTGGAAAGCCGACCCCAAAGCAGAAAAGGCTCGGTGAATGATGATGATTATTTATTATGTATCAATCCACCACTAACTTAATGGCCACACTCTCATTAAATTCCTATCTATTCAATTTAACACCTTATATCAAGTAACACAAGGTGAAATACCGAGATTACATTATGTTTGTTACATTCTGTAAGGTGAATTTTGTACATTGATAAATACAGGAGGTTTAGATAAGGTGTTTTAAAAGGGGCTCTTTCTTTTGTACAAAATGATGAAAAATAGAGCGGTGGAAGGGTTCGGGGCTCTTTTAGAGTTTAATTTAAATATCGATTTGTCTGCGACGATTATGTTTTTGTATAAAACTTTCCATAACATTACGTCTGTTGCCTTGAAGGGGTAGGCAGGTATACAAAAACGAATTGCCCACTGCTGTATCGAGTTAGTCCGAGACGCCCAGGACTTTAATTGGCTGCGCCATTGCGGCTGGCACGTACGATTTTGTTGCCTTTCATTAACATTTCATCGCAAGGCAATGTGTTTAAAATTTTTCTTCAAAATTACAGTATGTAACTATAGCTGCTACTTTTTATTAACTTCATTCGGCCAGTTTGGACATAATCCATTACATGTGTGCCCGGTGACGGCAATAGGCTTGCCACCTATCACGTAAGACGAAAAATACTGGCAAATTGTGGGTGTGTAGTGTAACTCTGGCTAGCCCTTCGGGGATAAAGGCGTAATATGTGTATGTGTGTGTATCGAGTTATTTTAGTGTCCGACAGAAACTGGTTTTTACGACCGAAACCGAAACCGAATTTCGGCAACGGTCTCAGTTTCGGCCGAAACCGAAACCGAAACTTTCTTATAAGGATCATGTTTTCAGAGAAAAATAAAGAAAATGTATTATAATCAATAAAATCTATATAAAAAGAAAGGTTCTCTATTAAGTTTAATCAGTAGGTACTTAATGTATTTTAAATTATTTATTTATGTTCGTGAACTATTATGGATAAGGTTTTAAAATGAAAAACAGAAATAAAATAAGTATAAGTGTTAATTTTACACGGATAACCAGGTAGGTATCTACTCGTTTAATTATAAGTGATAATTTGTAAAAAAAAACAATTATTATATTGTTATGTTTACATATAGCATTAGCGAAAGAGTTAAATTAACCACAAAATGTTTAGATTTTTATGGTAAACTTGATTCTACTATAATCTAGGTACTCCTTTGCTATATTAAATTACTTTTCGAGGTACTCTTATATTATATCACATGATAAAACTTACCGAATTCAAAACATATCACATGAAAACTCACAACAAACAAAATGCACTGCAAACAAACAGGTTACTAAATGATTACGCACGTGGACGCGGCCAAATGTCATTGTCGCTTGGATGTCATTTACCGCGCCGAACACACCCGAGCATAGCGCGGAAACTCCCGAATGCAGTTTCGGTCGTAGTTTCGGCAGGTTTGCTGCCGAAACCGAAACCAAACATTCGGTCGGACACTTATTTCCTCAACTACTGGAAGATGGCTTTAAAACGTCTCTGGGTGATGGATTACATACTACTTAGCTAGAGCAATGCCGACCACTTCGTTTCTCGTTCCGTTTTTGCAATATTTACTTAATTGCAACTCCATTTCTATTGTAGTAGCGTGATATTATAATACATGGGGCACACTAAAAGTTTTGCACTTCTAGCTAATCGGAACTATTTGAATTTCGAATGTTATATTTTTTTAAACGTTGCAACCTTCTTAGTAATAAAAAAACAATTGGTGGGAAATCATTTGTCAATTGTTTTTTTATCACACATCAAAGTTCTACGTATGCAACGAAAATGGAATTAAGTCGAAAAGATTTTAGAGCGATGATTTTTTATGATTTTAAAAGTTCTCTCTCTCCGCAAGACTGTGCCGCTCGTCTTCAAAATGCTTTTGGGAGAGAAGCACCTTGTTTGAGCACCGTGAGGCGATGGTTTGCTGAAAATGAGAGAGGTCGAGTTTCTATACATGACAAATTTCGAGAAGGGCGGCCTTCAACTGCCGTTAACGAAAATAATGTGGTTACTGTTAAGCGGTTAATTGAAGAAAACCCGCGGATTACCTATGAGACAATTCGAGGACTATTGGGGATTGGTATGAGTCAAATCCAGAAAATTTTACACAAAGAATTGAAAGTTCGGAAACTTTATTGTCGTTGAATCCCTCATGAATTGACAGCGAAGCAGAAGCGGGCTCGCGTGGATTGGTGCTCACAGATGCTACTGAAGTACGACCACGGACATTCTAATACTGTTTATGACATTGTCACAGGAGACGAAACGTGGACTTATTGTTTTGAACCCAAAAAAAACCAGCAATTTTCTGTGAATGGGTGTTTGAAAATGAGAACAAGCCAACAAAAGTGAGGCAGGCGAGAAACGTTGGTAAAATAAATATCGCGTATTTTTTTTCTCAGCTACGGGTCCCATCTGTACAATTCCACTTGAAGATCAAAAGAGTGTTAATGCCGAGTGGTATTCTACCATTTGTTTAGCCAGGGTGTTAGAAAAAGTTCGCGAAAGACGACCCAAAAGCCGCGTTCTCCTACATCATGACAACGCTTCTTCACACACGGCCAACAAAACAAAGTCATTTTTAGCTTCCGAAAAAGTACAACTCGTCACACATCCTGCGCATAGCCCCGACCTAGCACCCTGTGATTTCTGTATTTTCCCCAAAATCAAAGATTTGATGAGAGGTTTCACTTTTACCAACTCCGAAGAGGCAGTGATAGCGTTTAATCAGCACGTAAAAAACATGCCTTCCGATCTGTGGTGTTTTAAAAAATGGTTCGATCGCATGAAATAATGTTTAAAATGTAAAGGAGAGTATTTTGAAAAGCAATAAACATAATATTTTGGTTTTAACATGTTGTTTTTTTAAGTTACGCAAAACTTATAATGTGACCTACGTATAAGCTATAGCTTCCCTCGGTAAACAAAGTACACGACGCAAGAGACGATTTTTACCAAATTTTAACTAGTATTTTCTGAGATTAGCGCGTTCAAATAAACCAACTCCTTAGCTTTATAAATTGACTAGCGGATGCTCGCGGGTTTGCCCTCGTGATATAGTATTTTAGCCTAAAAACTTCCTCGAGAACCACTTTATCCATTGATATAGAAAGAAAGAAAGAAAGAAAGAAAAATATTTTTTATTGTTGCATCACAACTTTACACTCAGCGTTACACAAAAAATAATATAACTTATCTATGGTCACAACGACCACAGACGTAAAATTGACATAAGTGACACGGTCGTGTCACAATAACTGACACTTGACAGTGTGGCTTGGTTTGACATTTATGAGTGACGTGTGTGTGGCAGGAAATACGTGTCAAACACGTGCCGCGTTTTATTTATAATATAATATACATACTTATTTATAATTCAATCCACTCACACGTACCCACATACAGCAACTTGTAAAAATTGCGACACACAATATGGGATAACACTCAGCATATTGTACTGAGATGAGCATATTGCCTAGTTCAGTACATCTGGTTTTCAGTGTTACCCCATAGCGATATCTGGCGCCGACAGCCAGTAATTTATAAGAAATACACGCAACCATGGATCGGAGTCATAAAAGATTACATCTACATTCAACAAAAGTTGGAACAATAGTGCCCTCGAGTACGGTAAGTAAGGTTGTCGTATTCATATTAAAATAGTACAATAAAATAGTACAATAGTAGATAGGTACTTATCAGGATTATAGCCAACCAATCTTTAAAATTACAAAAATACAAATAGAATCGAATTAGAGTGACAAGCAAATTACACCCAAGATACCACCACAATTATACAACTAAAACGCAATGTCTGTTATAGGTATGACACATACAAAACCAACACAGCTGATCGTAAGTACGACACGCATCCGGAACGGCGAATCCCAAAGGGACATGAAAATTAGGTACGTCAAGCCAAACTGTTTGTGTAAATAGGTATTAAATTTGCTGCTTTTGTCCTAATAGCAGGAAAGCCTTGTATTTGGACCTGAATGAATATTTTGATTTCAGGTTCCTTAAGGGAGGCGGCAGGTCATTCCAGATTCGTGCCGCTGCATACTTGAGACACCCCCTGTATGCTGTAGTCCTATGCCGAGGTATAGACAAGACACTTGTCATAGACCTGATTGGGTAACGGTATTTATTGCATCTCCATGCTATTTTATCGTATAGATATCGAGGTGTTTCATTTTTTAAAAGACCAAACAACATAACTGCAATGTGCAACTTCCTTCTGGCCTCCATCTTCAACACATTATGGTCATTCATAAAAGGTGTCACATGATGACGTCTAGGAATTTTAAAACAGAACCTGGCACAGGCATTCTGCATCCTCTGTATTAGATTCCGAGTACTTGATAGTAGGCATGGCCCATACACTGTGTCACAATAATTAAACCTAGATAGAATAAGAGTGTCCACCAGTTGCTTCCTCAAAGCTACACTCAGACATTCACGGATATTGTACAGAACCTTAAGCCTATAAAAACAATTTTTAACTATTTTATTAACATGGGACTCGAAACGCAAATGAGGATCCATTATAAGGATCCATTAATATATATAATTATGTTGTGATGACTTACTTGACTTAAGGTCCTAAGATAGATAAGATAAATACTCTTTATTGTACACACAAAGAGACAGATATGTCACACATTCTTTAAGAATAATGTACAATAGGCGGCCTTATTGCTAAAGAGCAATCTCTTCCAGGCAACCTTAGGATGGAAAGAAAATGGAGAGAGATGATAGGGGTTGTGTACAATATATTAATAATATAATAAATTGATAAAATATACGAAGATAAGTCCCCTAGATGGCGCAGAGGGCGTCCACAGTGCCTCGCCATCCCGTACGATCTTGAGCTTCGCGCTTTATTTCGCTCCAAGTCTTCCCTAATGCCATAACTTCGGCAGCAATAGTCCGCCGCCTGGTCTGTTTCGGGCCATGTTTGCGCTTTCCTTGGGGATTATTTAGTGATGATATACGTAAAACGTTTAGATCTGTGTTCTTGGTATCTTATTGGCAGAGCATTCCCGACATGTGTATATATGTTTGAGTCAGAAGTTCTTTTACTCCCCTAGGTGGGATAGCGAATAGGTTGCGAAGAATAAACTTTAGTTAGGCTTAACATGTTGAAGTTACTTAATGTAGTTAAATTTAAACACTGAACTGTTTTAATTATAGTTGCTACTTCTATCTTGTTGGTTTCTTGGTTAAACTTAGTGTTTACTCTGGCAGTGAAGCGAGTTATTTTCATTTTCATTTTGACTTTGTATTTTTTATTAAATACATAATTTTTTATTGTACACAATATACATAATTATGTACTAAAAATATTTACATTACAAAATATCGTTTAAAAAATCCTCCGCGTCATGCCACGTTGGATGGCGATACTTATTCTTTGGGCCAGAAAATAGCCAGCCTTCTGGTCCTGAGAAGCATCGATTAGACATTTAGCAATGTCTCTATAAAGGCGGCGAGCACTTGGACCCCATGACCCCAGTGTCTCAACCCCAAACGGCTCAAATATGTAATCACCTGCTAGGTTAGCATATTTACACCGTTTGAGGTCTTCAGCCGATGCAGCAGCAGCACCAGCACATCCGGATGTGCTTGGAAGGTGTGAAGGTGTTAAGGTGTCAACGCATGTAGCGTCCCACACCAAAGGCCTTCCCATCTTCCACGGTAGCAACGACATACCGTCCGGTCTCTTTCCATCGTTTCGTGCTAAACCATTTGGTTCACGTACGGCCGGAAGACCTGCGGTGGAAAGAGCCCTACGAATTATGTCGTTTAGAATAGCGTGCCGAGGTATACGACCTGCGCTTCTGCTACAAGAAAGACCATGGTGTCCCAGATTATCGACGGCTACTCCACAGGTGCAATAGTGCGGGGATACACAAGGTGTATCCAGCCGAAGACAAGTGGCAATGCGGAAGGTTGTGTCGTCCAACATTGTACTGATGTTAGTCGATGGGAGCGCCTGGATCCATAACCCTGACTCCCATTCTCCAACAGCTAGTAGGCGTGCACGTTCTGACATATTGACAGAAGTGTCAATTAGTGTATTAATTCTCAATTTACAGAGCGACAAATCCCACAGTCGCTGTGACCCTAGGCGTGAGGGCAGGTCAGTGTCGGGGCAAGATATCTTCCAAGCATTTATGGCATCGGTCTTGCATCGAACCTCGGAATCAATCAGTGTATTTGACAAAATTTTCCTGACTAATTCTTCGGTGCTATGGACCGACGACAGAAATGCTGGCAGACTGACATCTGTGACTTTACGAATACCTAGCCCGCCCAAGCGAACTGGAAGAGACGCTTGGACCCAGGCTCGGTCATTAATATTTACATTTAAAATTTTACACAAAGAATTTTGTATTAAGTTGTCTAGTGTTCCCAAAATTTCTACATTTTTCCAAAATTGTCCTGAACGGAGGGCATGTGTAAATTTGGGTACGAAAAGACAAAAACGAATAGTGAAAGCTGAATGAATACTGATATTACACAGACTATCAATAACCTGAAACCTAAAATTTGAATTTTTCCTCGATATAAGTGGAAAAGCCCTCTTGTAAAATCGGGGATCCCAGGAGGCGTAAAGAAGTTTAGTCCAAAACTTTTATGTTGGGGGCCAAACAATTGATATTGGAGATAGTTGTTAATTTATCTGTGTTGTGTTTTGATATAAAAATCTCACATGTATTCGGGTTCAGTTCTAAGCCAATTGACTGAAACTCGTTCTTTATTAGGGTTAAATCTTGTAAAACTGTCTCTACTTTTCCCCCTAAAGTCCCGTCATCTAGGTACCAAATACTATAAAAACGACAACAAATTTTGGCTGCCAAACGCCGCAAAGTGCTACCTACGGCAATGGGACGAATTCCACCATCCTTCTTGTTAAGGGCACATAAATTGGCCCCATACAAAATATCTGTGATGCCACTGTCCACATTGCCTGAGAGCATGAGGTTGACTAGAGCTGTTAGCTCCCTCAGAAGTGCATCACCAGCTTCCCCAGCGCTCGGACACAACAGATCCTTTAGGTGCTGTGGTGTCAGACCGTCAAGTCCACCAGCTGATCCAAAACGAAAGGAGTCAACAGCTGTGCGCACATCCTTGGCAGTAGTCTCAAGATTATTTATTATTTTTATTATTTATTTCATTCAGATAGTTCAATCCATTTGTCAATGAAGCGAACTTTTTTCATTTTAACTTTGTATTTTTTAATAAATACATTTTTACATAGTCAGATATGAATGTTATATAATAACCTAGCGGACGCCTGCAGCACAAGCTTATATTAGCTTCATTTGGGCTTGATGACGTCGTGTGAGAATGTCCAAAATTTAAAAACAAACCTAGAAATTTGCTAGAACTAATGTTAGCTAATATGAGTTTGAGGACTGCCTCTGGCTATCGCTTCCGTAAAATTCTTACACACATCATCAGTCATCATCAAAACAGATAATACTAAAAAAGAACAATCTAGAATGAATTGTATCTTCGCAAGATCCAAGTAATCGAGAATAAACTTAGGGTATCAGTCACTCGCGTACAATGGAACATACCGAGAAATAACCGCCATAGGGGGTAACAGGGGAGAAAGGGGGAAGGGGGGGATTGAATTGGAAAACACGAACTATTAGTGTAACAAATTACACTTTTCCTGCAAAAGCGTGGAGTAACCATTTTTCTTATTGTCGACGTGAAGTTGCCCGAAGAGGTAGCCAGAGTATACGAGATTTTTATATTATTTGTTTATGCTCTGCTCACGATAATACAAAATCTGAGGCTGGTTCAAATCTAAACTAAGGCTTTCAGTTTTGCGACTTATTTCTGTGAGAGAAATATAAATAAATAAATATTTTGGACATTCTCACACAACGTCATCTAGCCCAAATCAAGCTAATATAAGCTTGTGCTATGGGATCTAGACGACTGATAAACATACTTGATATACTCGTATTTCCAAATACATAGATATTATACATAGAAGACACCCAAACTCCGAAACAAATATTTGTGGATCACACAAATATGTGATTCGACCCGGAATCGAAATTGGGACCTTAGGGACGGCAGTCGCATACTCATACCACTGCGCCACCGAGGCAGTTAATTGTAAGAAAAAGTCTGTGGTCGCATAAATGTATTACATTCGAGATGTCAATGAGTAGGTACAGCGGGTATGCATGGGAGCTGGTCAGTGCCACGTGAAAATAAAAATAAATATTATGTAAAAGCGAAGATAAAGTTTAAAAATCATAATGATAATTTATTTACAATAAGAATTACAAAATACATAATTATATTCTAAAAATATTTACATTATAAAACATCGTTTAAAAAATCCTCCGCGTCATTCCCGACTGGGAAGGTTCCCAGAAGGCTGTGTTGCCACGTTGGATGGCGATACTTATTCTTTGGGCCAGAAAATATCCAGCCCTCTGGTCCTGAGAAGCATCGATTAATCGTTTAGCAATGTCTCTATAAAGGCGGCGAGCATTCGGTCCCCATGACTCCAGTGTCTCAACCCCAAACGGCTCAAATATGTAATCACCTGCTAGGTTAGCATAGTTATGCCCATAATATCACTAGACCATCTAGAATCTAGAATCACCCAATTACATGTAGAATCCTCCAGCGTATAGCGTATCCCAAAATATCTCTTTTAAAAACGTCTGGATGAAGCTGTAACAAGTGGCAAATGAATATATATGGGCTAGGCTCAACGGGTAACAATGAATACTACTTTACCCCATTTACCCTGTGACGTCACGTCTTTTTGTCCGACTAACGTGAACAAACGACTTCAGAAGTTCGCAAAAACTCCGACAGTTTTGATGGAAGTCAACTTTTGGAAGAAAGATTGTTGTCTAATTGCCGTTGCGAAGTTTTGGATTGGATGGAAATGTCCCAAATTAAATATTAATAACTAGACTGTACTAAAGCTGAATAATTTGGTTGGAGACAAAGTTCTTTGGTTTTTAGGGTTCCGTAGTTCCAGTCTTGGAACCCTAAAAATCAAAAGCGTAGTGTGGGATATTATTAGGTAGATATTCAAAACATTTATAAAGGTTGCAAAGACGATTTTTTTATTAATGTAAGATCATTTGATTTGTTAAAACAAGGCGTCTCTCTGAAAGCTAAATGGCTGGTTCGAAAAATCTGAAATAGGTAACTACGTAACCCTATTCTATGCGTGGCCCGTCACGCACTTGACGATTTTAGTATTATTATCTTTGTAGTATTGAATAGCTTACTTATCGAGTGTCCGCCATATGCTAGACAATGTACTTACCCCCGAAGTGGCCGCACAGGTAGTCAAAGTTCGCTGGGCGCCACTGGAAATACCTTCTGCGTGCGTACCAAAGACGCCCGGCAACGGTCGTGAGAGCGACCTTGGGCCGCTGAATTACAAGAAAATAAAAGACTATGTACTGACTCAAATAAAGCTTGAAGTACGTAAAGCATCTAAGTAAAACATGGGGTGGACATGTTTTAACGATTTAAACACAGGTAAGACATAAACCTACAACGCTATCTATCGCTTCTGATGCTTAGTAGTCCAACCAACACCTTAGAGGCTCAAGCTACACTCATCTGCTTGTGGTGCACATGCCGATCAACAGACGAGGCTATGACAAACATAAAAGTCCCAGGTTAGAAGCATGAGTTCACCTATCATTTTAGAGTAGCAAAGTTACTGCCGAAAAGTGGCCTCTGCTGGGAAACAGGCGTGATCATCATAACATAGTATACGAGTATATATATAACAAAGTCGCTTCCGTTCCCTATGTATGCTTAGATCTTTAAAACTACGCAACGGATTTTAATGCGGTTTTCATCAATGGGTAGAGTGGTTCTCGAGGAAGGTATATAACCTGTCAAGCAGGCGAAGCTGCGAGTGTCCGCTAGTAATGTACCTATATAATAATATAACACAACTGTTTAGTACTTCGATAATTGCCAGACCCGTGTCCGATGATTGGCAGATGCAACATTTGCAGATGAGACTGGCATGGTCCTCTAAGATCCTTTATACACAGTACCTACATTTACATAGGTATAAATAACAAAATTTGTACAATACCACGGTTTGTAGGAATACCAAGTTTCTTGGCCGACTTCCATTCAGTCCGGGAATTCGCCAGACTTAGCCCGAATAACTTAAGTGCCGATATTTATAGTTACAAAAGTTTCTTACTAAACTTTAGTCAGGAACAAAGAACGGATACAGTAACTTAAACTGCTAGGTATTAGATTATTTTTAAACTGAAAGTATGGGTAAGTGTCTTCGGTCTGACCGTTAGCAGTCTTATTATAAAGTTACTTTGACTTTTTTACCAATACCGTCCTTACAAAAAGTCAAAGTAAAGTCATAATAATACTGTTATACGCGTAGATAATCCACAAATTCTTTATTTGTATTGAGCTGACCGGTTTTGCTCTATGATATTTTAAAAGGTATTCACTAACTTGTATTACTATATGTTCCACCAAGTGCCTACAATTGAAAGATAAATAATATAATAATACTGCTTTATGACATGGTGGTAGGTCACCTGTATGTGGTCTGACCGTATGGCAAAGGTAACTAAAGGGACACCAGGGCCGCGCTGACCCCTGGCAGCGCCTGTGTGCGAACCCTATGAAGCGCCTTTTTTTTATAAATCTTCATGTTTTAGTTTTTTTTTTTTTAATTATATAAAACTTATTCGCTTGCAAATTAATGCGAAAAATTAAACGCGAGTCGGTTTTAGGGGCCATTCTAACATCTTCAGGTCCCCAGTGACCTCACCTACAAGCGGCGCACTTGCTGATCAACGAACGAGGCAATGTGAACACGGTATCCATACCTCGGCCTCTACGTGGGTACCAGGTGGTACATCAGTGTAAGTACGGGGGGGTACCCTCGTGCAGCTTTGATAAAGCCCCCCAAGTATCCGAGCCCAGGTTGGGTTGTGTTGATGGTTCAGATGCTGCACAGCCGGGCCCGGGCGATGTGTGTGGTGCATCAGGCATGGCACCAGTGGGTGCGCAGTGTAGTCAATTATGTGTGGGTGGTGGGATTCGACCGGTCGACCCGCCCTGGCCAGGAAGGCCCTTGGAAACTTTGGTGCCGCTGGCCGCCCGCTTAATACAGCGACTTAATTTTTTTATTAACTCCGCGTGACCGCGGCCTCTCCCGTGTCCATTGCTGCGGGCGTCTCTGGTGACACCAGAAGTATTTCCAGAGGCGCCCGGCGGACTTTGGCCACCCGTGTGGCCTCTTGGGGGGTTTGGTCGGAATGAAAATCCCGCGTCGTTGGGGTTGGGTTCCCGCGTCCGTGAGTGAATCTGGTTGCGTGCTGTGGAGCAAAGGCCCCACAGCACGCAACCCTTCTAGCCTGCGTCTGTAAGGACGGCGGGTGGCTATCCCGCCTTACTCAGGCCCCGATCATGGAGGTCGATGGTCCTGGGCGTAGATGAGTCTGCGGCGCCCTGGCCGCTGACTGCGGAACTCAACGGGGAGGGTAAGCTCCCTCTCCCTCTCGGCCACCTCCTTCGCGAGCATGACTTGCTCGCAGAAGGATACGGCCGCGTTCCACCTACTCGCGCTGGAGACCATGGCTTGGAGCATGGTTTCCAGCGAGTAATACAGCGCCTAACCTAAACAACCACCGCCAGGATGCTACCCCACTAGGTCGAGGATAATCCTGATGTGTGTTGCCGTGCGGGTTCCGGTGACCACGCATCAGTGGGGTTTTTGGAACCCTTCCATCCAGCGGGTCAGCTCTCATCTCTCTCACACGGTTCTAGACGAAGCTAGCCCCTGCGTCTTGTCACGTACTACTGCAGCAGATGTCGGTATACGGGTTCACACGGATACCAGACAGGTCAGATCACGCGCGCACTTTGCTGGATCTACTGGAGCTTGTGAGTCGCCCAGCCCAGTACAGTGTGTCGGTAGGCGCCCCACTGGGTAGCTCCGACCAGTGTCGTCCACGCTAGCCGCCGCCGCTGCCATCTCCTGCACTTTTGTTGTGCAAATGATTCTTAGGAAGTGGATGGTAGAGTACAGTCGTAATATATTATTAATTTATTACAATTGTACGTTAAAAATTTCCTACCTACCTAACCTAACACAATGTATTGTTTTTAACGTGAACCTACTAGAATATTAACTTTTAATTAAACTATCGCGTTACATAATCTATTACCTATAATATTCTATGAGAATTAGCACGAATCATACTGATAGATACCTATGCACAGAGGTACATACCTTTTGTGCCTCACGTTTCGACCAGGTAACTACGACCGGTGTAACCTGATCGAAACGTCAGGTACAAAAGGTATGTACGAGTACTACATGTGCACATCTATCGGTATGATGCGTGTTAATTCCCTCAGAATATTATAAATAACATACTAGATTATTATTAATTTTTTTATTACAAACAAAACAATTTAATACGCACCACTTTGCACACACTTTCGATTAAAGGATTGTTCAATTATTTTGGCTCTCTCGTTCGTTAAAATCGGGGAATTCCCGTGGCTCCTCTCGGCTTGCGTCTCGTTGCACGTACCGCATCGGGTTGCGTTCATAAACAAACTCACGGCGGGCGCGCCTTGATGAAATTGATCTAAGCACGGCGCAGTTCTTTAATTTTGTAAACAGCAAACGTGAATATTATCTTGGAGGAGCCTTGTACAATGCATTAAGTATGTAGGTTACTTACTTATCGATAGGCACCTACTCTACTAAAAAGAATACGTCGTCCAAAATAATGTCGGTGGCGGCGCGGGCGCCCCAATCGTCTTGGCGCCTGTGTGCGCCGCACACTTCGCACACAGGGGCGGCTCGGCCCTGAGGGACACCAAATGATGTGAAGACACACACAAACAGATGACGCAACGACCTGGATGCTTATCATAGACTGGCTTGAGGTGACACAAGACAAAGAACTTTGAAAGGAGATGGGGAAGACCTATGCCTGCATTGGGACCACCATGCTAATTAACAAAAAAGGTCGTTACAAAATCTAGTCAAACCCTTTATGATCCCATATAAACTCGATTGAGTTTGTGGCATCATAAACTAGATACCTTGGCCATATTGACAGCTCTCAATGATACTCAATGACCAAGACCGAATTTCTAAAATAATGATAATTAAAAAAATATGTTAGGACAATTCACACAACGCCATCCAGTCTCAAACTAAGCAGAGCTTGTGATATGAGTAATAGATAAACTGATACAGACATAATATACATAGGAAACATCCAGACTTCGGTACAAATGTATGTGTCATCACACAAAGTTTGTCACGACCGGAATTGAACCCGAGACTCCGGCGTCGAAAGCGGATACACTACCGACCACGCCACCGAAGCAGTGGAATTGGGTCACGTGACCTACATTTGCCAACACTGTCATGTTATAGGGTTGAGAAATTGTATAATTTAGGTAGGTAAATAGTTCTATTAATAAAGTAATATTAATCAAAGACAGACAGCTTAATTCCAAAAGCTTGAAAGTGATGTTGAAACAAATAACTTTGTTTCCAATTTAATTAAAACATTCCCAGTTAGGAAGTGATCGGGAACGATTTTAAAATACGACCAAAGTTCCACAATGGCGACTGTGACCCGGGACTTACTCCGAGGATGTTACGAGTCTACTTACAGGTAGGTCACACTATAAGTTTTGCGTAACTTAAATAAACAACATGTTAAAACCAACATATTATATTTATTGCTTTTCAAAATACTCTCCTTTACATTTTAAACATTTTTCATGCGATCGAACCATTTTTTAAAACAGGAGAACCACAGATCTGAAGGCATGTTTTCTACGTGCTGATTGAACGCTATCACTGCCTCTTCGGAGTTGGTAAAAGTGAAACCTCTCATAAAATCTTAGATTTTGGAAAATACAGAAATCACAGGGTGCTAGGTCAGGGCTATGCGCAGGATGGGTGACGAGTTGTACTTTTTCGGAAGCTAAAAATGACTTTGTTTTGTTGGCCGTGTGTGAAGAAGCGTTGTCATGATGTAGGAGAACGCGGCTTTTGGGTCGTCTTTCGCGAACTTTTTCTAACACCCTGGGTAAACAAATGGTAGAATACCACTCGGCATTAACACTGTTTCGATCTTCAAGTGGAATTGTACAGGACCCGTAGCTGAGAAATAAAACGCGATCATTTTTTACCAACGTTTCTTGCCTGCTCACTTTTGTTGGCTTGTTCTCATTTTCAAATACCCATTCACAAGATTGCTGTTTTTTTTCGGGTTCAAAACAATAAATCCACGTTTCGTCTTCTGTGACAATGTCATAAACAGCATTAGAATGTCCGTGGTCGTACTTTAGTAGCATCTGTGAGCACCATTCCACGCGAGCCCGCTTCTGCTCCGCTGTCAGTTCATGAGGGATCCAACGACAACAAAGTTTCCTAACTTTCAATTCTTCGTGTAAAATTTTCTGGATTTGACTCATACCAATCCCCAATAATTGTGCTTTGCAAAGTTTGACTGCTTCGGTGGCGTGGTCGGTAGTGCATCGGCTTTCGACGCCGGAGTCTCGGGTTCGATTCCCGGTCGGGACAAACTTTGTGTGATGACATATGCGTTTGTACCGAAGTCTGGATGTTTCCTATGTATAATATGTATGTATTTACAATAAAAAAAAAATGTATATAAGTATTTATATCAGTTTATCTAGTACTAATATCACAAGCTCTGCTTAGTTTGAGACTAGATGGCGTTGTGTGCATTGTCCTAATATATTTATTTATTTATTTATTTAATAGTCCTCGAATTGTCTCATAGGTAATCCGCGGGTTTTCTTCAATTAACCGCTTAACAGTATCCACATTATTTTCGTTGACGGCAGTTGAAGGCCGCCCTTCACGAAATTCGTCATGTAAAGAAACTCGACCTCTCTCAAATTCAGCAAACCATCGCCTCACGGTGCTCAAACAAGGTGCTTCTCTCCCAAAAGCATTTTGAAGACGAGCGGCACAGACTTGCGGAGAGAGAGAACTTTTAAAATCATAAAAAATCATCGCTCTAAAATCTTTTCGATTTAATTCCATTTTCGTTGCATACGTAGAACTTTGATGTGTGATGAAAAACAATTGACAAATGATTTTCCGCCAATTGTTTCTACTAATAGTACTAAGAAGGTTGCAACATTTAAAAAAATATAACATTCGAAATTCAAAGAGTTCCGATTAGCTAGAAGTGCAAAACTTTTAGTGTGCCCCATGTACAACTTCTCATTTCAACATTTACAATTTCAATTGTAAATTGTAAATGTTGAATTTCACTGTAGTTTTACTTAATTAGCACACTGAAGTAAAAAAATCAGTTTATTGGTTTTTAAAATACATTTAATGTCAGATTTATTACTATAGTCCGAGACGCCCAGGGCTTTAATTGGCTGTGCCATAGCGGCTGACACGTAAGATTTTGTTGCCTTTTATCAACATTTCATCGCAAGGCTACGATTTCCATTTTTTTTCAAAATTACAATATAGCTGCTACTTTTATTAAATTCAATCGGCCATTTTGGACATAGCCCATTATAAATGTGCCCGGTGACGGCAATAGACTTGCCCCCTATTACGTGGGACTAAAAATACTGGCTAATTGTGGGTGTGTAATGCACCTCTGCCTACCCTACATATGTATGTGTGTACCATACATACATACATCAATATTAGCCAGTCGCTGATGCTATGGGTTAGTAGGTGATTCGTCCAAATTGGCCCAACATCCACTGTTTCAGAATCGACGTCCTAGTGAAAAGCTTTGATGGGTCTCGTTGGATGTATGTGGCAATCAATGGACCGGTGACACTGGAAACTAATAGAGGCCGAAGTTCAGCATTAATACTGTACATATATACATATCACGCCTGTTTCCTCATGGGGGTAGGCAGAGGCATATCAACCGCCCACTTTTCGCCAGTAACTTTGTCAGACCCACGTATTAAGTAGCGAGCCTGTTGCCGCTTATCACGAGAGCCTTGGCTATTGAACAACTTGCCAAGTGTTGTAGGATTGAGACCTTATTTTCTTATTTTCTTAGCGACTTTGTTTGAACCTCGAACCTTGACCTTATTTTACATGATATATACTAAAATCAATACTGTGTCCAATTATATCTGATCACTAGTGGACGCCTGTGTCTTCTTTCGTTCAAAATTTTCGTTCAAAAACTATTAGGTAAAGGTTTTATTGCTAGGTTATTTGGATAAAAAGTAACCAATGTTCCTTCTCAACGTAAATATATATTTTTTTTATATTTAGGTCGACAAATTGACGCCTGATGGTAAGCTGTGGCGACGTCTGGCGATTGTGGGCGACTCTCATAGTACACAGGAAAGTACTATAGACAGTGGCCCTCAACTTGACGACCCAGTAATGTGCCTCAGCACGCTTCGCTTAAAGAACCCAGGGTTATATGTTGGAGGAAACACGTGCGCAGGCAGGGCGTTCCAAGCCACCATCGTTCGGCAGAGAAACGAACGTTTAAAACGCTTGGTTCTCGCGAAGACGGTTTCCACGGTATGAGAGTGACATCTCTGCCTGGCACGCGTTGTTCGCGATCGGAAAGGAGAGGGTGGGATCAGGTTGAAGAGTTCTTCAGAACACTCACCGTGGTAAATACGGTAGAACGCGGGAAAATATAACTTAAATCAAACTAAAATAATAATTACTAGCAACCCTTAGCGCAAACTGCGCAAGTAATATTTTTTTTTTTTTACTTTTTGTCAAATTTCTAATCTTATCGCACCACTTGAGACCACGACCTTTCCAACGGTGTGCCACACTTGACTGTGCGACTCTTAGTTTAGGAGGAGAAGCGGCTTCACTGGCGTATTATATATATAGATAGATTGTGGTCCACTAATTTAGTGAACTAGCTATTTGACAGGTTCCGCATTATGGCATCATAAAAGTCTCTGAAGTTTAATTGTTTTTACAAGCTGACCAGTTTCATGTTAGGGTCAAATGCAGAAAACATGCACATCTATAGGATTACTTATGTCCTGTGACTTTAAAATACTAAATAATTATGGAGTCAGTAAATTTTGTACATGAGACGCCAAATCCATTTGTTTATTGTAGTTAATCTATTTTTTCAAAAGATTGTTGACTGAGAAGTGCTACTATAGTATTAAGGATTTTCTCGAGGATATGACCCTGTAGGATTGACTTTTGTTTGTAACTGGATGACTGATGTATAATATAGATGTGATGACTTGAAGTTAAATAATAATTTGTACACCACTCAATGGTAAAACATGTTGTGTCCAATCGAAGTTTAAGACCTATATAATAAGCACTTGACTATGTATATTATATGTACACATGTTTTTGCAAATAAATATTATCTTATCTTATCTTATCTTATCTTATCTTATCTTATCTTATCTTTAATATACTGCATATTAAATTTTAACCTTTATTGCACTGAAAAGTGTTACTTTTAGATTTTTTAAATTGTGTTTAAAATAATCTCCATACATTTTTAAAGTGTCCTATTTAGATATAAAGTGTTATTTTATTTAATAATAATGTACCTACACCTATTACATTTTAGTTTTACAGAGTTACTGAAACGTAATACTGCCACACTAATTGAATTATTTCGCAATATTTAATTATTTTTGGGAAATAATTAACATTAAGCGAGTGTCCCAAAATATAACGGTTTCGTTACTCAGTATTAGTTACGCAATGTTCTCAGTCGAAAAATTAGCTTTGGAACGAAATAGATGTTTTTTTAATTGGCAACATTTCTCAGATAATCTATGACATAAAGTCAATAGGTGGGCATTTTTTGGGTTGTGAAAAATTGTGTGATTTGTTGGTAAGTAATTTTGTGATTAAATTTTATCAGGGTGATTAACCGCGACTTTTTTATGATAATTATGTATTATAAATATGTATCTGCGTGGTACGGTATAGCCTATTACTTATATTTCCCAGAATATGTTGAAATATTAGTCCAAAGTTGATAAATTAAAGGTAAAATAAATTTTGAGGTTCAAATTTCTCAGAAAACATTATCAGTTTCGTTTTTATTTCGTTATGGAACGAAACTGAAACGAAAACGAAGCGTACCTTTATGTTTCGTTAGTAATCAGTTGCGTTACTTACTGAGATTATAAGCATGTTTTCTGCATTTGACCCATTAACGGTAATAGTTTAACGAAGTGCCGTCGATCGATTGTACATTATAAATAAGTATTATGTTAATTTGACACTGTTTTTAAGACACTTTTAAAAACAGTGGCGGTTATCAATGAAACTGTAGGTTTTTTCTTGGTTATCTCATATTTTTGACGAGGTTAACCGATTTTGATTTTTTTAAGTGAAAGCTACTGCTTTTTGAGTTGTCCCACTTTAATTTGGTCCCAAGCCAGTAGTTTGAAGTTAATTTTTGTGTCAATGTTTGACGTGTTATAGGTCTCAAGTCTCAAGATTCTGCTATAAAGGTTTATTATTTAAAATTACAAACAGACACTTCGATCTTGTTTATTTGCATGTGTAATATTACCAGACATTTTGGCACCCAATATTTGCAGGTCAGGACAGTTGACCATTTAAAACTGCTGTAAAAACTTTGTAAATATAAAAATTTGATTTAATTATGGCTTTCGCAGTACGTTTCATAATAAGTATTTAATTCATACCATATTTGGAGTATTTTTTTGCTCCTCCTTTTTTCCTCTAGGTTCTAAATCCTCTAGGTTTCTACCTATAAGTCTAAATCTGTATAAGATTCTAATTTTTATCATTTAACTTAAAAAATGTAGCCTTACATTTTTATAATAAATAATAAATAAAAATAATAATAATAAAAGATTTTTGGATATTCCCACACAACGTCATCTAGCCCAAATAAAGCTAATATAAGCTTGTGTTATATGATCTATACGACTGATGAACATACTTATATATTTCAAAATACGAGAACATTCATATTATACATAGAAAACACCCAAACTCCGAAACAAACATTTGTGGATCATACAAATAATTTGATTATACTACGCAAAGATCATGTTATTCGCGTAAGTAACATAGTAAAATATATATTTTGCGAGACTTAAGTCGATAATATCGATATCGTTTCATATTGGAATCGAGATCCGCTTACGGAATTACCTACATGTGATAATATAAGGAGGTATTGCAGCCTTCGTCTTGTAATACGATTTGGCATATTTCACTACCAGACACAAGCTTTGTTGAAAAAATATATTACTGTAAATTTTATTTTAATCTGTTCGTTTGCGGCGAATGCCGTCATAAAAACATTTTCTATGTAAACATCGGTTTTAAAACCGAGCCCATATGTTTAGATATGTAGGTACATAGGTAGATAACTATCTAGTAGGATTGTACGACAGCATCGATATTCTAGCAAACCTAAGCTTAAGCGGCAATAAGGTTCGTCGCTACTATTACGTTTGACCAAAGTTACAAGTTAAGTGAGCTTTACAGTCAAAGTAAGGCATTCCCATTATTTCAATGCAGACTGCAGAGGTTCTGTTTAGTGAATTCTGTAACATCGGTCCTGGCACAGATAAATAAAGCCTCTACAGACTCAATGTACTTTTGAACCCTTCAGGGAGGCATGGTAATATGATAATAAGGTTAAAATGACTGAACTAATCGTACTTAAATACACATGAACAGCCACACTTCTTCAAGAATAATGTGCCTTAAAATCTTCATAACCAATTATCCCAAAAACTGGGGAAAATGAATTCACAAAGAAGAAGCAATTAAGGCCATAATACTTAATTCACAGATTATGTTAAACCTAATTCGTTTTTGCACTGTAATACGCTCTTATAATTTAAATAATAGAGTGTGTTTTAGATTGTATTGGAGATTAATTAATGTTGTAACATAATTATGATTATCTTCTTATATAATTAAGAAGAGGTTTAAAGTGTGGCAAGTTAAGGCCCCAGATGCTTCAAGTTGTAGGTAGGTACAACTATAAAAAAGTATTAACGATTACTTATTTGGAATACCTTGGACGCTTGGACTGCAGATATTCTACTAGTATTTAGTGGTATGTAACAACTGTACTGGCTGTTGGAGTTTTGATTTGAATCACAGAATTGTTATGGATTTTTCATGGTGCCCTAATACGTGGAACAAAATTTTGGCGTAATTTATGTCTGTCTGTAACTTGTATTTCGGTTCTTTTAAACAATTCGTAGCTGTAGTAGTAAAGTAAGCTATATATACCACTCGGAGATAGGCTACCTTTTTCCCGGGAATGTGTTCCCATGGGTACAGTTATACCAACTTGTGAGTTGGACATAATATATTAGAATTTATATACATGTTATGTTCAATTTTCGCTGTATATTGCGACAATAAATAACTTTAAGTTTATGACGCGTGCATAAAATACTCTTTACGAAAGCGTACGCGTTTGAATTTTTAATTTTCTATTCTGTGAAATTGGTAGTGTTGGTTTTATGCAGGTAAACACGTTACTTGCCAAGAATACCTCTCGATTCATGAATTTTTAAACCTAAGATTATTAAGATGGCACAAAGAATAAGTATCGCTATGCAATGTTGCAACGCAGCCAGCATTCTGGGAACTTTCCCAGTCGGCATACGATATCGTGACGATATCGTAAGTAGCAGAACTAACTTTAAGGTAAGAATGTAAATTATCGTGACAATATCGTCATGATATCGCCACGATATCGTCACGATATCGTGTGTCGTTATCGTGCAGTGCGAAAACGTCCAATGACGTGGAAAACGATTTTTTGGAAATACCTATAGTAAGTATGTAGGACGTTACGTATAGGTATTGTAATATCTATTGTAAATAATATTGAGATTCCTGCAGGAATTTGTAGTGCCATGTAGGTGCTGCATTGCTTATTTTGTTGCTTCTTGTTTTCTATGTTATATTTATTTGTACCCTTAGCGGTGGAGACCTTGGGCAGTTAGGGCTTCGAAGCCAAGAGCTTTGTCACGGAGTTAGGACGTAGAATTAGGGAGAGGTCCGGTGACACTGGCTCTGGGTCTTTCCTGGTGGAAAGATTGTCCATTGCCATTCAGCGAGGCAATGCTGCCAGCATCATGGGCACCTTTGCACCAGGAACGATGTAAGACGTATATAGTTATTTATGACTTTTTTATTTCTGACAGATAAATTGTTTATTTTTGTATATTTATTAATCATTTTGAAAGCTTGATCTGTACCTTGACATTCATTTAATTTGTATTAAAATTATTTATAAAATAAGTTTATTTATTTATATATAAACACACAGTATATACATTATAGTGAAATTGGAAAAATATACATGTAAACAATGGCGCCACTTATCTCTAAATAGATCTCTTCCAGTGGGCCTAGGAATGGAGAAGTGAGTTCAATAAGATGCTGGTGTGTGTGCAGGTTGGTACGGTTGTTAAGGTTAATAAATATATAATAATAAATAAACTTACTACCTACCGTAGAACATTTTAAACAAAACTCTAATCTACGAAAAAATACTACAAAAACTACATGTATTTGTAAGTTGTCTTTGGCGACAAGACCGCCTGTTGTACATTATATTTTTAGACATAATTTAACACTATTTGTTTCGTTTTTGTGTACAATAAAGAGTACCTTTTTTGCCCGCCTGGTGGTAAGTCGCGTTGTTCGGGATCGGAAGGAAGAGGTTGGGATCAGATTGAAGAGCTCTTCAGAACACTCGCTGTGGTAAATACGGTACGGTACACTAAGTATTTTATCTTTAACTTTTTTATTTTTAAGACCATAAGTAATGTCCTTGAGAAACATTATAACTTTCAACCCTCCTCCTGCCGTGGCTTAAACAAGTTCGTTACCAGATGACGCACGACATTCAAATTTTCTTGTTTTATTAAAAAAGTTCGCTCTTGACCCCAAAATGGTTCCAAGTCAAGATTTTTAAGCACCTCTCTAATAATGTACCTACAGACTTAATTTTAATTTAATGACAACGATTTTCGGAGAGAAATTAGTTGTTTTAAGCTTGCTTTAAATCTTGACAGTTTGTGATGATAATAGAGTTAGATTAAGTAGAGAGCTACTTTGCTTGTAACTTAATTCTGTTTAAGTTTTTCTATCAGATATTTTACTCTCATAGCAGATTCGAAGTTTTGTTTAATTTTAGGTTAGATTAAGTTGTGTAACTATACAAACATTTTTTATTAGGGTTCCGTACCTAAAGGGTAAATCGGGAACCGTATAACTGAGAATTCGCGGTCCGTCCGTCTGTATTGAGCTGTCTCATGAGACACAGCTCAATACAGACGGTTCCTGAACCGTGATAGTTGAAATTTTCACAGATATTTCTGTTGCCTCAGATAACAATCTAAATAATATGTAATACAAATACTAACAAAACAAAATAATATGTAATAAATATTTTCGGGGCTCCCATACAAGAAACTTTTTGCTGTTTAGGTACGGAACTTCGGACTTGGTCTGTTTTTTGCATTATAACTTTGAATCTAAAGATCAATAGTAGATTGGTAACCAAGAGATGGAAGCATCCCATTTCCGACGAGATATTTTGGCGCAAATAGGTCGAGGCAGAAATGGGTGTTTTCACCCGAGTTACACACTCTACTTTTCATTTCGAATACGAGGAAAGCAAATAAAAGTCAAATAAAAAAATTATAACAAAACAATAGAGATTGATCACGTATCAAGAATTGTACTTCCCGCCTTTTTTAATTTTTGTTTTTCATTCGCAGTTTTTTAAGGGCAAGCAAGTCTTTTGATCATACCGCCTTGTCATTAGTTATATTTTTCCATACAAAATAGTCTTCAGTTTTTTAATCTTTTTACGCACATATTATTTTAAAGCGCAATAGAGTATTTTTTTATGATTTGACGTGTTACAGAGGCGTTTTAGTCAGGTTTAGTCGGAGTCAGAACCTCCGATTACCTCATATTAAAATACTGAGTAAAATACTCAGTATTTTTAGCCGTCGCCTCAAGATGTGCTTAATTTTTTTTTTCTTTTGTCCCTAAGCCCGAAATGTATCACTTTCAACCCGCATATCAGGTAAGCAATGACCCACTTTCAGAGCATGATAGATGAAAATAAATTTGAAATTTAGCGAGTTAAAAAACTCAAAACACAAAGTAAATTATATAGGAGACTCTTATTTTAAGCAACCGTGACTTTACAGTTACCGGAGTATAGAGTACGGCATTTTGGCATCAGACACCCGGAAGAATTCTCAATGACGCCGTTCATTGCCTGACGTAGATTATGAAAAGCAAAAGTTTATAAATAGTCAGTCGGAGAAGCAAGCCAACTCCTCCAGGCTCACCCTCGAGCTGTTTCAGTTAGGTAACCACATTGGTCAAAATTTAACCTTACTTCAGCCACATCATCATCTCACCCCCTATTGAGTCTGATGAAATGTGGCCGTAATAAACACCTGTATCTACCCCTTTCGGGATACGGGTGGTGTTTTGTGTGTGTGTGTGTGTGTGTGTGTGTGTTTGTCTGTGTAATTGTGATGGATGGAAATGATTAATTTTATTTTATTTGGGTTAACAACAGTCATTTTGCAGTCGTGTATACTAACAGATATTACTTGACACTGACCAATAACAGTTATCCACTTCTATATTAGATTAAAAAGATACCTAGAAACTAAACAGGCTGCTATGCACTAACAACATATCTGTTCATAATGTCTATACCTATGCGATTACAAAATCTTGCAAACGTATTCAGTAACCTCCGCTAACAGAACCATTAGTAGTTAATAATGACAACAACATGCGAGTGCATCGTGAACAAAATAGTTACGAGACGCAAGACCAGGTTTTGACGGTTCAACGATAAATCTAACTTCTGAATGAGGTACCTTGAGAGGTAGGTACTCTCAGGATACCTCAATTTCCACGTGGCTTTTAAATTATTTTTCTCTTCTTCTTCTTTTTTTAAAAACGTGGCTCCATCGATGATAATCGATGATTTCGCCAATGTCAAGATAATGCTTGATTTTTCCCGCACAGAAGAACTAGTTACTCTGAACTAATTCGCGGTGCGGGATAAGGAAACGTTGTTCGGTATTGCAATTGAGCGTTTGGGCCTGGATTTTTGCCCAGTGCCAGAGGTAACCTAAAAGGCAACCAACCACGCGCTCTGCAAAATCCCAAGTCCAATTATTTTTCTCGATAACAGTAAGTAATTCATTACAACGTAATATTTCTTCGTTTGGCAATTCACAAAAAACACAAAAGAACCAACGATAATTACATACATACGCGTCGGTATGAAACATTACTCTTGCTGGCCTTCTCTAAAAGATATCTGAAATCGTATGTAACATTTCAGTTTGAAAATATTTATTTCATACAACGTAAATATTATCAAACTCGTTACAGTAAAAGCCTTCAAACATTTTTCTTCGCAATTATTTTACGTCATCAAACAGAGCTTTCAAGTCGTAAAAGACAGAAATGTCGTCACTTAAATACTTCTCATTTATCATAATAATTTGAGACTTTTTTTTCTTAACTTTACAATATTTACAGATACAATTATCACATCCTCAACGTGAAAGTTTGTATGGATGAGTATTTGTTACTCTTCCACGCAAAAACTCTAGAATCAATTTCAAAAACTTGATATACAATTTGTTTTTATTATATTCTGTTTCCTTATAATAAAAATTACAATATACATAATTGTAATTCTTATTGTAAATAAATATCTCGTTAACATTAATATAAAACAATACAATTAAAACTAACTACTACATATTATGTACATTACCTATTCTAATTATACTAATCCTACTAAGATACCTACTAAGATTACATCTGAATTCTAATATACGTCAAAGAATTCCTCCGCCTCGTCGCCGACTGGCAATGTTCCGAGAAGGCTGGCAGCATTGCCACGTTGTATGGCAATGCTTATTCTTTGTGCCAAATAGTAACCAGCCTTGAGAAGTGTTGATCATGAGTTTATATACATTGTTGAATTATACAAATTAAATTAAATAAAAATTGCCAATAAGTAACATAGGCTATAATATAACATCACGCTACAGTCAATAGGAGCATAAGTACTTAACAGGTTCATCAGAATAACTGTTTTTTTTTTTAAATGTGTTAAGAGATGCTATCAACATCTGAAGAATTGATCCACATTCTGAGTGACAGACAATTTTTTGGAAAATAATATTTATACTAAATATACGTATATACAACCACACAGTCAATCACTAAAGTGACTGTCGAAATGTGGGCGTACCTCATATACGCCGTTGTGTCCTCTTTCTGGGAAAAACATGATTTTGTGTGTATGAAAAGTATTCCACGTTTTTCCACAGATAATTAGTAGTAGTAGGTAATTAGGCGAAATGTAAACAATCGCTAGCAGCGAGAGGGTTAAATACTTAACGCGTCAAACTAAAATTTGGAGAACGATTTGTTTTATATTTTATGAAGTTTGAAGCGCTTTGGTGCAAGTTTTCGAATAATTTTCACAAATCGGTTTATTGTCAAACTTCTACAGTAAGCAGAAAAGTGTGTTTTGTCGAAATATTTTTACTTTGGTATAATGCCATTGCTAATAAATAAATAAATGTTCCGTGGGCATTGCAGGTATTTTGTTCGTTGGTTTAAAAGTTGCCGGTTGCTAAGACCCAATGGTCCTTCGTGCGAACCATTTATTTAGTTTTTCTGTGGAAAATTACAATTTTAGTTTTTTATGCTAATAGTGTGTCAACTCAGTGGCGGCAGTGGCAACTGTGAGGTCATTCTTATTTTGCTATTAGACTAAGACATAAACAAGTTAAAAATGGCAAAAATTTGCCATATATTTTAGAGTTTTCGAAAGTGTTTTCATAAAATCTAAAAAATGTCACATGACATGAAGTTCAACATCATTTTAGAGGTCTTTGACCATGCTAAGTTGATTGCAGCTGGTCTTGAGTCTCTAACTATTACCGTTCTCGATTTGACCTCGTTTTGACCTTGAGATCAGAGGTCAAAGGTCAAGTTCATTTTAGAGGTCTTTGACCATGCTCAGTTGATTGCAGCTGGTCTTGACTCTAACTATTACCATTATCGATTTGACCTCGTTTTGAGCTTGACCTTGAGATCAGAGGTCAAAGGTCAAGTTCATTGTGGGCGGGAGTTTTCGACTATGCTAAGTCGATTGGCGTTTGCACTGAGTCTCTAGCTCTTACCGTTCTCGAGTTGAAAGTTGTTCACGGACGGACGGACATTACTGTTGTATAAGACATTTTCGTTTCGACAACTCTAAAAAGCATAAAATTATGTACCCTACGTAGGTACATACTGTTATATTATTTCTGCCAAATGATATTTTTTATTCAACTTCAAAGTTAAATGTCATCCATCTACCGATACTTTTGGGGTCCAATCACATTTGGGGTCGGCTTTCCAGTCTAACTGCGATTCGGCTGAATTTCGATATTTTCCGTGAAGCGACTGCCATTCGACCTCCACAACCAGTAGGCGATATCGAAGTTCTGTAGTTAGACCGATCGGATTTTTATTTTAGGACTCCCAACTCCTAACGACTGGATTTTATATTTATTCATGTTGGTAACAATAATTATGAACGACGTAGGAACCTACTCCTACTCCTGTATTTTTAGATGTGAAACTGGCAAATGTAAAAAAGTCGTTTTGGAAAGATTAATCCGTTATTCTACCACACACAAATGGCATCATTTAGTTCTGCCCGGCTCCCAACAGATGGTGTACTCCGTGATTGATGACCGCGAACTTAATTATTATACTCGACTCACTTCTTCTGAAACTTTCTAACTAATGTGGCAGGCACTCCTCAACTTTGACAATAAGACTGAGCAGGTTTTCTAAAAAAGAGTGGTTCTGTTTTTGATCTGTACCTATATTTAATGATATCTGTGGCATGGGGTAGGCAGAGGCCATTTAATACCCGCTTTTCGCTAGTAATTTTCTTGGTCCCACGTTATAGTAGGCGAGCTGATTGACAAAAAAACCGGCCAAGTGCGTGTCGGGCCACGCATAAGATAGGGTTCCGTAGTTACCCATAAAAACCTCTATAACTCTTGAATTATCAGAGTCATACCCTCCGTTATAGTTTTCCTTTGAAGTTCAGTATAAAAAAAAAAAAAAAAAAAAAAAGTGGGTAGGAGGTTGTTGTGTTTTCGAAACTTTTAAGTATTAAAATTAAATTCTGGTGATTAAACTCGTTTAATGCACTACATCAAGACAATAATATACCACTTACCAGTGTGAGCGTTTTCCCATAAATACACACAGAACTGAACAATACATTATGACTCATCAAAGCTATCAAAACATGCAACCCTCGTTGGCTGGTCTGGAAGCCATGTTTCGTGAGGGTCTGGCCCAGTTTGAGACAAGGCTGCAGCAGGCTACCACCAGCACATCACCAACTTCAACGGACCTGGCAAGTCTGTCTAGCGACTTCTGTATTTTCAAGAACGCCATGCTGCAGGCTCTCAATCTGCTGCAGTGCCAGGTGGAGAGACTAGGGCAACAGATGGACGCCATTGAAATGCGTTCACGCCGCAAAATTCTTTTATTCCATGGTGTGGCAGAGGTAGAGACTGAAGAGACACCTAAGGTTGTTGCAGGTATAATTACAGAGCGCCTCAATATTCACAGTTTCAACATTCCAGATATAAAAAGATGCCACCGTTTAGGCCGTCCATCAGGCAAAGTGAGACCAATCCTCGTGAAGTTTCACGATGCAGCTGTCAAGGATAAGGTGTGGTTCTCTAAGGTGGCACTAAAGGGCTCTGGTGTTACACTCTCCGAGTTCCTTACCAAAGGACGCCACGAGACATTCATGGCTGCGCGCGAGAGGTTCGGGGTCGGTGAGTGCTTTACACGGGACGGCTATGTGTTTGTTATAGACTCCAATGGCAAGCGTCATCGTGTGTCTTCTCTCAACGAACTTAAAAAAATTAAGGTGACGAGTGACATACAGGAGGTTGCGAGTGACATACAGCAGGTCCCGAAAAACGTTAACACCAGGTCTAAGCGTGCTGGGGCAGGCAGGAATAAATAGTTTACATGGGTTATAGCATTCATAACGATAGTGTGGACCTATGGTAGTAGGTTCGGTAGTGTCCGTCTGATGTACATTCATAATATGTATCTACTTTCACTTTTACTGTAACTATACATATTGTGTTGTGTTTTGTTTCCACCCACTATTGGTGTAATGATTACAAAAGTAGGTATTTAATTAACTAGGTACCTATTATTTTATACTTCAATTTCAAACTTTGTTTACATACATGTAATAACCACGAGCGACTTTGCTTTGTATTGTCTGTCCGCTGTCAGTCAACTGTCACCTGTCAATGTCAATGTAATTTCTATAACTTTAGGCTGACTACAGACTTACTATTTGCGTTTCGTTAGTGCAAAGTACAAAACATGTTTTAATTATTTAATTTATATTTTATTTTTTCGTTTTGCTCATAATTGCTCGATGGCTTAATTTATTGTAATTATTATTTTGTTTTTGTGATAAATTGACCTGGCCCGTCATCTAACTATATACCTACTAATGCCATGTACTTTATTATTTGCTTGAAGCCATAGTGTGGAGGGGCGTACTGTGATTTCTGACGCTCAACTGGCGGGTGGATTGTAAAGTAATAGAGTGTAATAGTATATTTATTACATTTATTTTATTTTTCTTTCTTTTAATATTATTATATATATTACTTTTTATATTAACACATTCGACATAATTTTGTATTATGTCGGAATCTGAAAATGAGAGTGATAGCGAAAGCTTCTATTCTGCGTCTAGCTTAAGCGGTAGTTATACTAGTATTCTATCTGTACCATCACTCGGTGATACGTAAACCCAGTTTTCTGATGTCCCTAAGAACTTTAATGTAGTCCATTTTAATGCTCAAAGTATTCCCGCCCATCACTCTGATATGCTGACTAGCTTTGACTGTAAGAATATCCACGCTATTCTAGTTTCGGAGTCCTGGTTTAGGCCTTTTCATTCGTCAGTGTCTTTCCATCTTCCTGGTTTCGAGTTGATTAGAAATGATCGCGGTGGCGACGGAAAGGGAGGCGGTGTTGCTGTTTATCTGCGTAGTTATATTCCTTACAAAATTCTAGATACTTCAGCACAGCCGCCACTCTCGAACGCTGGGGAGCACCTATTCTTAGAGGTGGAGCTATACCACTCGAAATTTTGACTCGGAGTCTACTACTGTCCGTCGTCAAATATATTTTTTTTTGCCTCTTTTGAACACCTCCTGGAAAAGTGGTCGCCCTCTTACAGTCACGTAATCATAATGGGAGATTTTAACACGTGTCAATTAAAAAACGATTCCCGCACCTCCTCATTCCGTCACGCTTCTTTATCCCACAACCTTTCCATTCTTCCTTTAAACTCCACTCACTACGTTCCTGGCCGCAATCCATCTCTTATAGACCTTATACTAGTATCATCTTTACAACATGTCGCCAGGCATGGTCAATGCAGCGCAGATGCCTTTTCCTATCATGACCTACTGTTCCTCTCCTACAAACTCCGCCCCCCTAAGGCACGACCGCGTATTTTGTGGCAGCGCAATTTTGGTGGAATGGATTTAGATAATCTTTGTGAGGATGCTGATAAAATCAACTGGGGTCCTCTATTTCTCTCAGACACGGTTGACAAGAAGGTTAATATTTTTTCATCTAAATTAATAGAACTTTTTGATACACACGCACCTGTACGGCAGATTAAAGTTAAACATCATCCTGCCCCATGGATAACTGATTCCATCAAGGATACGATGGCAAAGAAAGCAGCTGCGAGACATAAATACAAGTGTCGACCAGCACCTAACAATTTTAAAAAATATGTATCTATACGAAATCACTGCAACAAGGTGTGTAGGAATGCACAACGCCGATATATTCACGCCTCGGTTGAAAATGCAGATCCATCTAAGGTCTGGAAATTTCTCAAAACAATTGGAGTTGGGAAGTCTAAACAACACAATCATCCCTATTCCTTGGATCTTGAAGCACTTAATTTGCATTTTTCTTCTTCGTCTAATTTAGCAGGGACGACTAAAGTAGCAACACTGAATAATCTTTCATCACTTCCAACTCCACAGCACTCAGCTTTCGTCTTCGAACAATTCACCGATTGTGATGTTAAGAAGAGCATACTGTCTATAACATCGAATGCAGTTGGAATTGACTGTGTAAGCCGTAACATGATCTGATGATATTCTCAACCAAATCCTTCCTATCATAACCCATATTCTGAACTTTTCTATAGCTAATAGTCAGTTCCCTACTGCTTGGAAGGAGGCTGAAATCATTCCTTTACCTAAGACACGCAATCCTTCATCTAACACTCATTTCCGTCCTATATCTATCTTACCTTTCCTTTCAAAAGTGTTAGAGCGCCTTGTTCACTCTCAGCTCACCAAATTCCTTAACACGAACTCTCTTCTCAATCCCTTCCAGTCCGGTTTCCGTCCTGGCCACAGTACTGTTACGGCTTTAGTCAACGTCACGGATGATATCAGATTAGGCATGGAGGCGGGAAATCTCACGGTCTTGTGCTTGTTAGATTTTAGTAACGCCTTCAATACCGTAGATCCCGATATCTTGCTTGGTATACTCAGCTCTATTAACATATCTCCAACGGGAATTGGCTGGTTTCGTCCTGTCTGGTCGCCGTCAACGTACGCGTCTGGAGGAATTGTCTTCTTCTTGGTGTGATGTCGCAGTCGGTGTACCACAGGGCGGCGTTTTATCTCCACTATTATTCTCTATTTTTATTAATACTATCTCTAAACATATTACTTCATCCTACCACCTTTATGCAGATGATCTTCAGATATATACGCAGGCTCCCTTGGATCAGCTACATAATGCAATCAATACCATTAATCTGGACCTAGAGCGCATTTGTGCATGGAGCAACAATCACGGTCTTCAGGTTAATCCATCCAAATCCCAGGCAATTATTACTGGGAGCTCTTGGTTTATGTCACGCCTTGATATTACGCAGTTGCCCCAAATTACTTTTAATGGTACCCCTGTCGAAATAAGCGACACTGTTAAGAACTTGGGTGTCCATATTGATAATACATTGTCCTGGGATTATCAGCTACAAGAGGTTAGACGCAAAGTATTTGCATCTACGGGATCCCTGCGCAGACTGCGAATGCTGCTTCCGATTTCCACTAAAACTGCGCTGGCACAATCGTTATTACTCCCAATCCTTGATTACGCTGATGTCAGCTATCTTGATCTTACAGAGGAGCAACTTGATAAGCTTGAGCGACTCCAAAACGTTTGTATTAGATTCATATTTGGTCTACGCAAATATGACCATGTATCCGAATTCCGCAAGATGCTCAAGTGGCTCCCAATTCGCCTTCGCCGGAATACTCATATCCTATCTCTATTATACAATATACTGTTCAATCCTTGTACCCCCCGATATCTTAAAGAACGATTCAAGTTCCTCCATGACACACATTCTAGATCTCTGAGGTCATCAGAAAATTTAATATTGGAAATGCCGGTGCATTCCACTAGTTTCTCTGACAAGTGCTTCACTATTCAAGCAATTCGTTCAAATGGAATGCCCTGCCGCTACATATCAGACGCGCTCAAACAATAGTATCTTTTAAAAATATGGTAAAGGATTACTATCTCACTTCCGTTAACTACAAACTCGCTAACGCTATCTATATCTTCTATTCTATCTATCTATATATTAAAGTATCCTTTTATCTATCTCTTGAACTTCACAACCATCTACTCTCTTTGTAAAACCTTTTATTTTTATGTATAATATTTATATTACATTGTGCACAACCCCTATCAATTTCAACAATTTTCTTTCCATCCTGAGGTTGTCTGGAAGAAATTGCTCTTTAGCAATAAGGCCGCCTGTTGTACAGTCTTTTTAAAAATATGTGTATATATTTGTTTATGTTTTTGTGTACAATAAAGAGTATTTGATTTGACTAAAACAAAGTCGTCCGTTCCGTATGTATGCTTATCTTTAAAACTACAAAACGGATTTGGATGTGATTTTCACCAATAGAGTGGTTCTTCAGGGAGGTTTTTTGTATATATAATTTGTCAAGCGGGCGAAGCTGCGGGCGTCCGCTAGCTCTATATAATTGGGACTGTATTTGTTTTCATAAAGTAAAGTGCAGAAATATGTATGTGTAAAATGAAATTAAATGGTTTGTCTTATTTCATATTCATAACGATCCAATGGATTGACTTCAAAGGCGATAGTGATGTAAAGAATTGAAATTTCATATTTTTGTAGATACTTTCATATAGACGTATAATCATACCTAATCCAGGAGCAGACAGACAGATGTAAATTACACACCTAGCTACATTTTACCAGCAATAATTTTGGTCCCGTTACGGGGGTATCGTTACGGGGGATACGTTATCGTAACATTGTTGGTGATAGCACAATTGGTGAATATTTATTAGTTATCTGGCACCTTAGCCAAAGAGAATCAATACTTCTGTAATCCGTAGTTAAATGCCTAACAACCAGAACCGATGTTACTACATGGTAGGCCCTGAGGAGTCCGACGCCCCTTATGTGTTTCGGGGGCGTCGCTTCTGTGTCGATAAGGGGCCATATGCGCCCGAAAGAGCGCCCCTTTGCCGGGCCGCCGTTGTTTAACAGTTTCTGCCTATCCAGGGACCCAGCTAAGGCGAAGGAGCACCGTGGATAGGTTTTAGTGGGTAGTCCGGCCCGCCTTCCATCCTAGGGCCGGGAGTCCCACGGGACACGGAAGCCTGGTGAAGAGGCTAAATGAATCACCAACCTCGTTAAAAAAAAGTTAACATACATGGTAAGTGTAATTTAATTTGTTCTAATGAAGTAAAAATAGTTATAAATCTTTTAATCGATGTCGAAATTCTCGAATGTCCCAAGTCTAGCAGTCGTGCGTCACCTGTCTATGTCTTCGATGACAAATATTTAAATTATGTGAGCATCCCCAGGCTATCGATCACTCGATATATCGATGTTTACAGATGAAAATATAAATGAAATATGTTACCTGGGGAATCGGCCCAGTTTACGTAATGATCAAACTTCAAGTTTGATAATCACAGCTCATAAATTGTAATATTATGTAATCATGATGTTGCTAACTTTGAGATTAATATTATGATGAATATTGGTACTTGGTACTTATAAGTGTTTAATCGCTCAAACTTACTGGCTTCGCTAGAACCAGCGACTGTTCCCTTTTCAGAAGGAACGTTTTACCAAACCCGACACCACTAGCCCGAGGCCTCTCGTATTGTGATGATTATTGTATCAATGTGAGGCAGTGACGGCGCGGCGGTGCTTCAGATTTTTGCGAAAAAGTTAGCATACATTATCACTACATACCTATTATGAAATGTGTTATTGAGGGGCTCGTGGTCTAGTGGAAACCGACAATGTTAACACATTGCAAAGGTTAAGCAACATCGAGTCAGGCCGGTCTTAGGATGGGTGACCATTTCTTAAGACACTGAGACCCCTCCGTCGGCTCGGAGAGCACGTTAAGCCGTCGGTCCCGGTTGTCATACAAACATCTATGGCAGTCGTTAGGGGTAGTTGGATCCCTAAATCTAAAATTCGACCGGTCTAACTACAGAACTTCGATGTCGCCCATGGGTTGTGCAGGTCAGATGGCAGTCGCTACACGGAAAATATCGATGTTCAGCCGAATCGCAGTTAGACTGGAAAGCCGACCCCAACTTTAGTTGGGAAAAGGCTCGGTGAATGATGATTATAAAATATGTACGAGCCAATTATGCTCGTACAGCACTTTTATTCGGTATAATAAATGCCGTAGTAATCAATAGAATTCAGTCGTAACTTTACAGCCGCAACGCGCTAATTAGACATTATTTACAAGTGCACTCACGTGAATCATAGTGCGACTCAGACTATCATTAACATTAAAAATAATACAATTGAATTGAGGACCTCCTCCTTATTTTGAAGTTGGTTAAAAATAACCACCCGTTTGACGCCAGGTTGAACTGTTGACACTGGAAATTCTCTGTGTGCTCACCAGAGGCGCTCGGCAATGGACGTATGAGTAACCGCGGAAATAAAAAAAAATAGTACGAACTGCTAGTATGTTTCGTATTTATGAGTATATACACACACACACACACACATATATCACGCCTATATCCCCGAACGGGTAGGCAAAGGCGCATTACACACCCACAATTTGCCAGTATTTTAAGTCCCACGTAATAGGGGGCAAGTCTATTGCCGTCACCGGGCACACATATAATGGTTATGTCCAAAATGGTCGAATGAATTTATGAATTCAATAAAAAGTACTTAGCAGCTATAGTAATTTTAAAAATAAAAAAAATTGAAACCCCTTGCCTTGCGATGAAATGTTGATGAAAGGCAACAAAATCTTGTGTGCCAGCCGCTATGGCACAGCCAATTAAAGTCCTGGGCGTTTCGGACTATCGGAGTATATACAGAATAACAGATTTCAGGTATTATAAAACAGATCGTTTGGTAAGTTTAACCTCATAAATCAAGGGACAGGACGACAACGTTGCGGAGATTAAGAGAGCAACTTTTAATCTGCCAACCAATGAGATTACGTGACCGGGATTTGGTCGAAGTACAGACTTAGGTTAATAAAATATTTTTTTTTTCGTAGGTACAAACAGTGAAATTGGTCCCACCACTACCCGGTATGTGTGGTTGTCCAGGTCCACTGGCTTGCACTTTGGCGTATCTTTCAGCTTTTACAAAATGATGTAACTCTGACAGTCTCGGTGTTAATGAAGATCTGGCATTTTATTAACTGAACTGACGGTAAACAGTTACCAGAACTGTTCAAGAGTATTCTAGAAGTAGGTATTACTCACATGTACTGTGGGAAGGGGTCCTTACCTTTTACTCTCCATTCTTCAAATCAAATAAAGGTTAAATATAATCACAAAAGAAATTCCTTTACAATATAGCAATAATAATACATGTATGTACAAAGACATGCCTCAACAATTGACTACATACATTCATGTAGTAATTAGAGATTGATTGGAGTTTCGAGTAACACCTGGTGATGTTCTATAACTCACTGATACCATTGGCTTCACTTGCTATAGATTCCTCCTTTCAAACTCCTACAGGAACAGTTTGTCGGGAAAAGATAAAAATCATAGTAAAAGATGTCTAAAGCACTCAGGGAAAATCAAATTTAAATCAGTTCAGTAGATCCAAAGAAAATACCCCTTGCAACCTACCAAACACTACCTTTTTAGGGTTCATGAAATTAGCTGTGTGACCGTACGTCTGTCTCTACGCTCTTTCTCATAAACAATCATAGTTAGAAAGTTCAAAATTGTCACAGATGATAACCTAACAACATAATAATATGCTAAAAAATACAATAAAATAAATATTTAAGCTCCCATACAACAAAACGTGATTTTTTTTGCCGTTTTTAGAGAATGGTACGGAACCTTTCGTGCGCGAGTCCGAGTCGAAATTGCCCGGTTCTTTATAATATAAGTATAGAGTAGTACGTTATATCTATAAGTAAAACATTAATAGAAAATAGAAAATCAAAACATTTCTTTTTTTTTATTTTTTTTTTCCTTTAAATTACTACTACTTCCTTTAAATTACCACTGCTTTGTTTTTAAATTACTAATACTTTTTTTTTTTTTTTAATTCCGCGGACCAAGGCCGCGGCCGCTCTAACGTCCGTTGCCGGGCGTCTCTGGTTACTAGCAGGGGGTATGTCCAGTGGCGCCCGGCGGACTTTGACCACCTCTGTGGTATCTGCGGGTGTTTGGTCGGGACGAGAATCCCGCGTCGTTGGGGTAGGGTTTTATCCCGCGTCAGTGAGTGAATCTGGTTGCGTGCTATGGGGCAAAGGCCCGGCAGCACGCAACCCTTCTAGCCTGCTTCTGTAAGGACGGCGGGTGGCGATCTCGCCGTCCTCAGGCCCCGATCATGGAGGTCGATAGTCTTGGGCGTAGGCGCGGAGTCTGGGGCGCCCTGGCCGCGGACTACGGAACTCGGCGGGGAGGGAACGCTCCCTCTCCCTCCCGGCCGCCTCCTTCGCGAGCATGGCTTGCTCGCAGAAGGACATGGACGCGTTCCACCTACTCTCGCTGGATACCATGGCTTGAAGCATGGTCCCCAGCGAGAGGGTATCCACGCCCAGACCAACTACGAGGTCCCGGCGCTGACTCGCCCACGCTGAGCACTCCACCAACGTGTGGAGTGCGCAGTCGTCGTCAGAAAACTCGCGTTGTGTTGACACCGGGGTGTGACCTCACGATGCATGCGAAACAGATAGCTACCGAAGCATCCATGCCCGGCAACGATCTGCATCGCACGGTACGTGATGTCACCATGCTGCCTGTGGTCCCGCTCCAGCGCCTCCTTGCGCCATTAGAACAATGACGCAAGGGCTCTCGCTTCCAGGTCCCATGGAGGGGTCCCGGCTAGGAGACATGCAGCCTCTCCGGAGATCGTGCGGTACCCCCGTATGGTTCTGACGGCCAAGGTTCGAAGCGGTCTGTTTAACAGAGTCACGTTCCCCCTGACCGCCAACCTATCCGCCCATACGGGAGCCCCGTATAGGGCCATACTCCGCACGATCCCCAGGTACAGTCTCCTGCAGGAAGCGTTGGGTCCCTTTAGGTTGGGCATCAGTCGCGAAAGCGCGACCGATGCCTGCGTCACCTTGGGGACCAAACTTCGGAAATGTGGTCCGAAGTTCCATCGGCTATCAAGTACGATCCCTAGGTACTTCATCGAGGGCTTGATGCCGATGCTAACGCCTCCCACATTTATGCTGGAACCTTCGGGTGGACCGTTCCGAGGTCAAATTACTAATACTTGCTTTTAAATAAAGAATGTGTGTGAGAGAAAAATGTTTTAATCCCATAATTTTAAACTTTTTATTTCTTCTATCTATTCTTGGTAGAAATTAAAAATTAAAGCCATTGAAGTCAAGATTCCAATGCAATTACCAAGATAATCGATATTTGCTCGGCTCGTTTCTTTGAAAGTTTCTCGGTACTCAGTAATCTCAAACCGGTTATTAATATTTTCTAATTTCCTAAAAGGAAAGACACTGGCACAAAAGAGTTCCATGAAATCCCGTTAATTACCTGGCAATCTGTGGAAGATAGTGGAGTCAAATTTATGTCGGAGTTTACATAATATAGGCACTAGAGGGGCTCGTGGTCTAGTGGTAACCGACACTTTGCAAAGGTTAAGCAACATCTAGTCAGGCCGGTCTTAGGATGGGTGACCATTTCTTAAGACATTGAGACCCCTCCGTGCCTCGGAGAGCACGTTAAGCCGTCGGTCCCGGTTGTCAAACTAACATCTATGGCAGTCGTTAGGGGTAGTTGGAGCCCTAAATCAAAAATCCGACCTGTTTAACTACAGAACTTCGATATCGCCCATGGGTTGTGGAGGTCAGATGGCAGTCGCTTCACGGAAAATATCGAAGTTCAGCCGAATCGCAGTTAGACTGGAAAGCCGATCCCAACTGAGTTGGGAAAAGGCTCGATGAATGACATAATATAGGCACTTTTATGCTAGACTATCAGATCGTGATATAGTTTTCTCGTTCCGGAATCCTCATTGATTTCGCAATAATTTTAATAGCTCCTATTGGTTACCTATCTTAATTCCGAATATCATATTCCCGAAAACGTTTGGACATTTTTTCATAATCCAGTTTTTACAAATTCCGAAGTTTTGTTTGCCATATAATCGCTACTCCGAATTTCATTTGCCCATTTATTCATTTGAACGACGTTTTAGAATCCAGACGAATGAGTTCCAGACACACGAAATCTAAATGCACAAAATCCAGATGACCGTAATCCATATTCACGAAAGCCCAATTTTTAAAACACAAATTTTTGAAATACTGTTAATTGATATCCAGACAAACAATATCCAGATTTTTAAAATTAAAATAAACGATATCCAGAAAAATTAAATCCTTTTATATTAAATAAATAAATAAATAATTAAAGGTTTGCAATTTTGTTCGGTATTTTAGTCATCTGGCAACATAAATCAGTTAAACCTATCTGTAATAGGCAAATAATGCATGGGAAACAAAAAATAATATTATGTATTTCAATAGTTTAGCTGGAACACCATTGTATGGGAACCAAATAAAAAGATTATGCAAATCTGGCAATAGTTTATCAGGAATATGATTGTATGGGAAACAAAAAAAAAGTATTCTGAGAATCTGATATCTGGATTATAAGAATATGGGAAACAAAAAATTACTTTATGAAAATTTGGTTTTAGTGCACCTGGAAATTGATTCATCTGGGAAATTAAAAAGGGAATTTTAAAAAGTTGTCATTCATTACATCTGTTTTTTTAAAGTTCTACCAACCGTTTTCGGGGTTTTAAGATTCGGATAACAGAAATTCGAGATTTCAATAGGTTACACTCCTATTCGATAAAATCAATTTTTGAAAATTTTGTTTTTGTGGCTGTTTGTTCAGGCTAATCTCTGAATCGGCTGGACTGGTTGGAACGGGACTTTTACTGGCAGATAGCTGATGTTATAATATGTAACTTAGGCTTGTTTTAATTTCGGAATATATATGTCCCCATGGGAATTGGGAATTAGAACAATTCCATGCAGGCTGCGAGTATCCGCTATTTATTTATGCAGTGATCACCCTCGTTTGCTAAATCAGTCTTGTTTGGGCCGCGTTTTGATGCGGACGCGTGTGCTGACTAATACCTACTCGTAATAGTGTAGCGCGGCGTCAGCCGTTGCACGTATCGCGATGAGTTCGCAACTCGTCCCAAATGAGTTACTGGCGTTCCTGCAACAGAAGCTGGATGTGATGGACGAGCTGTCGGCTATCCAGATCTGTTCGTCGAGTTTCAGCCAGGAAGAGATAGCTGCCTCTAAGCGGCTACTGTACAGCGTGCTCAATAAGAGCGACCAGATGGTGTCCCGCAGGCGTGACGGGACAACAAAAAGCATACAAGACATCATCACGCTGCTTAAGGCAACCGATCCCGACGACGTGCCTACGTTTGTGGCCCAGGACTTATCGAAGCTTCCTCCGGTCACATTCGACCACGTCGACGTTACCTGCCTTTTAAAGGACATAGTGTCCTTAAAGGCGAGCTTGGCGGACGTCCAGACGAGGTTGGCAACGACCGAGGATATCGTTGTGAGTTTGCGTAAAGAACTTATTACTTTGCGCGAGTCTACAGCGGTATCTAGGTCACCACCTAACGCCAACATAAACATGCGTCGTGAAGCTGACCTCAATGCGAGTTACGCGTCAGCAGTTTTGTCGCCGTCATCGAGTGCTGAGCGCGCAATGCCCCGCACTGCACCCGCCCCCGCGGCCCCTACCTGTAAGGCCGCGCGAACCCCGCGCCCCGCTCCGCTGCCCGTACCTACAGCCCCCATGAAACGACAAAGTTTCGTCACCATCAGCGCAACGACCGCTCCACCGAAGCCACTACCACAGAAGGTACCGGATGTGGCTACTGATGGTTTCGTGACAGTGCAAAGGAAGCGCCGATCACGAACCAAAGTGAACCGTTGCGGCACTGATGCAGCACAGTCCAGCCCAGCGTTGCAGGCCGCAATACCGAGTACACCCGTGTATGTCTCCCGCCTACACTACACCACTAAGGCGGATGACATCGGACAGTACGTGCGCAAGAAGGCCAACTTCACGCCGAGAGTGCAGCTGTTGGAGGCGAGCCGTAACGTCAGTTTCCTGTCGTTCGTGGTGCGAGTGCCCAACACTAGACTGAGCCTCGTCATGGAGGAAACCTTCTGGCCACAGGGCGTGGTGTTCCGTCGCTTCCGCGGATCGCTACCACTGGTACGCAAAAAGACCGAAGTGCGATAGTGAAGTGTGTACTAACAATAGTCTTAAGATTCTATTACTAACATACATTTTGTAATATCTATATGTATTCTTAGTTTTAAGGTATTTATCTATGGGCCGTAGAATAAGTTTATACCAACTGTAACTTTTCTATTTGTTGCCTGAAATAAATAAATAAATAAAAAAAAAAAAAAAAAAAAAAAATAAATAAGGGATGGCGTATTGACTGCAGTACTCGTATGTATTTAAGTATGACAAGAATAATAAGAAAGAAAAGAAAGAAGATTATTATTTATTTTCTTTTTTTATTGTTGATAAAATTGAGTAAATGTAGATGACTATTTTCAGCCTGTAATCATTGGATCGATTTGTGTGGGTACACCTGCAGGCGGTTTGTGATCTTAGAACGTTTTTACAAATTCTCCGTTTTCAGATTTCTCCTTTTTCACAAACGAGTATACTCACTAATGCCTGATCTATATAACTGTATACTCAGTCATTATCGTCAGTGTCTACAAAATTCTTCAGGCTAATTTCGACCTACTTTTAGTTAGATTAATTCGCAAAATGAGCTTGTGGTGGGTCAGGCATGATTCAATTGGTTCGATAGTACTTTGAAAGTAATATACTCAATACTCAATACATTTATTGCTTCTATAATGTGGTACAGATGTTAAAATAGTTAAAGTTACAATTATGGACCCTGTCGGGCACAGCACAATGTTTGTCTGGAGAGAGGAGGAATTTTACCTGCTAGCTGCATATATTTATTTATTTCGTTTTATATTATTTATTTATCACAGAGATAAGAGATTAATATAACAGATTTTCACTTCCTATACTTATAATGAAACGGGGTCGTTCTTCCGCAGACTCATATTACAGCTATTTACTTAGTGAATGTTATTTACTTAAAATTCCCAATTTCCCAAGGACACTTTCTTTATCGCAGAACCTTGTCTGTGAGCTAGTGCGCCGCGTGCTGGTGAGGATGACTTGGGTCATATACTTACTAATACATTCATCATACCTAAGCCTTTTTCCAATCCTTCAGTCTAACTGCGATGCAGCTGAAGTTCAATATTTTCCGTGAATCGACTGCCATCGGACAACCTCCACAACACATGGGCGATATCGAAGCTCTGTAGTAGGACCAATCGGATTTGGTTTTAGAGCTCCAAATAACACCCTTAATGTGCTTAACGTGCTCTCTGAGGCACGGATAAACAGCAACATATTATATCAATGAAAAAAAAAAAGAAATAAATATAGCCGCTATTATAGCTAACCAGTTTGTTCTTCACGTGTACTGTAGCAGGTGTACATCTATTCATGGTTTATTTATATCGAGTCGAACAACCAACGAATTCTATCTATTGCTGTACATATTCCATAATGACCTATTGCTAGACACTGACTTAATAATAATCTATCGACTGTTACCGTGGAATAATCGGTAGTGCATATCAATCGATAATGCGGGCGGACACGCAAGTATCGGCTATCATGCTAGCACATAGCATTACAGCGCGTGCGGTTTTAGATTGAGATTTTGTGAAAGTTTTCTCGTTACCAATTCTCATTGGAATAAATTATATAAACAATTACGCCTATTTATTGAAGGGGTAGGCAAATGTGAATTCCACACATATTTAGACAGTAATTTTGATGATCTCAAGTAATAGAGGGCTAGCCTATGACTGTTTTACAATTATGTACAGCGTAAGATAGGTATTTGTTGTTTGTAAAAACAGAAAAGTATCAAAATAAAACAACATTAATATAACACTTAAAAAAACCCGGTATATCAGTGACAACTCTTCATCACCTAGGATGGTGAGGAGATCTTAAACATTTATAGCCAAAAAACAATTTGATCACATTGACTTTAAAACATAAAAGACTGTATCTACATTCATTAGGGAGCAGGAATAACATGTTATTCGTCGCGTGTGAAAAATAGATGTTTTTGAATGTGTATATACTGCAGCTATTACACAAAGTCCGGCTCAGAAATAAAGTGTATTTATGAAGGCAGCTTGCACTGTAATTACTTAAGGCCGTAGCTGTAGACGAACAATTTACATGTAAATCAGGTACTCTAACGGTAGTAGTCGCCAACACTGAAATAGTATGATGTATCGGTAAAGGCACAGAATAGTTAATAGTATCTGCTAGCTTAGTAAAGGATATTCTATGGAACACACACATATCACGCCTATATCCCCAAAGGAGTAGGCATAGGTGCATTACACACCCACAATTTGCCAGTATTTTTAGTCCCACGTAATAGGAGGCAAGCCTATTGTCATCACCGGGCACTCTAGAAAGTGGGTTATGACCAAAATGGCCGAATTAATTTAATAAAATAAGCAGCTATATTATAATTTTGAAAACTAAATTTACAAAAACTTACGTACCTGCCGCTGTGGCACAGCCAATTAAAATCCTGGGTGTCTCGGACTTTTGGAATTTTTTTACACGGTGTCATCTAGCTAAAAGTAAGCCAGTTATAAGCTTGTCTTATGGGTGTAATGTTGTAATTTTTGTAGTGGCATTATTTCATTTTAGTTGGTTGAAATTGGGATAATTTAGCGGCAACACTGGCTCTCTTCTGATTGGACGCTGTGGATGTCATCAAGCTGACATCCATCTTTACACTTTTACAAGTAGACTACAAATGTCTGCATTTATTATATTACCGGCCAAATTGTCAACATACCTGACAGAGGCTATTACCAAAAATTGAATTGAATTGAATTATATTACAATTTAAGTTATTGTAATTTATTTCAACGTTTGGTGGGTTTTAACCAAAATCTTCCTATCGCTGGCGTTGTTGCCTAGCCCAGCGTGTCTGCTGTATAATTTTACAGAGGGATTTCTCGTTGATTTCAGATTTTTAAGTATGCACGTGATAAGTATGCATGGTGAGTTTGTCTTGCCGAGACCGTAATCAAGTTGATTTAAGGAGGAATCTTTGCCTGATTTTGCCAGGATTGACTGGGGACCTGCAAGATACGCTTGCTTGCAGTTTGTTACAATAATTACCATATATTACATATTAGAACTTGGGTGTAGCTTGGATATTCGCCTCCGAAAGGTAAGTGCATATGATATGTACGGCGGGTAGGCGCTTAAATAATACAGTGGCTCAAATGAATATTTTATTTCTATCATTGACATCCTAACTTCCAAAATTAAAAACATTACATGAAGGATGGAGGATGGCGTACCTTACCGGGAAGTATCCTAGGAAATCTTACACTTAATTACCACAGTATCTTTCTAAACATAAAATCTATCGTTACTGACCAAGCACACCAACCTATTACCCTGTATTAAAAGATAATATAGTATCTAGGATAGACTTTAATTGTATCCTAGGTTAAAAGTAGATTAATTTAATACCTTGCTAAGAGGGAACTTCCGTTCCCCTATATTGTCTTAAGGGCTTTTGTAATAAATAATACAGTGGCTCAAATGAATATTTTATTTTTATCATTGACATCCTAACTTCCAAAATTAAAAACATTACATGGGATGCTAAATACACATCAAATACCTACTTGCTAGGACAAAATCTTGTGTGTTCACAAAGAAAGAATCAAAGAATCAATTTCATTTATTCAGTTTAGGCACATAAAGAGCACATATGAATGTCAAACATTTTACAATTTATTGTCAAGTAATATTATAAAAATACTAAATTAAGTATATAAATAATCATTTGAAAACTTTCGCTGGTTCGGTAAGTTGGTTCTCCTGAGAAGATACCATCAAGAAACTCAGGTAGATTATCCGGGGTGCGAGATCGGGAACCTCCACGCGTGCCCTGCGGCTTCTTTGTCCCTATGGGTAATATTTCCTATGGAGAACGGAAGCTGGGGGGCCGGTGCACTCTGGGCAACGGAGTATATGACAACACCCCTGCCACGGCAGAGGAGTTGTTAATGCTCCGGCCAATATCCGGCAGCTGACCCCATTGCACGAGGGGGTCGTAGGATGGCGGACCTGCAAGGCCCGCGACTCGCTCACTAGCTCTGAGCGAGTGAAGCGAGTGGCCAAGTCTCCTGGCTCTGCCCTCTTCCATCTTTGCTTTCAAAGATGAGTAAGAGGGCAGCCGACGTAGATACGGCCGCGACCTTGGGCCGCGGATTCAAAAAAAAATAAAAAAAACCTAGATTATCCATTTTCTTTTTTAATATTGTTTTAAAACAATGGTAAGTAAAATGTTTTTAAGAAAAAACTTTTTAAAATTATATAATAGCATTAATTTTTCGCAGAATTAAAAAGACAACAAAACGTCGACAATTGTTTCGCCTCTAAACGAGGCATTATCAAGACTGTGAGAACAGCCGGCTGTTCTCACAGTCTTCGTTCGTCGACGTTTTGTTAACTTTTTAATTCTGCGAAAAATTAATGCTATAATATAATTTTAAAAAGTTTTTTCTTAAAAACATTTTACTTACCATTGTTTTGTCATGGATTTTCGCCAAGTAACGCCTGTTTCTATCCAATATTTAATATTGTTTTGTTTACATTGTTACAAGTGGCCAATAACAGAAGATTAGGGTGACCATGCATTTTTATCATTAAGATATTCGTCTATATTATAGTAGCCTTTCTTCATCAAACATTTTTTAACTACTATTTTAAACTTATTAAGAGGCATGTCAACCAAATCCTGAGGAATTTTATTAAATATTTTTATACATTTGCCTACAAACGAGTTACCAACTTTGTGTAGTCAAATTTTTGTCATTGCCAGTTTATTTTTATTTCTTGTACTAAAATTATGGTTATCGGAATTTTTTTTGAAGAGATCTATGTTCTTCCGTACATATAAGATGTTGTCGTAAACATACAGCAAACAAAGTTTAGTCTTGTAGGTCGAACTTCGACCCACGAACTCTTAAGTCCAGTGGTTAGCTTTCACAGTGTCACTAACCATTTGAAAATTCAGGTAGTTTTTTTTTTTTTTTTTTAATTCCGCGGCCTAAGGCCTCGGCCGCTCTAACGTCCATTGCCGGGCGTCTCTGGTTACAAGCAGAACGTATTTCCAGTGGCGCCCGGCGGACCTTGACCACCTCTGTGGTCTCTGCGGGGGTTAGGTCGGGATGAGAATCCCGCGTCGTTGGGGTAGGGTTTTATCCCGCGTCAGTGAGTGATCTGGTTGCGTGCTATGGGGCAAAGGCCCCGCAGCACGCAACCCTTCTAGCCTGCTTCTGTAAGGACGGTGGGTGGCGATCCCGCCGTCCTCAGGCCCCGATCATGGAGGTCGATGGTCTTGGGCGTAGATGAGTCTGCGGCGCCCTCGCCGCTGACTACGGAACTCGGCGGGAAGGGTACGCTCCCTCTCCCTCTCGGCCGCCTCCTTTGCGAGCATGAGTTGCTCGCAGAAGGACACGGCCACGTTCCACCTACTCGCGCTGGAGACCATGGCTTGGAGCATGGTTTCCAGCGAGAGGATATCCATGCCCAGACCCACTACGAGGTCCCGGCGGTGACTCGCCCACGCTGAGCACTCCACCAGCGTGTGGAGTGCGGTGTCGTCGTCGGAAACCTCGCAGTGTTGACACCGGGGTGTGACCTCACGATCATTCAGGTAGTAGTTCAAAGTGAATTAAACAAAATATAATTACATACACAATCACACGCAGTGATTTTGTGTAAAATATTTTTATGTAAAAGAATTATTACAGAAGTAGGATTCTAAAGTAGCAATTATACAACATTGTTTTAACATCAAAGTACAATTCGAACGATCTTCACGAACGCAATTAAAACCATAAAGATAGAATCCGTACATAAAATGTTATCTTTGGCCTATTTGGAGACTATAAATTGTAGTCTGGAAAAATCTACCAATTTCTACTACTGTAATAAGAGGTGTTATTGAAGGGATAAAGGAGGTAGGATGTCGTCAGATAGGTTTAGGACGATAATCGCGTGTTTATAAATTAAACAGTTAAGTACATATAAAAAAGAGAATTTAGCTCGACCAGAGATTAAATATACCCAAAGGGTAAAATGTGATCCTATTACTAAAGCATCAAATACACGTAACGGTGTACTTGTGCAAACCTTTTTTTTTAAATTCCGCGAGACCACGGCCGCTCCCATGTCCATTGCTACGGGTGTCTCTGGTACACACCAGAAGGTTGCAAATTTCCAGTGGCACCTGGCACTTGTGCAAACCTAGTACAAAAATTAGACTCGTGCAAACCGATTTTGTACTAGGTTTGCGTAAGTATACCTACCGTTACGTTTATTTGATGCTTAAGACTTCACTGTCCATCCGTCCGTCTGTCACCAGGCTATCTCATTAACCGTGATAGCTAGACAGTTGACATTTTCACAGATGATGTACTCGTATTTCTGTTGCCGCCTGCCAACAACACTAATACAACAAACTTGATTTTTTGGTCGTTTTGTACGGAACCCTTTGTTCGTGAGTCCGACTCGTACTTGGCCATTTTTAATGTTGTTACCTTTGTACGATTATTTGCGCTGTTTGGGGTTAAAACTCCGGTGGACATCGGGTCCCAGCCTCGCTGTCTTATTAGCTCCAGAATTTTTTATGTTTCTTTTCAAGGTTGTAGACACAGCTGTTCATTGCACCCACTTTTCGCCAGTCACTGATGTTCCAAAGATATAGGGGGTGAGCCTATTGCCGTTTCCAAGTCCCATTTATGAATAACTGCAATACGTATCTACGTATATACTGTAATACTGTAATACGTATCTAGATTTATTATAATTATTGTATAGTTTTAATAGTTTATTTATTAAAATTAATTTATAATAAGTATTTGGCACCAATATTTTACCCACCTTAAAGTTTGTCTCTCTAAATACCTGTCCATCCTAAGGTTGCCTGTAAGATATTGCTTTTAGCGATAAGGCCGCCCTTTGTACATCCTGTATTTTTTGTATCCTATGATTTTTTAAATTGGTGTACATTAAAGTTTATTCAATTCAATTCAATTCAATAACTACTTACGTTCCCCAATAGTGTGGATACACTCAGCCTTATCCCAACTCAATTCGGGTCGGCTTTCCAATCTAACTGCAATGCAGCTGAACTTCAATATTTTTCGTGAAGCGACTACTATCAGACCTCCACAACCCAGGGGCGATATCGAAGTTCTGTAGTTAGACCAGTCGGATTTTGTTTTAGGTCTCCAAATGACGGTTGTATTACAACCGGGACCGACGACGGCTTAACGTGCTCTTCGAGGCACAAAGGGGTCTAAATGTCTTAAGAAATGGTCACCCATCCTTTTTTTTCTTGTATCAGGTCGCCCGCCTGATGGAAAGCCGTTACGACATCTGGCGATTGTGGGAGACTCTCACAGTACGCAATCATCATTCACCGAGCCTTTTCCCAACTCAGTTGGGGTCGGCTTTCCAGTCTAACTGCGATGTGGCTGAACTTCGATATTTTCCGTGAAGCGACTGCCATCTGCCCTCCACAACCCATGGGCGATATCGAAGTTCTATAGTTAGACCAGTCGGATTTTTTATTAAGGGCTTCAACTACCCCTAACGACTGCCATAGATGTTCGTATGACAACCGGCACAGACGGCTTAATGTGCTCTGCGAAGCACGGGGGGGCTCAGTGTCTTAAGAATGGTCACCCATCCTAAGACCAGCCTGACTAGAAATTGCTTAACCTTTGCAATGTGTTAACATTGTCGGTTACCACTAGACCACGAGCCCCTCTCTCACAGTCTCACAGTTCGCAATATGTACCTATTATTAAGCCCTCAACTTGGCGACCTAGTGATGTGTGCCTCTTCACGCTCCTTCACGACCTAAGACCGGTCTGGCTAGATGTAAGCAACATCTAGCCGTCTGGCTAGATGTAAGCAACATCTAGCCAGGCCGGTTTAGGACCTTTGTAATGTGTTAACATAGTCAGTTACCGTTAGACCACGAGCCTCTCAACGAGCCTCACGAGCGAAGACACTGCCACTAACTAGTATTACCTATAATATCAATATTTACTTTTCTGAATTTAGTAAGATTACCTACATGGACGTGCAGGCATTATTAAAAAAGTAACGATGACAGCTGTCAAGCGTCTCTCAAAAATACAATGCTAAAATATGTATGGAGTATGAAGGTAGGAGACTGTTGCTATTGATGTGAGGGTATTTTCTGTAAAAAATGTGTAATGTAGAGATTGTAGGTAGGTAGGTATTTAACATTGATTCTGACTGCTGAGAGATTAAAAATAAATATAAATCATTAAAATAGGTGTTCTACTACTCTAGTAGAACACCTATTTTAATGATTTGTATTGAAGGATCAGGTTTTTTGAGCTTGCAACGGAATCTGACCTGTTTTGCCTTACACTGACGACTTGTACACCTATTTCACTAATTTTTAAGAAAAAACTTGGGTTACGGAATTATCATAGGTTATCTAACTTATTACTGTCTTCATAGTGTTAAGACGGTGTATTAGAATACAAGCATGTTTGTTTATAATATTTATTTCAGTTTAGATTGAGGAGCCACTTTTCGTATCTTAATGAAATTTATCTATATACATTTCATTAAGGAGCCACTTTATGTTCTTATAACTTTTGAACTACAAAATCTAGGACTGATCCTACAAAAATTTTAAACTTTATACTAAATACCTATGTATGTAGTTGTAAGTTTAACTTACTAACAAGTTAGTAGACAAAATCTGAATTTGGTAGTATTAAAATTAAAAAGTTATCAAACATTATATGTGGCTAAGTGTGGATAAGATTAAGTAATTAAGTATTTGGGAGATATATCACATTTCAACTGGCTCCTCAATTGAGATGCTTCAAAAAATATATTTGCCTCTAATCTTCTCTCGAAGGCTACGAAATCATACCTATTTTTGGTAAATTTCATCCATGATTTTCCTAGTTCTAAACATTTAGTTTGAGGAGCCACCTTTATGTTTTTATAACTTTTAAAGTATACTACAAAATCGAGGAGAAACTACAAAATTTTTAAACTTACTACTAAATACCGATATAAATTTCATAAAAATACGCCAAGTGGCTCCTCAATCTAAACGGACATCATAATTTATTATTATATCGTCACTTGTATGGAAAAGTTGCGAATGTGGAAATTTCAAATTTTACAGGAGAACAAAAACAAAAATCTTAACAACACAAGTGACGATATGGGATCGTACCTCTAAAAAGGTTGAAATAAATACAAACAATATAAAAATCGTAATTTTATTTATTAATTCAACGTTTATTATAATCATATTAGGTCTCAATAGCTTCATATAATAATATTATATACATTTTAGAGAGATCACGACCTTCAAGGCGTTTTCCAAATAACCAATAGGGTAGATATCAAGTTGACGGTCAAATAACGTAATGTCAAAACGATTAGTCTCGTAGACAATTTGTATGAAATATCAAACTGTGACGTCACGTGAGAATCAGCACATCGCTAGTTAAATAGAGGTATGTGAGTGTCTGGGAGTTCGATTTTTGCTGAGCGCGTGCCTGGTGGCTTTTTAGGTTACCTCTGGCGCTCCGCAAAAATCGGGTTCCCAGACACTCACATACTGAACAACGTTTCTTGTCCTGCACCTGGAGCTAGTTAGGAATAACTAGTTCTTCTGTGCGGGACTATCAACTAATCAAGCATTACCTTAACATTGACGAAATCATCGATGAACATAGATGGAACCACGTTTTTTTTTAAAAAGAAGAAGAAATGCAGGTCACACGTTTAACCATTTAACCGTACGCAAGTAAAAGAATTGTAACATAATAATTTCACCACTTCTCCAAAATGAACACATTTGTTATGATATAATGGATGTCATTAGTGTCATTAGTTAACCAACTGTCAACTTTAGACAAGTGTAGGGCTTGTTTATATCGTACGGGATTATACGCGTCGAATAGCGGGGCAAAAATACTCGCTAGTCATATCAGACATTTTCTCTTAAAAAGGTAACTGTCTGTGGTAATGCAATTTGTTCATCGGTCGCTGAGATTCCGGCTAGCAACAACGGTTTCTTTGTAAAATGTGAATTCAGAACTGGTTTGTGGCTAATGGAAAAATCTAGAAACGGCTCGCGAGTTGATAAAAAGCCAATGCGCTGAGTCGCAAGTCTCTTTTACCTCTGTTCTCTCTCTGCTATATAACCTTTCTATACTTACCTAATTTAATACGCAAGATTCCACGTGTAAAAAGTATTCTTTACCGTGATCTTAGAATCTTTGATACTAAGATCACGGTACTTTCATACTAAGAACGGTGGCCGTTTTACGAAGACTATGAGTCTGCGTAAGGACTTGGGTTTTTGGCGAGCGCGTGACTGGTAGCCTTTTAGGTTACCTCTGGCGCTGGGGAAAAACCCAAGTCCAGGCGCACAATTCCAATACCGAACAACGTTTCTTCGTCCCACACCGTGAACTAGTTCAGAGTAACTAGTTCTTCTGGGATTACCTTGATATTGGCAAAATCATAGATGAACGATGGAACCACGTACCTAAAAGTCTGCGGTGTTCCACAGGGGTCGGTCCTGGGGCCGCTTCTGTGGAACATCGGCTACGACTGGGTGCTGCGGGGTGCGTTGCCTAGGGGCGTCGGCGTAACGTGCTACGCCGACGATACCCTCGTCACTGCGCGGGGTGCAACGTACCAGGAGGCAGCACTCAAGGTCACGACGGGTGTTGCTCGAGTCGTGGGTCGGATACGGCAGCTGGGACTGGAGGTGGCCTTGCACAAGTCCGAGGTTCTGTGTTTTCACAGACCTCGGAACGGTCCACCCGAAGGTTCCAGCATAAATGTGGGGGGCGTTAGCATCGGCATCAAGCCCTCGATGAAGTACCTAGGGATCGTACTTGATAGCCGATGGAACTTCGGACCACATTTCCGAAGTTTGGTCCCCAAGGTGACGCAGGCATCGGCCGCGCTTTCGCGACTGATGCCCAACCTAAAGGGACCCAACGCTCCCTGCAGGAGACTGTACCTGGGGATCGTGCGGAGTATGGCCCTATACGGGGCTCCCGTATGGGCGGATAGGTTGGCGGTCAAGGGGAACGTGACTCTGTTAAACAGACCACTTCGAACCTTGGCCGTCAGAACCATACGGGGGTACCGCACGATCTCCGGAGAGGCTGCATGTCTCCTAGCCGGGACCCCTCCATGGGACCTGGAAGCGAGAGCCCTTGCGTCATTGTTCCAATGGCGCAAGGAGGCGCTGGAGCGGGACCACAGGCCTGCGTCTCGAGAAATCGAGGACCAGCGGTCCCAACTCCGCCAGGATCTCATGGAGTCATGGAGGGTGCGACTTGAGCAACCCAAGTGGGGTACCACCATCATCGCGGCGGTGAGACCGATCATGGACGATTGGCTGCAGAGGCAGCATGGTGACCTCACGTATCGTGCGACGCAGATCGTTGCCGGGCATGGATGCTTCGGTAGCTATCTGTTTCGCATGCATCGTGAGGTCACACCCCGGTGTCAACACTGCGAGGTTTCCGAGGACGACACCGCACTCCACACGTTGGTGGAGTGCTCAGCGTGGGCGAGCCAGCGCCGGGACCTCGTAGTGGGTCTGGGCGTGGATACCCTCTCGCTGGAGACCATGCTTCAAGCCATGGTCTCCAGCCGGAGTAGGTGGAACGCGGCCGTGTCCTTCTGCGAGCAAGTCATGCTCGCGAAGGAGGCGGCCGGGAGGCAGAGGGAGCGTACCCTCCCCGCCGAGTTCCGTAGTCGGCGGCCAGGGCGCCCCAGACTCCGCGACTACGCCCAAGACTATCGACCTCCATGATCGGGGCCTGAGGACGGCGGGATCGCCATCCGCCGTCCTTACAGAAGCAGGCTAGAAGGGTTGCGTGCTGCAGGGCCTTTGCCCCATAGCACGCAACCAGATTCACTCACTGACGCGGGATAAAACCCTTCCCCCAACGACGCGGGATTCTCGTCCCGACCCAACACCCGAAGAGACCACAGAGGTGGTCAAAGTCCGCCGGGCGCCACTGGACATACCCTCTTCTAGTAACCAGAGACGCCCGGCAACGGACGTTAGAGCGGCCGCGGCCTCAGGCCGCGGAATTAAAAAAAAAAAAAAAAAAAAAAAAAACGTACCTAAAAGTCTGCATAAAACTGCTACATTTCTTACGTCACGTTATATACCGCTATATTCCTAGCAACTGTTATAAATACGTAAAATTTGGGTATAATAGAGTGTAATTATTTAGCAGACACGATAATTTAATGTTCCCGATGAATTCCTAGATAAACCACTAAGGCAGTCAGTTAAATAAAGAAATATATTTAACTCTCGTACGTTAGATAAAGTTGAAATGAAAAACGTCTTTCAGATCTCAAATCTCGATATGTCACAAGTATTAAGAGCGTTTTCAGCAGCGCGATCTGGCAACGTCGCATTTTGTCATATATTTTTCACAGTTTCATTAAAATTTACCAACAAACCCAGATGTATACCTATTAGCATTTGCTTGAAGCCATTAAAGGGTGCTTAGGGATTTATCAAAATTTTCAGGGTTTAAGTCATCGTCACGTGCATTTGCTGACAGACGAACGAATTCTGGCAAATAGTGCCCAAATACTGCAGTAGACTCACCACCTATCACGTGGGATCATGATCAGTGTATACTGCTCTACAACAAAAGTCTACATAACTATTTACAGTTTTCTTTGTAATTTTTTATAATGTGGCCAACTCATCAAAAGCCGTGGCGACATCTAGCGATTGAGGGCCACTCTAAAGAGCACAATACTAATGAGAGGGGCACTCAAGTTGACCCAGTGGTGTACCTGAAGAGGCCAGCGTGACTTAATACATCATTAGCGATTTAGTAAAAGTACGTCAAAAATTTACACAACAACTGACTTCAAATTACCGAAATGGGACCAAATAACTGTCGGAATGGGACCAAATTGAAATGGGACCATTTAGGAACTAGTAGCTTTCAATTAAAAAAATCTCTTCATTCAATCATAAAAAAACATACAGCCGAATTCAGAACCTCCTTTCTTTTTTAGAAGTTGGTTGAAAATGTGATATTGCCAGATCGAGCCGCTGTATAAGTCCTTAATTGATATGGAAGATTTACCTAAATTTAATTAGTTTATTTATAGATTTGTTGTTGGCATTGTTTGGAACTTAAAATTATATAATAAATATAGTCCTTTGAAACAATTTTTATACATCACATTCTCTCACTCGTGTCTCCTTCTGCTATCTTTCTGGTATCTGAAACAATAAAAGTTAATTCATAATAACCAAAATAGTAAGAGGACACTGAAGCCCAATGGGAGAAACTTTTGTCGTCACGTTGCGCCGCCGCCCGCGGTTAATGCCAGCTATGTCACACACAGAAGACGCAGTTCGCTTCATGCTTTCATGTGGTACTGAACAGTGTGTCCGGTTTTCTGCGGCACAAACCTGTGGCACAAACGCTTGGCAAAAGCCAGATGCACGCGCACCTCAGCATAAGCCGGTGGATGTCCACTACATTATCAAAACCCTGAGAAGAATCAACTTACCGTGTCTTCTATAGTCGAAGGTGGGCTGTATGCTGATTTGCGTGGTTCATTAGTCATGCCTCTGATACTGTAATTTTTGCTGTCTGTAGATTCAAGAACGACTCGGGGTGGTTCGCTGTCTAAAGAAGAGAATTGACAATAAGTATGCGGTCGTGTGTACAAAAAAGTGATATATAATAAGCGTGATGTTTAGGATTCCGTACCCAAAGGGTAAAACGGGAATCCTATTATTGAGACTTCGCTGTCCGTCCGTCTATCTCATGAACTGTGATAGTTTGAAAGTTGAATTTTTCACAGATTATGTAACTTTTTCAGTTACCGCTATTACAACAAATACTAAAAAACAGAATAGAATCAATATTTAGAGGGGCTCCAAGACAACAAAAGTAACTTGTTTTGCTATTTTGATACATAATGGTACGGAACCCTCGCACTTTGCCGGTTTTTATTTATTATACTTACCTGATTTAGGATTCAATATATCCGGCTTGGTTTCCAACTTGTCAGCAGGCGCCGGGTACGCGATGAGGAAGCGCCGCCCCTGAGCGTCCACCTGCACCACGCTCTGGGACGGACGCTTGGTGCTGGCGGGGCTCTCGCTGCGTCTGCTAAGTTTATGGCAATCTTAGAGAATGGAGATTTCATTCCTGTTTCATTCAAACTAAACCAAACATCTACTGAACCTTTTTCAAACCAAGTCGGGTCGTCCTAGCAAAAATCTGACAGGTGGAACTATAGAAACACTGTGGAGGTCAGATGGCAGTAGCTTCACGGACGTCGATAAGCGCCTCGCACGCAACGCGTTGACAAAAGGATGGCATTCCTGGTGATGGTGATGTTATGGGCCTAATTACGAGTACCTACTGGTTTAAGTAGCTGTTTATGAATAATTTTATATACTACGTATATAATATTAATTATATATACGTATATGCTATAGTCTTGAATTAAGGCACTTTATATCCTGTAATGATACATGGGGCACACTAAAAGTTTTGCACTTCTAGCTAATCGGAAGTATTTGAATTTCGAATGTTTTATTTTTTTAAACGTTGCCTTCTTAGTAATAAAAAAAACAACGGGCGAGAAATCATTTATAGATTGTTTTTTATCACATATCAAAGTTCTACGTATGCAACGAAAATGGAATTAAATCGAAAAGAATTTTTAGAGCGATGATTTTTTTACGATTTTAAAAATTCTCTCTCTCCGCAAGACTGTGCCGCTCGTCTTCAAAATGCTTTTGGAGAGAAGCACCTTGTTTGAGTACCGTGAGGCGATGTTTTGCTGAATTTGAGAGAGGTCGAGTTTCTTTACATGACGAATTTCGTGAAGGGCGGCCTTCAACTGCCGTCAACGAAAATAATGTGGCTACTGTTAAGCGGTTAATTGAAGAAAACCCGCGGATTACCTATGAGACAATTCGAGGACTATTGGGGATTGGTATGAGTCAAATCCAAAAAAAATTACACGAAGAATTGAAAGTTCGGAAACTTTGTTGTCGTTGGATCCCTCATGAACTGACAGCGGAGCAGAAGCGGGCTCGCGTGGAATGGTGCTCACAGATGATACTGAAGTACGACCACGGACATTCTAATGCTGTTTATGACATTTTTACAGGAGACGAAACGTGGATTTATTGTTTTGAACCCGAAAAAAAACAGTCATCTTGTGAATGGGTGTTTGAAAATGAGAACAAGCCAACAAAAGTGAGGCAGGCGAGAAACGTTGCTAAAAAAATGATCGCGTTTTTTTTCTCAGCTACGGGTCCCATCTGTACAATTCTACTTGAAGATCAAAAGAGTGTTAATGCCGAGTGGTATTCTACCATTTCTTTACCCAGGGTGTTAGAAAAAGTTCGCAAAGACGACCCAAAAGTTTATCATGACAACGCTTCTTCACACACGGCCAACAAAGCAAAGTCATTTTTACCTTCCGAAAAAGTACAACTCGTCACCCATCCTGCGCATAGCCCCGACCTAGCACCCTGTAATTTCTGTATTTTCCCCAAAATCAAAGATGTGATGAGAGGTTTCACTTTTACCAACTCCGTGATAGCGTTCAATCAGCAGGTAGAAAACATGCCTACAGATCTGTGGTCCTCCTGTTTTAAAAAATGGTTCGATCGCATGAAAAAATGTTTAAAATGTAAAGGAGAGTATTTTGAAAGGATATAAACAAAATATTTTGGCTTTAACATGTTGTTTTTTTAAGTTACGCAAAACTTATAGTGTGACCTACGTACTTGTATCATACGTCGCTTTGCACTGTATTTGTGTCGCTATGTATGCTAAGACCTTTAAAACTACGCAACGGATTTTGATGCGGTTATCACCAATGAATAGAGTGGTTCTCGAGGAAGGTTTTAGTTTGTAATTTGTCAAGTGGGCGAAGCCGCGTGCGTCCACTGGTTTAGAAATAAAATAAGCCTTACTTGCGCAACGCCAGGACAGCAACAGCACACACTGCTGTCAATATAGCCGCGAGTACTGCAAAAGCTGCAGCTGTTGGAAACTTGCTTTCAGCTCGCGTTGTACTCTCTGTATGGAAAAAAAGTTCTACATTAAAGGGCAATAATTCTAATAATATATTATATTCATACAATAATAATTTGCAAAAGGAATAAAATATTTCCTGTTTTTTGTAAAATGATTCATTACTACTTCGCTAGAATATAACTAAATAAATAAAACAATGGTAAGTAAAATGTTTTAAGAAAAAACTTTTTAAAATTATATAATAGCATTAATTTTTCGCAGAATCAAAAAGACAACAAAACGTCGACAATCTCAAAAAATAAGACTGTCTCAGAGAGAACAGCTGTTCTCTCTGAGACAGTCTTGATAATGCCTCGTTTAGAGGCGAAACAATTGTCGACGTTTTGTTGTCTTTTTGATTCTGCGAAAAATTTATGCTATTATATAATTTTAAAAAGTTTTTTCTTAAAACATTTTACTTACCATTGTTTTGTCATGGATTTTCGCCAAGTAACGCCTGTTTCTATCCAATATTTGAGATCAGTGAGCATCACTATCCAGGCTAAAAAGGCTGTTCTCTCTGAGACAGTCTTGATAATGCCTCGTTTGGAGGCGAAACAATTGTCGACGTTTTGTTGTCTTTTTGATTCTGCGAAAAATTAATGCTATTATATAATTTTAAAAAGTTTTTTCTTAAAACATTTTACTTACCATTGTTTTGTCATGGATTTTCGCCAAGTAACGCCTGTTTCTATCCAATATTTAAATAAATAAATTTGATAAAACTGGTACCTTGCATCTAACAAGTCCTTAACATCTGTCTGTGGGTAAAATTCCCACTCTAATAATGAATAATGGCAGTTAAATGGGTACCTCACCCCTTTAACTGCCATACATAACTGCCATATAGCTATACATAAAATTCACGCCTTTTTCCACTGGGGTAGTCGTAGACTAGGGAAAGAAATCGTAGCAAACTTCGCTACGATTTCTTAGTAGCATGTAGAAACTTGCTACGATGTTCCTAACCTGGCACTTTTTAGGTTTCCGCACCCAAAAGGTAAAACGGAACCCTTACTAAGGCTCCGCTGTCCGCCCACTATCTGTATCTCATGAACCGTAATACAGTTGAAATTTTCACAGATGTATTTCTGTTGCCTCCATAACAAAATAAATTGTAATAAAACAAAATAAAATAAATATTTAAGGGGCTAACATACAATATAGGTAATGGTACGGAACCCTTCGTGCGCGAGTCCGACTCGCACTTCGCTGGTTTTTTCAAGATATCTGTGATGTGATCATTTTTGAGTTGGCAGGAAAAAAACCCTATGAGGCAAGTGTGTGGATCTGTCACCAATTAATAATGCCCTGCCTTGGGCCATCCGCCAGGTGAGTGGTCAAAAGGACAATATTACAACTTGATATACAGTTACATAGTATTCGATAATAAATATAAATTAATACGAAAAATAATAAATGAAGCATAAATCGCTCCACAAATTCATTCAACCGTTAAGCGCTTTGACTGATATACAACACCGATGGACCGACATCTGCTATACTATAGTAAAACAGTGAACATCCTGTGTCCGTAGGTACTCGTACTTTAAAAAAAATGTGTGATCGATTTAAAAAAAACGAAAGTTTTGAATAAAAGACAAAAACAAAAGATACTTTTAAGGGTTCCGTACCCAAAGAGTAAAACGGGCACCCTATTACTGAGACTTCGCTGTCCGTCCGTCCGTCTATCTTGGTCTGTATCTTATGAAAATTTTCACACATGATGTATTTCTGTTGTCTCTATAAAATAAATACTAAAAAACAGAATATAATAAATATGTAAGGGAGCTCCCAACGCCGGGCGTCACTGGAAATACGTTCTGCTTGTAACCAGAGACGCCTGGCAACGGACGTTAGAAGGGCCGCGGAACTAAAAAAAAAGGGGGCTCCCAAACAACAAACATGATTTTTTTGCCGTTTTGGTACGGATCTCTTTGTACGCGAGCCCGACTCACACTTGGCCTGTTTTATTTCTTTCTTGTGTTTGTCGGTTTGTCTATATCTATATTCACGCTAAGCTCTGAAGTTAATGAACGATTTTCGTGCTGTATACCTACACAGAAAGACTAAGTTGAACTGAGGGCTTTGTACACATTAATTGCCTGCCCCCCCCCCCCCCCCCCCCCCCCCCCCCCCCCCTTTCTCCCCTGATCAAAAAGGCAAGGAACCATTATCTGTATATCTCTATCTGTATATCTGTAGTACCTACGTACAATATGTAGTGATACTCATAACACATGTTCTACAGATCAACGAACCTTATCTTATCTTATTAATTATCCTTGTGCCAAGTATCTTGAAGATCAAATAAAAACTGTGGCCGCTAGCCCAGTATACAGATACAGACTCATGATGAAATTATAAAATTTTGACATTCATATGTGTGCTCTTTATGTGCCTAAACTGATTAAACGAAATTGATTCTTCTGAGATAGATAGATAGACGAACAGACAAATGGACGAAAGCAAAATTGACTAGTCTCGAAGTGTAGATGGTGGTGCTTCACTTGCTCGGTGAGAGTGCTGAGAGTCGGCTAGTTTAGCTGGAGTCCCCTCCGTGAATTACAAACATACACTTCAATATATTTTCATCTCTCTCTGAAAGTGGGTCAGTACTTACCTGATATGCGGGTTGAAAGTAATACATTTCGGCCCTAGGGCGGAAAAAAAATTAAGCACATCTTGAGGCGACGGCAAAAACGTATACAGCCAAAGTTCGATTAAGTCAATACAAGATTCTGATTACTGACAATAAAATAAAATGTAAATAGCACAAACAATAATTATTTGGACAGGTGTACTTTAAAATACTGAGTATTTTACTCAGTATTTTAAGTTTGAGACTGCGACTAAACCTGACTAAAACGCTTCTGTAACGCGTCAAATCATAAAAAAATACTCTATAGCGATTCAAAATAATATGTGAGTAAAAAAGATACTGAAAAAATTAAAAAACTGAAGACTATTTTGTATGGAAACATATCGATACCTCGGGGCTCAAAAGGCGTAACCGCGATTTTGGCGAAATTGAGTTTTTAATGCTACTACTTATATTTTTCTCCTCTATCGATCTGTATATTTAAAGTCTTCCAATTCGCAAAAAAATGGTATTTACGACCCCATTTTTTGTAGGAAATAAAACAAATATTTTTAGTTTTTGTGTCGTAACAGCAACCACTGTTACTGTTTATAAACGCGAGGGTAGTAAACGACACCGTAGATGATACAAATGTTTTTACGCCTACCATTTTACATCATACATTTTATAGGTTTGGGTCGTAAGTCGTAATAGTCACCAAACTACTGAATCTATTGTTGTATCTGAATCCTACTTCAAAAGTTGATTTTGTTTATTTTTTTGGTGGAATATTTTTAATAGTAGCAGTTGTATTATTATTAGCCACACAGAAGATAATTTGTTTATCATAAATTCATAAGTTTTTATCAAACATTCATTATTCAAATAAGGTTAAATGAGACTCTTAAATGAATAATTAGTTTTTTATCAATGTATACCTATGGATACCTAGGTACCGATACCAACCTATGTAGATTTAAGGTAGTTTCTTAATAATGACTGATTATCAGAAGACTAAAATGATTATAATTGATCTCAAGAGTTCCTGTTTCCATTAGCTTTAAATGTTATTAGCGCCAAATTTTGTGAGGATACCTAACTGTATACCTGAGAAATCGCTCTGAAACGGTTTACCAACAGTCGATTGGTCCATGAACCGTAGTTCAACATTATCTTTAAACTATAAACTTTTCGTCCAATGGACTTTTCATCCACGAACGTTTCGCCAGCATTACTCTACGCCAGTGAATGCTTAACCAACAGAATGTTTTGAACAATAACTTTTCGCCCAAAGAACAATTGGCCCATGGACTGTTCCTCAAGAGAACGGTACGTCAGTGAGCCTTGAGAAAGCTGTACAATCCGACTTGGATTGGTTAGGTTAGAAGCTCACTGACGTACCGTTCTCTTGGGAAACAGTCATCATCAACCTAGCGTGTCTCCCGGTTGCTCGTCCCGCCTAGCGCGGGAGATCCCAGGGTCCGCTTTCCTACTTAATCTTGGGAACAGTTCATGGGCCAATTGTTCTTTGGGTGAAAAGTTATTGGTCAAAACATTCTGTTGGTTAAGCATTCACTGACGTAGAGTAATGCTGGCGAAACGTTCGTGAATGAAAAGTCCATTGGACGAAAAGTTTATGGTTTAAAGATAATGTTGACCAACGGTTCATGGACCAATCGACTGTTGGTAAACCGTTACAGTTTCCTGAGAAATTATAATATAAAAATAAGAAATAAATAAACAATATTTTGATTAGTAAGTGATTTTTATTTATCATTTTCCTTTTATAATGAGTTATTGAATAGTTTTTAGGTAAGACAGGCAATTAGGTACAGGTAAATCAATAATTATTACTATTAATTCGTTATCTAAGTTGATAAAAAGGTTAAAGTGGACCTAATGGTCCACTTTCCTAAAATGTCTACTCGGTTTCCCACTCGGTCTACTTTCCCCTAATGATCCACTTTCCTGAAATTGACGGTTACAACCATCACTCATCATACATCCATTGATTTTTGGGGTGTAAACGCCCAAGGAACACAACCCCATTTTTGTGACACAATAAAAATGTTTATCTGCAGTTGTGCCCTTTGTTAAATTATCAGCTACCATTTCTTTACCCTTTACATACAAAAACTTAATCTTAAGGCTATTAACATGACTCTTCAGAAAGTGATAACGAATGTCTATATGCTTAGTTCTAGGTAAGTAACAGTCATTGGCAGTCAACCTAATAGCACTCTGATTATCACTGAAAATGACAAGCGGATTCCTTAGCTGGTGACTGAGCTCTGCATGAAGCTGCTGCAGCCATAGTGCCTCCTGCGCCGCGGAAGACATCGCCATGTACTCCGCCTCGGCTGTCGACAGGGCGACGGTCTGCTGCTTGTGTGAGCGCCAAGAAATGGCACCACCCTGTAACATGAAAACATAACCTGTGCACGACTTTCTGTCGCACAAATCACTGGCCCAGTCGGCGTCACAGTATCCAGTTATGTCGTCATTACCATCTTTGGTATATACCAATTTCCAATCTTTTGTACCCTGTAGATATCTAAATATTCTCTTCACTGCAGTCCAGTGTTCAGAGCTTGGATCTTGGTTGAATCTGCTCAGTGCATTAACAGCAAAAGATATATCTGGTCGGGTACCTTGAGCCACATACAGTAAGCAGCCTATTGCTTGTTGATAGAGACAGTTAAACTTTTCTTCTTGCTCTGATCTCTTTAATTTCAAACCAACTTCAATTGGCGTTTTTACAGGTTTGCATTCTGACATTCTGAACCGTGCCAAAATTTCCTTTATATACTTTTCTTGATCTATCATTATCTTTCCTCTGTTTCTAGTAATATGCAGGCCTACGCACTGGCTTGCCGGGCCAATATCTTTCATTTCAAAGTGCTGCTGTAATTTTTCCTTCAACAAGGTTTTAATCGATCCCTGTGCGGTAAATATTATCAAATCATCAACCCAGACAGCTATAAATGTATTTTTCTCAGCGTTGTAGTAGACACAGGAATCTGTTTTAGATTGTTGCATTTCAAACTCATGTTAAGCATTGTTCAGTTTGGTGTTCCATAACCTGCTAGCTTGCTTGAGGCCATATATGGATTTATTTAACTTGCATACCTGAGATCCCTGTCTGTACTCTTCGGGCTGTTGCATATAAATTTCTCTATCAATTTCTCCCTGAAGAAAGGCTGATACAGCATCCATTTGGTCTATTTCATACTCATATTTAGCTGCTAAAGCAAAAAGGTAACGGAGAGTTGTATATCTGACAACTGGGGAGTAAGTTTCTTTATAGTCAGCACCCTTTCTTTGGGCATAGCCCTTTATTACCAACCGTGCTTTATAACGAACAATGTTTCCACTGTGATTAGTTTTTAATTTGTATACCCACTTGCAGGGTAAAGCCTTTTTGCCTGGAGGAAGATCTGTTAAAATCCATGTTTTATTTTTTATCAATGAACTGTACTCTTCATACATGGCAGTTTTCCATTCCGAGGCTTGTGGTGATGACAATGCTTCCTCAGCAGTCTGCGGATCTGTCAAGTCAGTAAAGAAGCACAAATAACTTTCTTTATCTTGATTTTTTTTTTATTATAGCGTGACCGGCGTGATCTCGTCACTACATTAGGGTCATCAATCTCCTCCAAATATCCAGAGGGTACAAAGGTCACATCTGATTCCCCACAGTCTGAATCATACTCACTTGAGTCGTCGCTTTTACTTGTGTCTAAGTTCAATCCTCCTCTTGATGACTCCTGAGTGAGTAATTCCTTGTTCGGAGTGGCAGACGTACTCGCTGGCGTCTCACTGCCAGTAGATGGGGCAGCACTGTCACTCACTGACTGATTGTCTTTAGCTATAACATCAATGTCACGTTCAATGGGTACACTGACATTTTCATTGTATTTCTCAAAGAAAGCAACATCCCTACTTTTAATTATTTTGTGTGTTATAGAATTCATTAAACGGTAACCCTTGGTATTCTCACAATAACCCACCATTATCATCTTCTCAGATTTTTTATCCTATTTTTGGCGTTTTTGACTTGGTACATGTACCGTAGCTTCAGAGCCAAATACTTTCATATGTGATAAATTGGGTATCTTACCTTTCCACAACTCGTATGGTTTTTATCTTACATATGCATGGATGCACCCGAGTCTATTAGCCAACTGTTACTCACATGTTCTCCAATTGTTGTTGAAAATGCAGCTTGAACTTTCTACTTTACTTGATGTCCCTTTTGATTTACAAAACTTGGCATAGTGACCATACTTATTACAACTGTAGCATCTTGGCCCCTTCTGTTTACTAGACTGGTTACTATTAGAATTATTATAACATTTAACATTCTTCTTTGACTTTGTGTAAAATGCAGCTGATTTTGAAGTATTCACCTCCTGTATGAGTTTTGATTTGACCGAGTCTGCACTAATTCTGATGCCAGAGCTCTCAAGCCCCACAATCATGGGCTTGTATTCATCAGCTAGGCCAGCCAGCATTAATGTACCGAGCCACTCATCATTTACATCGAATTGAATGCTACGTAGTTTGTGAGCAGTGTTCATTATCCTGCTGACATAATCCTCAACACTGCTGCATGATTCTAGTGTAGTGTTTATTAAGTCCTTGAGCAGGCCAACTCTTCGTGTGAGTCCATTATCATCAAATGCTTGATGTAAACTTTGCCATACCTCCTTGGCAGTTGTGCACTCCTGTACGTGTACGTAATTTTGAGGATTAAGCAGTAATACGATCTTGGCCTTGGCCCTTATGTCTTTGGCAGCATCAATTTTACCGTCTTCAGCCGGCTCGATGCAACACCATAAGTTTTCATGTTGCAAGTATGTTTTCATACTGAATTTCCACGTTTTTTTTTTTTTTTTTTTTTCTTATATTTGGTTCGCCAAATTGACGCCGCCCGCCTGGTGGTAAGTCGTGACGACGTCTAGCGATTGTGGGCCACTCTCACAGCACACATTACTATTGAGAGTGGCCCTCAACTTGACGACCTACTGATGTGCCTCTTCACGCTCCGCTTAAAGAACCCAGGATTATATGTGGGAGGAAACACGTGCACAGGCAGGGCGTTCCAGGCCACTATCGTTCGGCAGAGAAACGAACGTTTAAAACGTGGCACGTGGCGAAATTCTCTCTTCCAACAAGTTTTTCAAAGTTAAATATATTATTTGAACCCATTTTGAAACGAGAGTTCTTTTCTCGAGAGTAGGTAGGTACCGTCCACGAGTTCCACGTGGCCAAGTGTTTCGTCCGTCAAAGAGAAGTTGTATTTTAACTTTATGATACTTTTTACTGTACAAATTTATTACACTGCAACCACGTTCTGCTACCATGAAGGAATTTGCGTGGATGTTGTAATAAATGCACAATTTGTTAATATGTAAAACAATTTATATTGAGACCGGTCAAGTACAACGTTCATATTTTCAACGAGAGAGAAGAAGCGACATCTGCGGCAGTGTTAGGAACTAAAATTGGTTGCGTTCCAATACACACATTCTAACACTAATGACAACGCGGTATGATCAAAAGACTAGAGCCTGCCCTGAAAAAAGTGCGAATGAAAAACAAAAAAAATATAGGCGGGAAGTAAGTATGTACAATACATACTTGATACGTGATCAATCTCTATTGTTATTATTTTTTTATTTGACTTTCATTTGCTTTCCTCGCATTCGAAATGAAAAGTAGAGTGTTTAACTCGTGTGAAAACACCCATTTCTGCCGGGAGGCTTTCATCCCTTGGTTAACAATCTACTATTTTATATTTCAAAGCAATGATTTTGCTTAAACTAGCCTTAAAATATTAAGATACAAATTATAAACTGATCACAAAAACTAGAAATTATGATATGAAGCAAAAATTGAATGTCGTTGGTATTGGTCATCGTAGTTCAGTGGTCAGAGCATTTCCCCTGTAAGGGAAAGGCCGTGGGTTCAAGTCCTGTCGATGACCATCAGTTTTTGTGATCTGCACACACTTCAATTTTATTTATGTGAATAGATTTAAATGATCTAAAATTGACGCTACCTGAGCCGCGGTCGCCAACTAGTGTAACATAGAACAGCTTTTGAATTCACTCAGTTTTTGAATATTAACATAAATAAGGTGAAGCAATGGTAAGTAAAATGTTTTAAGAAAAAACTTTTTAAATTTATAATAGCATTAATTTTTCGCAGAATTAAAAAGACAACAAAACGTCGACAATTGTTTCGCCTCTAAACGAGGCATTATCAAGACTGTCTCAGAGAGAACAGGCTGCTCTCTCTGTTCTCGTTTTGTTGTCTTTTTAATTCTGCGAAAAATTAATGCTATTATAAATTTAAAAGTTTTTTCTTAAAACATTTTACTTACCATTGCTTTATCATGGATTTTCGCCAAGTAACGCCTGTTTCTATCCAATATTTAAATAAGGTGAATTAAATTTGATTGAATTTTTTGTATTCACCAAATGAGCGAAGATTGACCATTTCTAAAATTTGAGTTTAAATGATTGCAGATTTGTCTCTCCTTATAAAGCGGAACGTGAAGAGGAACATCACGGCCCACACCTTCTTCAGGATGTCCGCCGACCATGCCTCATGGACAAACAAAAATGTATGAACCGTGGTTATAATATTTCCACACATGAAGCCTTTTGATCGGTGTCGGTAAAATAACATGTTTTGTTCACACTAATGAGTTTTCCAAAATCTATTTAAGTTTTTAAAAGTAAGTCTCCTTTCAGTAAATTTGTCTATCTACAATAGTTAAAGTACTTTCCCTCCATGTCGCTGGGACACAATGTACATACTGTGTGCTATGAAACTGGCCCCCAATTGCTAGACGTCGCCACGACTTACCACGAGGCGATTGGCGTAAATTTGACGACCCAGAAAAAAAGCATTTAAAGAGTAGATATAATAAAGAAATGCGAGAAACATGAAAGATCGAAGTTCTGCCAAACATAAAAGTTTACGTTAGGTGGCTATAGATTTCCTCTTATTACGTGGGACTCTTACATTTACTGCCGAAAACTGGTTTTATAATAATATGCAACTACCTACCTCTTCGGGGAAACAGTTGTGTTTATTTATATCTGCAAATAATACATAGGTATTATTTTTCATTTGACCTATTCTCACCTGCTCTTTTCTCTGTATCCCTGAAGACCAGGTCATTGAGCAGTACTGGATCTGAAGCCCCTTTACTGTTGCGCGCTGTCACTGCTATGTCTTCATCCTCTTCGAGGGTTTCCAGAATTGACCAGGAGACGTTGAACCACACCACTAGGTCTGTAGACAAATGTAATGATAGCAATGGCCAATTCTTGGGAATGGTCTTGATAGCTCAGTTGGTTACAGCCTTCTCCATGTAAGGCACTGACGCTTGATCCAGCCTAAAACTTTAGCTTTTACGTTAACTGATTGCTTCCCGACGTTTTGTTTTGGTTGTTACCAACCGTGGTCACAGGCGGCTTAAACAAACCCATGCCGTAGAGTTAATCGTCGGATTAAGAACCTCCTCTTTTTCTGACGGTCAAACAATGTATTTGTCACTTACCAATGTAACTCGAAGTGGTGTTAGCGAGTATTCTGTTAGTTTCCCCGAGTATATCCAATGTAAAGTGTTGGGACAGACCTCCGTCGTAGCCGGCGACGCACTTGACAGACAGGTACGACTCCATGGTGTTCTGCACGCGCCTGGATGTGCAGTTCCTGGGTGATGACGGACGAGCTGGCAGAAGAGATAAGGCATTCGTTTTTGAATAGGTTGTGGTTTTTACTTTTAAATGAAGAGGATGATGATGAGTTGGTTAGGTTGAACGCGCTACTCTTAGGACTACTGGTTTGAATTAAAAACCATCTTTGTGTATTGAACAGTACATTTATCTATGAAGGCTACGATCGGAGCAGCTATGTAAACTGTTGCAAACATCAAACGCACGATGAAGTATTTGGGGCTCGTACTCGATAGCCGATGGAACTTTGGACTTTCATAGTTTGTTTCCCAAATTGAAAGGGGTGGCAGTTTCTCTTTTGTGACTTATGCCCAACACAAGATAGAGGGGGAAATATTTACATATAGCACTTTATTAGAACGAAATTGAAGAGTGAACTTAGGAATTGCGTAGGTGTTAGAATTGCATAGGTTGAAATAATTAGGACATAGAAGGAAGCAGTTCCTCACATAATTCTCTATATAGGTACATAATTCTAAAACTACGAATAAAACTTATTCCATCGGAATTGTAAATGAACAAATGAGAAGTTGTAGTATAAGTAGACTCGGAACTCTCGTATATCGTCTCTCTGTAAGTCCCCAGTCGCCGCCCGGGCGCTAATGCAGAACTTTGGTCGTATTTTAAAATCATTCCCGATCACTTCCTAACTGGGAATGTTTTAATTAACTTGCAAAATTATAAATTTATATACCATTTTCTTACTGTGCGACTTTATCTGTCTGAATAATTAATTGATTTTCTTGAATGTTAAGATAATTTTCGTGCCTAATTTTGAAGGATTAACGCGCGTTTTCGGTGATTTAAACGGATTATTATTGAGATTAGTTTATACAGACACAAAGAATCACCCCGAAGACGTTAATTAAACCCACATTTCGATGGTCTATGTTGGACCCACGTAATAGGGTGCGAGCCGAAAACAGTTTGCAGACACTTTGGGTAATCTTGTCTTGGGGTAGTCCGTCTGTCGGTAAGCGCGCAGAAACACACCCAAACTTTGAAACAAATATTATTGCTGATCGTACTAATATTTGTCTTGACCCCGAAGACCGAACCCGGGACTAATGGTTGTAGAAATCTCACGCTCCGGTCGTACTTTCAACCGACTACGCCACCTACGTAGTCTGTCAGTAATATGACTGTATAAAGAAAACCTTGACTTATGACCCTTCGACTGTGGTAATATCTTGGATACCTCTCACGCTATTTAAGAAGTCATCTCCCTTTATTAATTCAATGGCATTGTTCTTGTCGGTGGAGTAACCAGGTCTCTTCCCAAAACTCACCTCCTGATACGACCCAACTTGTATTTTTTCTTCTACATGGTCTATGAATCCCTCCCTCTCGATCGTGTACAACATGTGATGGCAGAGATGCCATCCGTATACAGTGAAAAAAAAGGGCGGTGTCTATTTGGTGACGTAATATAAAAAAAGAACGCCTACCTCTTGAGTTCTTTCAACTTTCCCTTCGATGATTTTTTCAATAAACAACTCATGTTGCATCAGGTGGCTGATCATCCCATCTCTATAAGATTATAGCCATCATTATACCATAATGTTTCTCTAATGGCAACACATAACACATACATAAAATGCATCACATTCCATCTTTTTACCGGCAGTAAACAAGAAATATTCCCGACATTAGCTCCACATGAAGTGGATTAAATTCTTATGTTTATGAGGTCTTCTAAATGGGTATGCAGTAAGTACAAACAACAGTTGAATTACATTTCGCATTGAGTAAAATGAGCTTATTTTATTACTTTTATTAGGTTCAAGGGGTCCCATCAAGTTCGAGAGAGTTTTTATTGCATTCAGTCGGTACAAACCTAATTTCAAATTTTGACACACGTTAGTATGGCTCGGAAATTGTAGCTTTCCTTTCCGACATAAGTGACATACGTAGGTCACACTATAAGTTTTGCGTAACTTAAAAAAACAACATGTTAAAACCAAAATATTATGTTTATTGCTTTTCAAAATACTCTCCTTTACATTTTAAACATTTTATCATGCGCTCGAACCATTTTTTAAAACAAGAGGACCACAGATCTGAAGGCATGTTTTCTACGTGCTGATTGAACGCTATCACTGCCTCTTCGGAGTTGGTAAAAGTGAAACCTCTCATCAAATCTTAGATTTTCGGTCGATTTTAGGTCGGGGCAATGCGCAGGATGGGTGACGAGTTATCAGTTGTACTTTTTCGGAAGCTAAAATGACTTTGTTTTGTTGGCCGTGTGTGAAGAAGCGTTGTCATGATGTAGGAGAACGCGTCTTTTGGGTCGTCATTCGCGAACTTTTTCTAACACCCTGGGTAAACAAATGGTAGATTACCACTTGGCATTAACACTCTTTTGATCTTCAAGTGGAATTGTACAGATGGGACCCGTAGCTGAGAAAAAAAACGCGATCATTTTTTTACCAACGTTTCTCGCCTGCCTCACTTTTGTTGGCTTGTTCTCATTTTCAAACACCCATTCACAACAAATCCACGTTTCGTCTCCTATGACAATGTCATAAACAGAATTAGAATCTCCGTGGTCGTACTTCAGTAGCATCTGTGAGCACCATTCCACGCGAGCCCGCACTGCTCCGCTGTCAGTTCATGAGGGATTCAACGACAACAAAGTTTCCGAACTTTTAATTCTTCATGTAAAATTTTCTGGATTTGACTCATACCAATCCCCAATAGTCCTCGAAATGTCTCATAGGTAATCCGCGGGTTTACTTCAATTAACCGCTTAACAGTAGTCACATTATTTTCGTTGACGGCAGTTGAAGGCCGCCCTTCCCGAAATTCGTCATGTAAAGAACCTCGACCTCTCTCAAATTCAGCAAACCATCGCCTCGCGGTGCTCAAACAAAGTGCTTCTCTCCCAAAAGCAATTTGAAGACGAGCGGCACAGTCTTAAAAAATCATCACTCTAAAATCTTTTTGACTTAATTCCATTTTCGTTGCATACGTAGAACTTTGATGTGTGATAAAAAACAATTGACAAATGATTTACCGCCAATTGTTTTTTTTATTACTAAGAAGGTTTTAAAAAATATAACATGCCAAATTCAAATAGTTCCGATTAGCTAGAAGTGAAAAACTTTTAGTGTGCCCCATGTAATAGTACCTACTCGTATTATTATATTTTGGTCGATTTACCAAACGATGCTGTAAGCATGTACTGAGGGATCTAGATAACTAAACATACTTTTAGATTTCTTAATACCTACATCATATAGGTACATAGAAAACTCCAAAACACAAATTTGTGGATCACACAAATATTTGATTCGACCCGGGAATCGAACCCGAGACTCCGGAGTCGAAAGCCGATGAACTCGAGTTCTATTAAAATTTTAGTTTAGTTAGCTTTCGTTAGAAAGCGTAACAAGCATCTATCTATCCAAACATCCATCCATGCAAACTTTCGCCTACAAATTTAATTATATTTTATGATTAGGGCATTCAATTTACTTTTTACATTTTTAGATAAGTAATTTTAGTTTCTATATACATAGGTATCATTTTAAAATTAAATTTATGTTCAACAATAAATGTAGAAATTTAATATAGACAGTGATATGGACATGTACCTGTCCATGAGTAGAACAAACCTGCAGGAACAATCTGGAAGACACAGGGCCGCTTCTGCCGCCCCACGGTGTTGGTGGCGCGACACAACAACGCGCCGTAGTCACGCTCGCTCGCCGCGCGGTAGCGGAGCTCGCTCGACGTACCTCCCGTCGACACTACACCATACCAACTCATTATACCTCGCGTCATATAAAAAGAACGTTAAACTAACCTTAGAACCTGAACTAGACGATTTAAGGATTTGTCAAACAGAACGCGTTATTATCGCGCGTCAGGGCGCAAACCTAACGCGACGCTATGACGCTGAGCTGTGTTGTACTGCGATGGTGATGTACCGCCAAACAGAGCGCCAGCGCTAGCATTACGCAGCGCTCTGTCGCGGCGTTAGGACGCTTTAACGACCGGCGTTGTAATTTTGTAAAGATTTTATTTTAGCATCGGCGTGAATGTATGTTAATTAATGCATAATGTCCGAAAATTTGATAAAATTAGTTAGAAAATACCCATTATAAATATTTTATATTTTTTTATATTGGGTTCACCAAATTGACGCCGCCCGCCTGGTGGTAAGTCGTGACGACGTCTAGCGATTGTGGGCCACTCTCACAGCACACAATACTGTAGAGAGTGGCCCTCAACTTGACGACCTACCAATGTGCCTCTTCACGCTTCGCTTAAAGAACCCAGGGTTATATGTGGGAGGAAACACGTGCACAGGCAGGGCGTTCCAGGCCACTATCGTTCGGCAGAGAAACGAACGTTTAAAACGTTCGGTTCTCGCGAACATGCTATCCACTGTGTGGGAGTGGCATCTCTGCCCGGCACGCGTTGTTCGGGATCGGAAGGAAGAGGGTGGGATCAGATTGAAGAGCTCTTCAGAACACTCGCCGTGGTAAATACAGTAGAATGCGGCCAAGGAAGCTATTGTTCGGCGCTGAGCTAGCGGCTCAATGCTTCCCGTTACCTCCGGACAATCTATAATCCGGAGAGCCCGTCGCTGCATAGCGTCGAGAGCGTCCAGCAAATACTTCGCGGATCCGTCCCAGAGGTGAGAGCAGTATTCGACGCAGGGTCTAATCTGCGTCTTATACAGGAGACACCTCTGGTGCGGTGTAAAGAATCGCTTTACCTTATTCAGTATTCCTAGTTTCCGCGAAGCTAGCCCTATACATCTTTCGATGTAGTTTTTATTATTGAGCTCTCGACGAACGTCTATGCCAAGGATGTCAAGGTTGTCCTTCATTGGTAATAATGCATTCTGAAGAGAGGGTAGGGGAAGGAAAGGGGATTTCTTCGCTGTAAATGCACACACCTGTGTTTTGCGGGCATTGAACTCGACCAGGTTCTCGGTACCCCATTGACAGATACAGTCGAGGTTCCTGTCGAGATCAGCCACGAGTTGTTGTCTATCCTCCTCAATCTCCGACCACCCCGCCGCCGGACGAGCCCAGTAGCTCCCGTGCAATGTGCTGTCATCTGCATAACAATGAATGTTCCCGAGTTTTCGACGTAGTTTTTGTCGAACAGCTTTGGCACAATCTTGCCCGAATGTAATATTCCATCCCTTTCATCTCGCCAGCAATCGCAGAAGCGCTATCCGAAGGAGCCTTACCTACAAAGCAGCGCTGGCTCCAGGGGACGGACGAGTAATAATCGCGTAGACCGTCCCAATCCGCTGACGAGTAGTGCCATTGACGTCGTGCCATTAGTAAAGCACGTGCAGGAGGTGACACCTTCATGCCAGCATGAACAACACAGTGGTCGGAACTACCCAATGGGGCTCCTACCGAAACAAACACTGTACTGGGATGGTCGACTCGTCAGCAGTAAAAATAAATAAATATATAAATATAAATACGATGATATTCTCCTAAATCGTTCCTCTTTTTATTGATGTCGTGCACCCATACTCTTTTTCTCTGTGACCGTAATAGAGCATATAAAGTTAATAATTCTTCCTCATTAGAATCACTCGACATCTCAAATAACGAACAAAATTTTCACACTCTGCTATCGATCTGTAGTGCTCTGGCGTCAGGCTAATCTTTTGGTGTGACATGAAAATAGCGCGCCGTTAAAACGCGACGCTTACGCGGCGCTAATAACGCCTTCTGTTTGGCAGAGCCTTTATAGATCTAATAGGCGGTAACAGTGAGTAAGAGCGAGAGTATCGATGCGCAAACACACCCGTCCCACTCTCGCCCAGTGTTTTTGTACGTGCACACCAGTCACGTCTACCGCCATACCTACAAGCTTTACTAGAAAACCCGACTTCGAGTTACCGGCATGGGACCAAATAATTGGCGAATTGGGTCCAAATTAAAATGAGACCACTCGGGAAGCAATAGCTTTTAATTAATAAATAAAAAAACAAAATCAATTTACCCAGTCAAAGCCCATTTTCCTAGAAAACCGAAGCTTTTGAGGTTACTACTTCATAATTAAAATTATCATCTACTGCCTGTGTAATATCTAACATAGGTATAGGGTGCTTTAATTTAAAAAAAAACTATTTCTTTTGTATCACAAGTCACATTATTGTAAAGACATCATCATCACAAGTGAGTTACAATCACCGTATCTAGCAGGCGACACCTGGAAGCTCTCGCCGCTGTTGTTGAACTGCCAGTAGAAGGTGAGGTCGGCGGGGTCGGCGTGCACGCTGCAGCGCACGCGCAGCGGCTCGTCCAGGCGCGCGCCCAGCACCACGGGGGACACAACCGCGCATACCGGACCGACTAGACCAGACAGTTGGTTGCAATGTATTTTTGTATTTCAGAGAGTTTGCTTAAACTGTTCTTAAAATATTAAGATAGAAATATATATAAAACAAAGTCCTGGTAGTTAAGAGGTTAATGCGACCGGCGAACCAGAGACGCCCGGCAATGGACGTAGAAGCGGTCGTCGATTGGCTCTTAAACAACAGTGATCGTAAGTTTTTATTGTCGGCTTCAACTGGCGTTTTCTTTGGCTTTGCGAATGTGGCTTTCAAGGTAAAATGTAAAAGAATCTTGACTTTCACAAAATGTTACTTCATCACTCACATCGCACATCAAAAAAGAAATTTACATAAGAGATAAAGAAACTCACACTGTACTCGTAGATAAACAGCTTGACTGGTTGACTCCCCTATTTGGTTTGCTGCTCGGCAGGTGTACAGTCCACCGTCCCTTTTGTTCACCCCTTGAAGGACTAGAGACTTGGTACTGATAAACACTCCCGAAGACATGTTCTGGCTCACTGGATAATCCTAAGCAAGTAAATATCAGACCGTTGAAGACTGGTGGGTAAGGGTGAGGTCAAGCTAGTGAAGTTTTTTGAGTTGTGAGTTCCCTAAAATCCTTTTGGAGCGTTATGTCCAAGATGCCAAAATGTCCATGGTGCTGAAATGTCCATAGTGGTAAAATGACTAATATTGGATAGAATCAGGCGTTACCTGGCGAAAATCCATGACAAAGTAATGTAAAGATGTTCAAACTTTTCAAATTAATAGCATTATTTTCACAAAATTAGAAGACCATAAAACGTCGACAAATGTTTCGCCTCTACACGAAGTATTCTCAAGACTGTCTCAAAGAGAACACTGCTGTTCTCCATCTTACTTACCATTACTTTAAATTGACTAATATCTTAATGACCAATTGCACATTATTATAACCGTCTGTGATTTCAAATGATTGTCCAAAATTTGCGCCATTTACGCTACATTCGGTTTCATACTGAAGCACCGAACATGTTGATAGTACAAATCTTGAAGTCCTGTTATCGATTATCTAATATTCTATTAAATAATAACCTAAAGATACCCAGTTTTCTTTAACAACTAGACACATTCTCGCGACTCACTCACGTTATGGTACCAAGATATTCGGTGTTCTTTTGGGTTCGCTTTGATGTTGCATTCGAAGTACACGTCATCACCTTCCTTGATGTCGTTGGGGTTCAGAGTACTCCCGAGTGACATGGCCAATACCGGCCTATCTGTTAACAAATATAAAAGTTACTGATATCAATATTAAAGGGCACGATAGATAAGTGGTCTTGGGTTGACAGTTAACGGAGGGGCCCGTGGTCTAGTGGGAACCGACAATGTTAACACATTGCAAAGGTTAATCAACATCTAGTCAGGCCGGTCTTAGGATGGGTGACCATTTCTTAAGACATTGAGACCCCTCTGTACCTCAGAGAGCACGTTAAGCCGTCAGTCCCGGTTGTCATACGAACATGGCAGTCGTTAGGGGCAGTTAAGAGTCCTAAATCAAAAATCCGACCGGTCTAACTATAGAACTTCGATATCGTCCATGGGTTGTGGAGGTCGGATTGCAGTCGCTTCTCGGAAAATATTAATTAAAATTTTAAATATTTTATAAAAAATGTGTTGGACTTTTAAAGTAATATTTCCAGTCGGTTCTGTTATCGAAACTGAGTCCAAAATATTTTTTTTTTAAAACGGTGTAACTTTCACGGTGTATTTGCCAGAGCCTCGTTCGTTAGTCAGCAGGTGTACCGCGTGCAGTTGAGGATGACCAGCCCTGGAGATGTTGGAAGGGCTCTTTTGCACCTTTGTGCAGTCCAACCGAAACGTTGGAGGATTGATGTAAGTACCTTATAACTTCCAGACAATACGTTGCACCTTTTATATCATGATTTATCCCGTAGTATCAGTTATTTATGAGTAAAAAATATACGTCAAAAATTGACACAGTAACCGACTTTAAACTACCAAAATGGGACCAAATAGTTGTCGGAATGGGAGCAAATTGAAATGGGACCACTTGCTAAGTAGGAGCTTCTAATAAAAAAAAAAAAATATATATTTCATGCAAATGTATGTATTATTAATTATAATTGAAAAACGCGTCGGACGGACAGACAGACAAATTGTCGTATTAAATATATAGATTGTAAAGACAGAGGTCGAATCTTTTTGGTGAACTTCGTCTGCGCAAACGCGAAAATAAGTACTTCTTGTTTTTTTCCAAGGTCTCATTGATGCTTGAATAAAAAAATGATTAGATTTATTCGATACTTTGTACTTACAGACTACGCTCATCCTGAAGGAGTCTTCCAGCGCGACCCTGAGTACCGGGTTGTCGGCGCGACACCTGATCACTGCGCCGTCGTCGTCCGGCTCCGGGATCATGGTCAGGCGACTGATGGTAGTCGTCTCGTTTGTGAACTCGCTGTGCTGTGAGAAATATTACGCGGTTATAACTTATGCTTGGACTGTAGAGATTATATTTACTTGTAACATTTGTCCTGGCTGTTGGAATTTTGATTTGAATTACAAAATGGTTATTATGATTGTCTAAATTGCCCGGTAGCGTTAATAAGCTTTCCTCATATTGCGGACTAATAGTATAGCTGGCAAAGTGTGGGAGTGTAATCTCTGTCTTTTTTGCGGGTTGGTATAATTTATTTATTTTTATTTTATTTATTTATAGTTTTTGTACATACACACAAACAGAAGACTAAGAATACAGAAATACATAAAATAGTGTGAGCATTGTACAAGGGCACTACTTATCCCTTAAGAAATCTCTTCTAGCAGGCCAGAGAGGATATATAAGGGTGAAAGGGCTACCATGTGTGCAGTGAAAGTAAATAGACTTATATAAACTATGGGTATATATAATAAATACATATTATTATGATATGATTTTTACATTTACATAAACTACATAACATTATATAACTAAGATGAAGAGGAGAGCTAATGAGCTTTAACTTAATAATTATGTATGTTATTTACTATTTACCTTTCCCCTGGTATATCTTCTGTTCTCTCTGAACCAGGTAACCTGAGCTGGTGGTCTACTGCCGTGGGTGACACAAACCAAGGTTATTTCTATATCCGCAGACATTTCTCCCGGCTTGTTCGTAATCAGCACTGAAGTGGGACGTACTAGACAAATATACGTAAATGGTTACTAAACATTTACACAAACAAAATAATAACTCAAGTACAATATTTACAGAAATTCGTGTAAAAATGCAAAAAGTAATAGTCTGGTCGCCTCATATTCGCGTGCGTACCCGCGGAGTGAAAGAGGTAAGGAAAAGAGGAACAGTAGTGAGAGGAGACGAAAGGAAAATGACCCTCCTTCTACGTAACATATCAGCAAAAGTCATTTGACGTCACAAGTGATTACCAGGTCAAAGTATTTGTGCTGGGACACAAAACCATCTACAACATCTAATGTTTGGTTAATATTATTATAACTGGAAGGTTTATCTGCATGTTTTTATCAACATCACCAGGGTCCAAGTACCTACTTCCTTTTTTTTGGATTTTATGACTTGGTTTCAAGACAGCCACCAACTTCTTCCTAACCTGCACGACAGAGTAGTAAACAGAAGCTTCTGTACCTTCACGCGATACAACTACTGATAAACAGGCGAGGTTCTGGCGAATGTACCCGGAATAGGCTTGCCGAATATCGATGGCTCCTGAGTATTGAAGAACTGAAGTATTGAATAGAAATAGAAGATAATAAATATTGGGGTATAAACACCTCGGCTGCCCCTATGACAATAAAGACGTGCTTCTGTTTAATGTATGAAAATTGATTACTTACAATGCATCTCGACCCTTGCTGTTCTTTCATGAGGGCTCAATAAGTCTGTGTTCGTAGCTTGACACCGTATACTGGTGTTCAGCCATCTTCTCTCAGCGCCTCCTATACTGATCCTGCTCACAATCACCTTGCCATCGTTCTTGAGTATCGTATGGTCGTCGACATGTTTGTTATTGATTAACCACGTGAGACTTGGTTGAGGACGCCCTGAAAAGACACGAAAAATTAATTTCTTGGATGTAACAACTTGATTTTTAACGCTAATGGATATAATACAAAAAAACTCGATAACAAAACTGCAAAACTGCTTTAAATTTTAACGAGCTACAAAATTTATTATTAAATAATATATCGAAGTAATAAGAATCCCGGTATTATTCATAACGGAACAAAAGTTGGTTCTAAAACTTGGTGCTTGTTTAATTTGTAAGTTATGGCCTATTTTGTAGGACGCAAGAAGTGTTTAAGTTCATTTATTTTCGTTTATACTCGTAAGTAATTGAAATTTATGTAAACTATCGTATATCGTTCAACTTAAGCTATCGTAGATTTTATTTGCTAGTTGATGCTATTTGACCAACGATCTGATTTCGTTGATAGTCTGGAAAGAAAACTTCGTAACTTATTATCCTGAAAATAAGCTTCGACAAGCCCATCGACAAGGTTAGTGTCAGGACACAGGATAATACGAATTTGAGATATATATGCCATCTGATAGCCGAACAAAAACTGTATCTGCCAAAAAAATATAATGGGGATGATGACTGTAGAGATCACTAAAATAATGTCTTTATTTAATTATATAGAATTAATAGATTTGGAAAAATGTATTTTCTTTCATATTGAGGACGGGATCGATATTTTATTTAATAAAAAAAGCCAATTATAAGATGGCGTTCCAATAGTGGCGACACATTTCATTGAAAAACGTCAAAAACGATATTTCAGAACAATAACCCCGTAGAATTATATTAGTTCCATTTTTTGCCACGTGCCAATTTATACTTGTCGGACTTTCCGTCACTTTGTTTTCGTATGAAGTTTGATCAATGCACAAAGACTACAAAGTATATAGGTATATGTTTAAAGCAGATCCACAAATAGACGCCATGACACCGGCGAGCGTTTTGTAACGTTTTTGAAACTTAATATTAAAATAACATTTATTTTAAGTATAACTAGGTCGCCGCAGTCGCGAAACGTACCGTTACGCTGCAGCATATATTTGAGCGAAGCGAGTTTAAATTCAAAATTCTGGCTTCTTAAGAACCTGGGTAATTCTGTAAGCTTTCGATGAGTGCAAGAAAATCCGAAATCGGCCGAGTATTCGCCGAGAAACAATTTAACATAAATCGTACTTAACAAAAATAATTTGAGTCACCCGTTGAGAGCTCCGCTCGCCTTCGGCTCGCTTCGCTCAATAAAACATTTTTCCCTACAGAAATATTATATTTTTTGATAATAGTAGATACTTTAGAATACTTTTGGGGATCATGGAGATATTATTATAACTCTTTTATTAGATAGGTAAAAGTAGAAAACAGCAGAGAAGAGGAAATTGAATAGAAAGTGACCTTCCGATGCTGTCACATACTTATAGCTTAAGCTTTTTAACGTCGTGGGTCTCAAATAAACGAATAATCAGCCGTACCAGCTCATTTATTCTGGGAAAAATGGCTCTATAGCCTACTAAAACATACAAATAAGAATAATCACGCTCGTTTCCAAGGAAAGCGGTGCGTCTTAAAAAAGTGGTGATTTAACGTCACCAGAATGTTGGCCATGTATACAAATTAGGTCGGTTTCTTAATATGTGATTGACACCGTTGCTGTCACATGTGGCATGTGCACCACTGAAAAATTAGATTGCTTTGGTCCTCAGATCTTAGTGGGGCCTAAGCAAAATGTTGTTCTTTAAGATGTTACACTTAGTTATCAAATTATTATAACGTCCACTAACTCCCCATTCAAAGCTTTCCTGTTTCTCGTTCAGAATTTTTATTCAATTTACTTTCACCGTCTTGTGAATACAACCTATTGAAACACAATTTGATAAATGAAACCTTCTAACATTTACGATTTTATAGCGGCTGCTGGAATATCTAATAATATCTTATTGAATTATGTAAGCTTAGGAAAATATAGAAGATTGTATTGGGAATCCTGTTATATTTACCTTTCTTACATTCTGTTTTTAAGTAATAAACAAGATCGATTTATCAACAACGATTACGTTTGGCTATCCCGCGACGAGTTTCTGTGACTCCCAGTCCATTCAGGGCTTGACTAATACACGATACCAATGTTTTTTATTAACTTTAGTCGATACGTTATTACGTCACCAACGGCTCTCTTCAGGGGACCAGAATGACTCACTTTTTCTACCCCGGAAACCACGAAGAGAAGAGGCATCAGGTTTCTCAGCACGTTTAAAATGACCCACCAAACACGACAACTATCAATCAAGGGCCCAGACTAGGCTTCCTGTTTTTCTAAAGTCACGCGTCCTAAACACCTAAGGGGTGTCAGACTTCAAAGTGATCACCCACAGCCATTCACAGTCAGGGTCTCTCGCAGCCCAGGCCTCAGAGCTTTCAATTACTTTTTTGCATCGAATTCTCATGTATTTCACCATGCCACGAGCACCGACAGGTGATGTTAGTGGATATGTCAGACTCATATCTACATAAACCGCGTGGCGCGTTTTGTTCTGCTACTTGCTTTTCAAATATTCGGATATTCCCATGAAGAAGACCCCAGGAATGAGGAAGGCTTAGAAACCGATACGAACTAAGAAACAACATAACAATAAAGTTACGTAACCAATAACATTTCTGTTTAAATCAAAAGTGTAGCGCCGAAGGTAATATTTAACCTAAAGCCTCGCAAATCCCAGTAAAAGTATTAAACACGTTATTTATGGACAGGGAAAGTTTTCTTTATGAATTTCGGAAATGGCTTTGCAGAAAGGTAATACGCCTTAGTAATTACCTATCTAAATTATATTTATGCAGACACTTTTTAGTGCAATTTTTCAATTTCAATCAGTCTTTCGAATTGGTATTTTTAAAGCATATGTCGGCCCAGACAGAGATGGTGCAACTATCTGGATGCCTACCACGACGATGGTTGGAGGTGGCGCAAAATAGAGTACATTGGAAGGAGTTGGGGAGGTTTGATAGTACAAATTAAAAAAATAAAATAAAAGCGTATCAGTGTATCCCAACGTTTTTGAAACGACTGCCAAAAAAGAAGGAGGTTCTTAATTCTACTGTATGTTTTTTAATGTTGTTACCTTATATCTTTGGACTGAGTGAACCGATTTTGAATGTTTTTTTTTATAGCGACAACTTCCCAAGTGGTCCCATTGTAATTTGGTCCCATTCCGACAATTATTTGGTCTTATTTCGGTTCAATTTGAAGTAGGTTGTTGTGTAAATTTTTTATATTTTTCGGTTCAATTAACGATGAAGCGAAGGGATTTTAGAATGATTTATATGTATAAAATAATGTCGTGTTGGTTAAGAGATTAATGGCCTGAGAACGGCTAGACCATATTTCACGATTTATGAGTTGTTGTATTTGTCTACATCCCAGGTGACAGAGATAACAGAGAGATAACTATTAAAACCGCAGAAAATTTACTAATAAAAAAAAGTATTTTTTATATTTATGTTTTCGATTGTCGGCACTTGGTGGAACTTATAATAATACTTATATAGTAGTGTTTAGTGTGAAAGTGTACCTTTGAGGATGCCATATATTGAGCGAAACCGGTCAGGAGTTTAAATAATAAAAAATGTACTAGTGAGTTTGTACAAAATGTAAAAATAATTTCCCATACAAAATGTTAACGTCAAACATTTAATGTTCTTCCCATAGATATGATAAACTCTAACCTCAAGTTAAATAACGTATTTAAATAGAGCTTTCGATTCGATAATGTAATATCCACAATATTCGGATAATGTTCTCATAGTATTTTAGATTTTGAAAATGTATGAGTAAAGATTGTTGATGTTTTAACATTCGCTCATTGCGACAGGCGTAGAAGTTACCATACTGTCAAGTCTTCAAAATAGATTGACATGTCAAATATACATTAATGTGTTCGTGCTCCTTCGAGTTTAACCATCCCAGGTTTGTAGTAAAAGTTACGACGATAACAACTCCATTGTGTATCATATTGTATTTTGATTTAAAATAGCGGCACAGAACCGAACGCCAAGAAAAAACATGACACTTAGATAATGTTATAGATTTTATGCCAAATTCCTTTAGTAATAAGCATCAGAGTAGAATAAATGCGATCGAAATGAGAAGTTTGAGAAGTATAGCTGGTGTGACTCTGATGGACAAAATGAGAAACAGTGCGATAAGAGAACGATTGGTATCAATCAATCAATCAATTTCATTTATTCAGTTTAGGCACATAAAGAGCACATATGAATGTCAAAATTTTACAATTTTGTCAAGTAATATTATAAAAATACTAAATTAAGTAAGTACATAAATAACCATTAGAAAATGATTCTTTCGCTGGTTCGGTAATTTGGTTCTCCTGAGAAGAGACCAGCAAGAAACTCAGGTAGATTATCCATTTTCTTTTTTAATATTGTTTTGTTTACATTGTTACAATTAGTTTCTATTGTATTATACGAGTGGCCAACAACAGAAGATTAGGGTGACCATGCATTTTTATCATTAAGATATTCGTCTACATTATAGTAGCCTTTCATCATCAAACATTTTTTAACTACTATTTTAAACTTATTAAGAGGCATGTCAACCAAATCCTGAGGAATTTTATTATAAATTTTTATACATTTGCCAACAAACGAATTACCAACTTTATGAAGTCTAATTTTTGTCATTGCCAATTTATTTTTATTTCTTGTATTAAAATTATGGTTATCGGAATTTTTTTTGAATAGATCTATGTTCTTCCGTACATATAAGATGTTGTCGTAAACATATTGAGAAGCAACTGTTAAAATATTAATTTCTTTAAATAATTCTTTCAGCTAGTCACGGGGTCCGAGTCTATAGATTGCTCGTATAGCTCGTTTCTGTAATATGAATATTGTCTCAATATCGGCAGCTGAGCCCCACAGCAGCAGACCATATGACATAACGCTATGAAAGTAGCTAAAATAAACTAATCGTGCCGTTTTTTCGTCAGTCAGAGACCTTATCTTTCTAACCGCATAGGCAGCTGAGCTAAGTCTTCCTGCCAAGGCTGTGATATGAAGACCCCATTGTAGTTTACTATCTAGAGTTATCCCAAGAAAAACTGTGGTATTGACTATTTGAACTAATTCATTATTCATAGTAATATGAGTATCCACCTGTCTAACATTGGGCATAGTAAATTTTACACATTTTGTTTTCTTCGCATTGAGCAGCAAGTTGTTACTTGTGAACCAATGCAATATTTCCGAAAGGGTATTATTTACATCGTCAAGTGCTACTTTTTGTCTATCACTTTTAAAAATTAATGATGTGTCATCAGCAAATAATACTATCTCACAAAGATTTTTAGTGAAATAAGGAAGATCGTTTACGTATATTAAGAATAAAAGGGGTCCTAATATAGAGCCCTGGGGTACTCCCATGACTAATGAGGCGCCAGAAGAGTCGGTGCCATTAATGTTTACTTTTTGTACTCTACCAGTGAGGTAAGACTCGAGTAAGCCAAGTGAGCTGTTCGAAACACCATAATAACCTAATTTTAGTAGCAAAGTCCCATGATCAACACAATCAAAAGCTTTTGATAGATCACAAAATATACCAATAGCATCCTGCTTTTCCTCCCAAGCATCAAATATATGTTTCACAAGTGCAACTCCTGCATCCGTTGTGTTCCTGCCTTTAGTGAAACCAAACTGTTTGTTATGAAGTAACTTATTGTCTGTAAAATGTGAAAGCAATTGATTAAATATTATTTTTTCAAAAATTTTACTGAGGGATGGGAGTATGGAAATAGGTCGAAAATTTGAAGGACCACTTTTGTCTCCTGCTTTAAATAAAGGATTGATTTTACTGTACTTCATAAGATGAGGAAACTGATTTTCATCTATACATTTATTGAATATAAATGCAAGGTGAGGTGCTATAGCGGGCACTATTGATTTTATTATATTAGTTGAAATGCCCCAAAGATCCTCGGTATTTTTTATATTTAGTTGTTTAAAAGTTTTAAGTATAGTGACAGAGTCAATATACTGAAAATCAAAGTTAATTCTACATTTATCAACACTAGATTTAAGAAGAGAATTGGCTACGTTTTTTGACGAATTTAACTTATTTGTAGTGGTGATTGGAACATTTGTGAAGAAAGATTCAAATGCATTGGCCACTTCAGAATCAGTTTTAATATGTTTATCATCTATTTTTAACTCGAAGGATCGATCACGTGACTTTGCTTTACAAGTTTCTTTGTTAATAACATTCCATATTGCCTTCGTTTTATTATCAGATTTTTCAATTTTAGCCCGTATATAATTAGATTTAGCTGTTGAACATACTTTTTTGAATAGTTTGGAGTACTTTTTAATCTGTTCAATTACTTGTGGCTCATTAGTAGATGCCTTTGTCTCGTATAATTCATATAATTTCCTTCTACTTTTATAGATTCCAGGCGTAGCCCAATCACTAAATTTTATTTTAAATTGATTTACATTTATTGTTTTTTTAGTGAAAATGTTATCACATTCGTATTTGATTACTCCGAACAAATCTCCGTAATGATCATTCGGGTGTTTATCATTATTCAACTCCAAAAGAGGTACTTTATTCTTAATGTTTTCTTTAAATTTTTCTAATCTATAAGTTGTGATTGGTCTACAAACAATATTTTTTGATAATGGAACATGTTGGAACTTAAATCTAGCTAACTGACCTGCATGATCTGAATTTACAAAATGTATTATAGATTTCTCATCTACATCGCTGTTAGAAAAAATATTATCTAAGCAGGTAGCTGATGTGGCTGTGGTGCGTGTTGGTTCACAAAAAAGATTTTGTAAGTTAAAAGATTTAAAAAGGTTGAGGAACCTTAGCGCGTTCTGAGAGTTTTCTAAAATATTAATATTAAAATCGCCACATACAACTATAGTCTTCTTACATTTACATACCTTTTTTAAGGCTTCCTCCATAATGGACTCAAACAGGTAGTAATCTCCAGAAGGAGGTCTATAGACGCTAATAATAATATATTGTTCTAGCTCTGCACATGATAGTTCAATATTTCGCTCACTTGTGAGTGCTACTACGACTTTTGGGTTGTGGCAACACTACGGCTAACATCTGTTCGCATTTCGTCTTGTATTTATTTTAATTTATTATTAATATTTTCGATAATTAGGGCTAAAATTCATCACAAAACACAATCTTACCATTATCAAAGTGTATCTAGGTAAAACCCAGTGTAAAATAAATAAGAAATTAGTGATATTTGCGTATTTTGTTTTGCCGGCTAAAAGTCAATGACTGTTTGAAAATTTTAAAAGTGAAACTTTATCAACTCGGATTTAATGTGATTTGAGTGATTTTTATACAGGTAATAGTACTAATAAATAACTACTTATTATCGTACCTGTTAGTTTTTGAAGTTGTAGTATATTCAATCAGATTCTTTTTGACATTACTTACGTATTTATTTGTGTATTTAGTGTATTATCAGGTAGCTTTTTACTATCTAAGTCAGTATTAATTTATAATATCGTAATGCCAGTCACACGTAGCATGTATTCTGCTCGCCGTGATGAGGCTAAACAAGAAGATATCTTGAGAAAACTTGACCTGACATTGAAGGAATTAGAGGTATCCAAAACGTTGATTAAACAGTTGCATAGGGAAAGAGATGAAAATGAAAAGGAACTATTAGATAGCCTAAATAAATACGACTTCATAAAAAAGCAGATGGCTGAGATGCACACAGAGAATAGGTTAGTGTTAGATGAGCGGGACAGATTACAAAATATTGTGACTGGGTTCAGAGAGTGTAGTGACGAGTATGAACAGGGTCTCAAGCGCATGTCAGTCTTGGAACAGGAACTGCACGAAGCTCACCACCTCATTTCCCACCTTGAGGCTGAGAAACGTGACACCATAGTATCCCATACCCATAACTTGTTTGAGGAGTTAGTTGGTAGTGTGCCCAGCCTTGTTGCTACTGAACCCAGCTTAGAACCCACTATTACTATAGATTTAACAAAGGATGATACCTTAACAGCTCATTGTTCCAATCACAAGATGGGCATAGTTGAGTGCAGTATGTCAGAAGATGTACTAACCATGGTGGAAAATGGGATGCTTAAATGGTTCGGACATGTAGAGAGGATAGATGACAGGAGATTGACAAAACAGATACATGAAGCGAGTGTGAATAGACAAGCTAGTAAGGGTCGACCAAGGCAAACATACTGCGACCATATCGCAGATGTCTTAAATAAAGGCCAGGTTAAAAGTACCAGTAACCGGCAAGCATGTATGAAGACATTAATGAAAGTTGAGGAAGCGAAAGAAGTATGCCAGGATCGTAGCAAGTGAAAATCCGTGGTCCTTGCCTATCCCACTGGGAGAGTGGCGTGATATTATGTATGTATGTATGTAAAAATCTCTAGGTAGGTATAGATGTAGAACTTATAGATTATCGTTCTTTTAACACAGCCGTCTGTGTAAATACATTTGGCAGACAATATACTACTGTTATACATTTTTTTTACATCAATTTATGTTTCTGAAATCACTTTAAAACAAATCGTTCAACATTGAACAAAGTTCAACATGTCAAAGTCACTCCAAAGTTAACTAATTCACAATCTTACATATGACATTCTACAGATTCTAATTTGAATCAAACTATTTCAATTCCTCAGCCATTTAAATGCTACATTTCAAGTTAATTGTAGCACGTGACACTTAACAGTTATTTCTAGGTAAATGATTTGATTGAATTCAAACAAATTCAATTAATTTGTTCAGAATAAGTTAATCAATTAAGTTTAAATTAGGTACCTACAGAATTTCTATGGCTTGGTTGTTTTGATTGGTTCTACGTTGCGTATATCAAACCATAGATCATATAATAAAATTGATCAGTGGATCACAAATACCGTCCGACAGTATCTCTAGGTACTACAGACAATTATGCGTCACAGCTAAACAAACAATATGGTACCCACTGAATGTAAATTACGACTAGAATTTCCGATTAAAATAATTTTAGCATAAAAATACCGAATTCAAATTACTGTAATGAGACCAAATAATTGTCGGAATGGGATTTAATTGAAATGGGACCTGCCGTGTAAAAGCACTATAGCTATCAAAGAAAAAAATACGCAGTCATTTTAAGAACCTCCTCTATTTTTAAGTCCGTTGAAGTACCTATTTTTTTTTATTATTATTAATTATCTATAATATATAGATTTTACAAACATATTATTTATCATGTAAACCTACATACTCGTAGGTTTCTATCGAAAAAACTGTTCTCATTTTTAAACAGTTAATAAAATTAAATGTACTTACAAACTACTTTACATAGTATGAGTATTAAGGGACGGTTAAACTCATCCTTCACATGCGACGTACATACACCACGCATTACGACATCTAACTGTCTAGTACCAGTTCCTTACGTTAATAACTCGAAATACGTTAACGTATTCCTCCATACATTTCACACCAGCGCCCCTTGCGGTAACGTCAGGGAACTGTGTGAAATGTATGGAGGCATACGAAAACGTATTTCGAGCAATTTAACGTAAGGAACTGGTACTAGACACACTGAACAGGATCTGGCCTGTACAACTTGTATGGTAACGAACGCACTGGTTGGTACACCACGCTGCCTTACGCGTCACCGCGTCAGGCTGGCGTGTTCCCATGCTGTCTCACACGTACGACGCTGTTACACACGTTTAAAGTGTCATAGCGCGTAGATAATGTAAATGTCAGACGTCATAAGACGTAGGACCAGTGTATCGCTGTTTCCCACGTCGCGTGGCATACGTCGTATGTGAAGGACCAGTGTGTTTTAAGCTTCAGAGTTATACATATACCTACTTATAATTTTATAATACAAACTAATTAGGTAGGTTCCTACTAAACAAAAAATCATCCGACACAACTACAACAATCATTCAGTACAACCACATAAAACAAACAAATAAATTTTAGGTTAAAATAGAGAGAATCGAGGTTAAAATGTTTGTTTTTCTTAGTCGAACGTCCCAGGTACGACCGCGTATTAAGCATGACCCGGCGCGAGGTGAAATAGGAACTCACCTCCCCGCAACTCACAGAGCAGCGTGAAGTTACTCCCTTCTTCCAATGGGCCGACGACACCAGCTACATCCCGGCCGGCCTCGTCGTATAACAGCAGCTGATGTGGAGGTACTGAGAAACAAAGCAGTCCATCACCATAAAGTTTACAAAATACTAACGTAGTTATAGACCTGATTCGAGAGATATAACTCTTGGTCTGCAAGAGTAAGAGGTTACATAGCTTTTGATACAAAAAAGGAGAACTGAAAGTCCGGACTAAACCTTGACAATTTACATAACCACAGTCAGGGATTGATTATAAATAATTCCTCACACCTTGCACCCTTTTATCAGTAGGTGCATCGTTTGCGGAATAGGCTTGTGTCCACTAAGAATAAATCGGATTGGTGTATGTTTCTTATGACAATTTCCAATGAATAGACAACAAAAAGTAATATAAATTAGTAGACAGAATAAAGGTTACTATTATTTTTAGAAAATAAGTTTGGAAAAATTAGGCATTCAGTCACGTGACATCAAACACCAATCAGAAAATATGACGTCACAGGTTGCGCTCGCACACCATAGAGTAAGTATGTATGAAGAGCTGACTTCTTGTTAAGTTGTGTCTATGATTTTGTGTAATTTAATTGTTCGTACGTTTTTATTAATTTCCGAATTTTTGTTAATTTTAAAGTTAAATTATTATAAATCTAACAAAAGTAGGTTGAACAAACGCAGTTTTGGCGCATTATTTCGATGTGCATTTCGAGACAACGCTTGAATCAAAATATTGCTAGGCACCTATATCAAAGTTAAAGGGCTAACCAACACAATTTATTTTTAACTTTCTGGAGGTTTTTAAATTATTTTATCCTTTTTTCAATTGCTTTTTAATCGTCGTGGGTTTTTTCAAAATTTTTAATTTTGATTTTTATTTTAAAATTCTTAAAGAGCATAGATATGTTGCGCCTTCTAGTAAGTTGCTGTCGTTACACCTATTTAAGAACCCTCACTAATCAACTAAAAATCCATTCCTAAAAAAAGCCGCATCAAAATTGATTTTCATCACAAATAATGTTAGCTGTAGCGCCCCCTGATGAGTTGTCACCGTAACATCTATCTAGAAACCTGTACCAATCTAATTCAAACCCATAACTGAAAACTGCATCAAAATCGGACTCGTAGTTTTTGAGAAAATTGGCAACATTGCTTTTCACAAATAATGTTCGCTGCAGCACCCCCTGGTGAGTTGTCATCGTAACATTTATCTAAGAACATGCACCAATCAAACCTGAACCCATAACTAAAAACTGCATCAAAATCTGACCAGTAGTTTTGGAGAAAAATGGCAACATGTATTTGCATCCTCTCACCCCAAACTAATAAGCGATCTTGCGCTAGAATATTTATATTACGATTAGACGACTAATTTATGGCTAAATCGCTGCAGCGAACTTCGTTCGTTTTTTGGTCAGGATAGCTTCGTCAAACACATTTTGATTTGTTTCGCAACGTGTGACATCACCCAAGGTGCCATGACAGATTGGAGCGTTTTCGTTACCAATTTAAATACATTTGTTAGATCGCAAAATAAACTATGTAAATGATTGTTTTAAATCAAAATAATACATTTTTGTGACTATATAGATACAAAAATACAGATTTTATCAATTTTTGAAATTTGGGACACAAGCCTATTCTTGATGGGACCACTTAGGACTCTGTCTCCCTAAGGGGACACTTTAGAGAAGGCCAAATACAGACTCAACGCTTAACGTAAAAAAATACATTCCTTGGACATAAAAAAACAAGTAATTTTACGTTAAATTATCGATGTTATGATATTGGAAAATTATAATTTTTCATTATATTTCTTGTTTAGTTTAACGAAAATATTGTTTTGGGAATCATGTTTTATGTAATTATGCTTTTTTCCTCTAGGGGTGTGATACAGTCGTACTTACCGACAACATTTAATCTGATCTGGAAATTTCTGGTTGGGGAGTTCTTAAAGTCTACTCGGCATCTGTAGATTCCTTCATCATCCAGCTGGACGGTGTCTACAGTGAGAGCTGAAGGTCTGGACATGGTGACGAAGTACGCGCGTCGTCCAAACGCCAAGGGGTCAGACCAATGAAGAGCTTTGTTGAAACTGCGCCCTCGAACGTCAAAACTGTTGGCAAAATATGAAAAAAAATATAAGTAGTGTAGGTAAAAAGGCGTAAACTGAGCCTTGCATTTGTGTGAGTGATCACGAAAAGTAGAGTAAAAAGGTTGTGCGTAGGTGTGGGTACAACACACGTGTGTGTAAAACAGGTCACATTATACTTTCACTCACACAAATGCAAAGCTCAGCGTACGCCTTTTTATCTATACCTAGTTAGGTAGCTCGTGAGAAAAGCTTTCCCATTTCCCACGGAAACCTATACCCGTGGGGAAAAGAAGCTTCAGAGGGCAATGTTTGCTGTTTTAAATACTCTATTGCATATTACTATTCATATTATATTACAATTCTACTACGATACAATTGTAAATTGTAGTCAAATTTATATACAGGTGACAAATGTTTTAGCTGTATTTTGTAGTTAACCCGCTTGTAATGCAAACTAATCTACAAAACAACCTCGAATCCTTTGACTTCAATAGTTTTTTCTCACAAAAGAAATCAGTTTATAACTCCATATCAGAACTTATCCATGTTTTCAAAAAGTTGCATCAGAAGTTCCTATAGTCGGAAATAAGGTCTCTTTCTTCTGAATGTAAGGTGTAAAATTGAAAAACCAGATATTGAGTGTATGGTAGTTAGTTTGAACGACAGTTATTTCAGTTTGCAACATTTCCGTCGGTTGGTCACGACAAGGTTCCGGTCGTTTGATGCTGAATGCAAAGATAGTGTGTTATGGTTGCGACAAAAGAGTGGAATTTATTATAGTTTATTACAATTTAAGTAGGTATAACCTTTTTCTTTTACAGGCTATGCTGTGGCAGAACTATTCATCGCTTTCGCCTTTTATAAGCATTTTATTTTTATTTTTCTCTTTGTTAAAAATTTAATTACATGTTTTTGGTTTTAATGTTATTAGTCGTTGTAACGGGGTTTTGTTTTTTTTTTAAATTCCGCTATGACGGTAGTTCCCCACTTTGGTTGCTCAAGTCGCACCCTCCAAATCTCCATGAGATCCTGGCGGAGTTGGGACAGCTGGTCCTCGATTTCTCGAGATGTAGGTATGTGGTCCCTCTCCAGCACCTCCTTGTGCCATTGAAACAATGAACGGTGTTGGGTTGGTTTAATTTGTGTGAATTATTTGAGTAAATACATTAACCTATGTTTAATTGTTACTTATCCGTTATTTATGAATAAGTATGCTTAATTGAGCAGTTTATTAGGCTCAGTGGCTTATAAATCATTATTTAGTGCAAACTTCTTCATTAACTTAACGCTTTCTAGAAATTATAAAGATTTATAATCATAACATAGTATAAAACATAGTCGCTTCCGCTGTCTGTTCGTCTCTATATATGCTTAGATATTTAAAACTACGCAACGGATTATGATGCGGTTATAACTAATAGATAGAGTGGTGCTCAAAGAAGGTTTAGTAAATAATTTGTTAAGTGGGTGAAGCCGCGGGCGTCCGCTATTATAAGTTTACTTATCTAATACAATTGGTGTTAGTTACAAAAAATATAAAGGTACCAATTACGAAATTGAGACATACGATACTTTTTATCCTGGTAATATTTGTTTCTTTTTTTTATTTTGGACATTTATATTGGTCCCAATGTCATGCCTAACGCAGTGACGGGTACTTTTCTGTTAATTTACACTACAATTAAAGAATAAAACTAGTATGTCTGTACATTTTATTACAACGTGCACATTTACTGTAGCAAATAAAACTAGGGCAATATAAAAGTGAAAAAAGCAATATTTTTTCACTTCTGTCCGTCTTTTACTTACGTTTTTCGTGGATACTGAACGGTTTTTTTTCTTTTCACACCGATAGCTCTGAGGGGGTGAACTACCGCATTTTGGCCGATAAATACGAGTACTTTGCTCATATGAAGCGCTTTATTGAGGTTAGGATATAAGTTATCTTTAAAACTAATGATTTATTGGAAACGGCTCTTGGGTATAATAATATCAAGAATAACGATCTTTACAATAGGATTATCAAAGTATAGCCGGTAGGTAGCTAAGACAATATTATTTGTAACTTGTTAGATTTATAGGTATTGCCACGGGTTAGGAAATAGGTTTATTCGTTTTATTTTCCTATCTTTGCAAATTCTTTTTTTGTACAAAATGGATCCTTAATGAAATGAAATGAAATGATTTATTTATTTATTTGTATAGGTCACTAAATGGCCCTTACAAACGTCAGTAAGTACTTAAAATAAAAAATGTCATTGCTTCTATATTTACATGTAATGCCAGATTCGCAAAGCAATAAGTAAAACCGAGAGAAAGAACCTGGCAATAAAACTCTCGGTCACTCTTTTTCAATAATTTACTCATACAGTACATTGGTCTCATATCAGAATCAAAAAGCGTGTATAATGCAACAAAAAAAAAATTATCACCTAAGTACAAAATATGCTACAATTATGGCATTTTAGGAGACGCCTGCACCATGCTCAAGCCAGATACTTTTATCATTAAGGTAATCAACTGTCTTATAATATGCTTTTTGACATAAAGTGGTCTTTATAAAGGTTTTAAATTTACTGTCGGGCATACAAAGGACCTTTAAATTTCAATTGAATATAATCGAAATTGTTGTGTGTTATAGCGAGTCAATACTGTGCCATAATGTGTCTTGACAGTCACGATCGCGGCGAAATAGATTCCCAATGGCTTGTCAGTGGTTATCCACACTGTTTTTGATTGACAATTTACAAACATGTGATGAGCTAGAAGTTCGTTCGCGAGTTCTGTTTGAGTGTGGTTTATTTAGATTCTATAATTATTTTAAGTACCTAGTAATGGGCGTTTTCACATTGCACGATAACGACACACGATATCGTCCATAATATCGTGTGTCATTATCGTGCAATGTGAAAACACCCATTTACAGCTTGAGAGTGGGCGTTTTCACATTGCACGATAACGACACACGATATCGTTAGTAGCAGTTGTAACTTTAAGGCAAGAATGTAAATTATCGTGACGATATCTCTTAGGATGGGTGACCATTTCTTAAGACACGGAGACCCGTCGTTGCCTCGGAGAGCAAGAAGCTATCGGTCCCGGTTGTTATACGAACATCTATGGCAGTTGTTACGGGAACGGGAACCCAGAGACGCTCGGCAATGGAGGTAGGAGCGGCCTGCGGATTTGAAAAAACCGACTGGTCTAACTACAAAACTTCGATATCGCCTCATCACTGTTAATGGTGATATTGCAATTAACAGTCAAAAACACCTTTAAAGTCTTCTCTTCTTACAATTCAATATCAACTGTATAGTTACTCGTTTATTTTGAACTACAGATAGACCATCTAACAGCTAAACACCAGTGTTACTTGGCTTATTACTGATACTTATCTCAAGCAATTAGGGGTCATTAATAACTGGCATTAATATCTGTAAGTTAACTGTAGTAAGACATACTATTAGGTAATAAATTACTCTGTAAATTATGACAATATGAATAATTACCTACCTATTACTAGCTGATGTCCGCGGCTTGGCCCGTGTTCCCAATTCCCACGGGAACACAATATTACCGGGATTAAATAATAATGAACATGTTAGGACAATTCACACAACGCCATCTAGTCTCAAACTAAGCAGAGCTTGTGATATGAGTACTAGATAAACTGATATAAATACTTATATACATTTTTTTTTGTAAATACATACATATTATACATAGGAAACACCCAGACTTCGGTACAAACGTATGTGTCGTAACACAAAGTTTGTCCTGACCGGGAATCGAACCCGAGACTTCGAAAGTGGATGCACTACCGACCACGCCACGCCAAAGCAGTCAAAAGGTTTAAAATAGCCGAAGTTTCCATCTACTTTACAGGAAAGGGAGGAAAGTAAAGTAATAATGTAAAAATTAATATGGTTAGATACCTATCTAACGATATTACTTTCCTCCCTTCTCATAATGTCCATACCATGACCATCGCTCGTTTCTCATTTTTTTATTTACTAGCGCAACTTTCAAAGATCCTCTAATATTCTCGTTGCTTGTATAAAGGTACCTACGTGTGCATAAATTATCCCGTGATGCACGACACAGGCTCTCCCTAATCATACGCAGATGCAAACTACTGAGTCGAAGCTGGGGCGGCATCATCAAAGGGAATTTAATTAACAAAGAGCTTTGTACGTCCATAATAATGTAACTCTACAATATTGACTGCTTCAGTGGCATCCGCTTTCGACGCTGGAGTCTTCGGTTCGATTACCGATCGTCGGGACAAATTTTGTGTGTTCACCATAATGTTTGATTTAATGATCAACATTCAATTCTAAATATAACTCTCTTGCATTGACTCACAATAGTTTAAACTACACAAGTTAATCGCTTCGCACGGCAGCGGGTGATATGTTTAGGTAGGTACACTTCCGCCGGGCGCCACTGGAAATACCTTCTGCGTGCGTACTAGAGACGCCCGGCAACGTGGCAGCGGGCTTCGGGCCGCGGAATAAAAAAAAAAGAGTTCGTACACTTATCTGGAGCGGTGTTGAGTGGTGAAGTGGGAAGTCGTCGGTAACAGTTATTCTGAGATCTATACCTCGTCAACTGATGATTTGGACGTCAAACAGGCTGAGATGATATGTATGTAGGTAGGATATGTAGGCTGATTTCCCCCCTCTTTGGGGCTTATCCCACGCTGGCCAGACGAGTTAGTATAGGACTTTTTGTCGCGTTTTCCTTCTCTAAATCTATAGGATATAAAAAAACCCTACCCTAGATTTCCGGTGTGATTATATAATAATATGATGTATATACGAGTACCTATGTTATTGTAACTATTATTAATTGAAACTAATGCAAGCGAATCCGTAGGGATCAGCTAATACTTAATGAATATTAATTAATTAATATGTAAGGCTTCCGATGTATCGCATCACTCTCATCGAACACAAATCTAGCGTGATAAAGTGAAGCTTACTCACATCCTGGCACGTGTGCGGTAATTGAAAATTTATATCGATACACGAGAACATAAATATGTCCTTATTTTTTTTTTTTATATTTGGTTCGCCAAATTTACGCCGCCCGCCTGGTGGTAAGTCGTGACGACGACTAGCGATTGTGGGCCAGTCTCACAGCACACAATACTATAGAGAGTGGCCCTCAACTTGACGACCTACTGATGTGCCTCTTCAAGCTCCGCTTAAAGAACCCAGGATTATATGTGGGAGGAAACACGTGCACAGGCAGGGCGTTCCAGGCCACTATCGTTCGGCAGAAAAACGAACGTTTAAAACGCTCGGTTTTCGCGAACATGCTATCCACTGTGTGGGAGTGGCATCTCTGCCCGGCACGCGTTGTTCTGGATCGGAAGGAAGAGGGTGGGATCAGATTGAAGAGCTCTTCAGAACACTCGCCGTGGTAAATACGGTAGAATGCGGCCAATGAAGCTATTGTTCGGCGCTGAGCTAGCGGCTCAAGGCTTCCCGTTACCTCCGGACAATCTATAATACGGATAGCCCGTCGCTGCATAGCGTCGAGAGCGTCCAGCAGATACTTCGCGGAGCCGTCCCAGAGGTGAGATCAGTATTCGACGCAGGGTCTAATCTGCGTCTTGTACAGCAGACACCTCTGGTCCGGTGTAATAATAATATATTATTAATAATAATAACTTATTCTTCAATAAGTTGCTGTATGAAGTGACGATCCCCGATGAATGGTGCAATAGTTCTCTAGTGCCCATTTTTTAAAATAAGGGTGATGTGCAAGACTGCGGCAACCATCGAGGAATTAAGCTCATGTCACACAGTATGAAAGTTTAGGAGAAAGTGATAGAGAAACGAGTGCGAGAGGAAAGCGAGATTACCCAGAACCAGTTCGGGTTTATGCCTGGTCGCGGGACTACAGATGCCATATTTGCACTCCGCCAGCTATGTGAAAAATATAGGCGTGCACATAAAAACTTGCACATAGTGTTTGTAGATCTTGAGAAGGCATACGACCGGGTACCCAGAACGGTTTTGTGGTGGGCCTTGAAAGAGAAAGGTGTGCCTGGGAAGTATATAGAGTTAATCTGTGCGATGTATTGTCGATCGAAAACCTACGTACGAACTGCTGCTGGCAACACCGACGAGTTCAGTGTGGCGGTAGGCTTGCACCAGGACTCGGCGCTAAGCCCATATCTCTTCCTGTTGATAATGGATGCTTTGACATCGGAGATACAGGAAGAGACACCCTGGTGTATGCTATTTGCCGATGACATTGTACTCGTCGGTGAAGACGAGCCTGAGGTACAGAGTAGATTGGAAAAATGGCAGTGTAAACTGGAGAGTGTAGGCTTGAAAATCAGTAGAACCAAAACTGAGTACATGTTCTCTGATTTCGGCGGTCTCTCCGGTTCTACACCCATAGTGCTAGACGGCGCACCAATACCAGTTTGCTCCAGTTTCCGGTACGTCGGCTCTCTTATCCAGGATGATGGGGAAATCGATCGTACAGTGAAGCACAGAATTGACGCAGGTTGGGTGAAATGGCGGCAGTTCAAAGGCACTATTTGCGACCCTCTATTCCCCCCCAAACTTAAAGGGAAAATTTACAAGACTGTCGTCAGACCTGCCGTCCTGTATGGACTGTCATGTTTGGCCTTAAAAGCGACGGATGAAAGACCTGCATGTAGCGGAGATGCGAATGTTAAGATGGATGTGTGGTGTGACAAGAATGGATAGGGTAAGGAACGAGTATATTAGAGGAAGTTTGAAAGTTGCACCAGCGAATGAAAAATTGAGAAGCGAGCGGCTGTCATGGTATGGACAAGTTATGAGAAGAGAGGAAAGCAATGTCGTTAGAAAGGTGCAAAGTATGACTGTAGAGGGTTTAAGAAGTAGAGGTAGGCCAAAGAAAAGATGGATGGAATGTGTGAAAGAGGATATGACAATTAGAGGAGTGACTGAAGAAATGACGTCTGACAGGGATGTGTGGAGGAGAAAGACTTGCTTCTTAGTGCTAAGCAGATGCGCTTGGCAATGGACGTAGGTGCGGCCGCTCCATATCGTCATTCAAGATGAAATTTTTTTTTTTTACTTTTTGTCCCATTTCTCCCATAATCAAAAAAATATCAGGAGGAAAGGATGTGGCCTCTAGCCCTGGACTCACATATACAGCCAGAGCGACGAAGGCAAATTGTCTCAATATGTAGACACTTTGCTCGCTCACTCATTAAAGCTGAAGAGTTAGCTTGTCTGATATCTTGATGATAATCTCAGAAATTTTATCGGTCACAATATGGACGACGCTTACAAAATTTTTTAAATATTGTTAACGATAAACTCTGCTGCAATGGATAAAGTTTTAAAAGCAATAAGTAGATATTTATGTTATTTTTTAAATCTGTATAAATAAAATGAATCGCCGTTCGTTTGTCTCGCTAAAACTTAAGACCGGCTATACCGATTTGGCTAATTTTGGTCTTAAAATATTCTTACAATCAAGGTTTGAAAGGTATTAATTTGAGGCGGTACGAAGTGCACCGGGAAAGCTAGTATTAAATAAAATACGGCGTACAGTAGGACTCGACTACGCAGCTACGCCACGAAAAAAGTCTAAGCAGAATTCAACTCCACAAAAAAGTTAATGAATTATATTTACGTCGACATTTTAATATTCCTAGCACGATATTGATCGTTACGGGCTGAACGAAACCTTTGTCAGAAATTTAAAAATGAAATTTTTATTCTGTTCGGATCCATTTAAGTGGAAACGCATGGCTAGAGTCTCCATCGAAACTGCAGGGTCAATAGCACGTCAGACGAGCAATATTTATGAAACACTGTAGAACGGAATACGTCGTTTTTAGGGGTCCTTAGAAAAAAAATCAGAACCCTTGTATAATAATAGTTTCGTTGTCGCCTTTCCTCCCAGTTACTGCTAGAAACGTGAAATTTAGCATGAATTTATATGTATATTTTAAAACGCCGACAAAGTGCTAAAATAAAATATAATTAGAATTTTTTTTTGAGGTACCTCTCCTACGCGTAAAGGGGGATGATATTGTTTTCTCGCGTCTACTCCATCGTGTGTGGTATCATTAGATATAATCACCTTAGCAACCTTTCAATGAATTTCAAGTCATTGAAATTCATTGAAAGGTTGCTAAGGTGATTTTTTGATTTAAGTATCCATTTGCGAGATAATCAGCTTTGAAGAACATATTTTTGCGAAAACAGCCCCTCTCTAAAATCGAAACGGCTGGCGTGAAGTACCTGAAAAAATTCACGATGCTAGTCCATGTAATGACCTTTAAAGAAAAACTATAACGGCTCGTATACCTCTGTTAGTTAAGGAGTTATAGAGGCTTTTATGGGTAACTACGGAACCCTACCGGTTTTTTTTGTTTAACACTCATAGGTGCGTTTGAATTGAGACTACTTATTTTACGAGGGTGTTTGAATGTTTTTGAACGATCCCGAAATTGTTTCATATTTGTTTTCCGACGTTTTGACAGACGTGAGAAGTTTTCATAGACAGTAGAAGTGTATGTTTTAGCACAGGTAATAGTTCTTACGGGTAATTACAATACTGGGAGCGAAGCGAGCGGCATCCCAAGTCTCTGCTTAAAACACTCGTGTTGTTTTTGACTTGCTTTTGATGTGTTTTTGACGAAAAATTTAATTAATTAATGTTTGTAGTTAAAAAAAAACATACAGTCGAATTGAGAACATCCTCTTTTTTGGAAGTATAGTTTCGTGACTTAGACCAAACGTACCGAAGCAGGTAACGACCCTAAGGGCTAAAGGGCTGTCACTTGTATCCTAGCAACTTCAATGAAATTTCAATAATACACAATCATACTATATCCAATGCAATTTCTACCTTATGATATGAAATCTAAAGTCGGGTATTAATTGAAAAATTAAATATTGTCGTGTATACTACGCTAAAAATCAGTTCTTTTTGATGGCAAAGTGAAATTGTTGTTTATATATTTTTTTCTTTTCAGTAGAATGGATACGTCTGGTGTCCTGTTGGTTTTTGTTGAAGAAAATGTTAGCATGGAAGTGAAAAATATATTCTAACCGACATTATAGGTTATATTGTTGAGCGGAGCTCAATCTTAGGCTACAAGTGTAAATCGTTTGTGCGTCTACTCCTCCGAAACAGCTCAACCGATTTTGACCAAATTTGGCATGCTGGTCGACATCATACCCGGGAGTGCATATATCTGAAATCATGAACAGAGAGCTGACCACGGAGGAATAATCACCGAGAAACCGGATGATTAAATGGTTGCCATGGAAACACGTGCGTCAACAATGAAAATAGTTTTTTTTTCATTCGATTACGGTGAAGCCCTTCGATTTTTTTTTTAAAACATTTGCTCCTCTCAACATTTGCAATTAGCAGCATGCATTGCATACCTAGTTTAAATGTAAGTTTATGTATAGCGTCATCTGCTGGTACCTTCTAAGCACTCCATCGATTAGCTGTGCGGGCGCCCGGGTCCATAGTGTGTTAAAGTCGGAAACACATCTCAGGCGACTGAGATTTGCGGTTCAGTTGTAGGTTTACCACCTTGCGACTGTTCAGAGCTCACCTTCACCCTGTTTCTCCCCCCCTCCTCTACTTAGCCAAATTTGGTAAGAACCTAATATAGCCGCTTTGGATATTCGTCCTAGTAAAGAGCTTACTGAAGTTCTTGGCAATCCGAGGTCTAACCATCTTAATGTTCCATAATATAATTTATGCTTTCGATTGTTGGCACTTGGTTTTAGAAGTATTGTCCTGTGTTAGCCTTAAGATTGTTTTTTTTTGGTATTATTTGGTAAATGTAAACTATGTAATGGAAGTGAATTAGTGTAAAAAGAACACCTTTGATAATATAGGTATTTAAACTATCATGGTCATTAACACTACGATTAGAATCGATTAGATCAGTTCTTCCGCGATCATGGCGCTTGCAACAGCGTCGAAATATCGGAGACTCGATAAAATAATGTTACATGGTAAATATCCCGAACATTCTAACCTTTGATAATGCCGTAGGGCGAAACCGGTCAGGTGTTGGATATAAATAAAAATTTGTGGAGCATGTGTACAATTGAGTTTATTTCACAATGAATATTCCATCACATTGACTATCAAATCAATGTACCTTCTTTTTATTAAATGTCAATACGATAAGTCTCGTAAAAAGTTGTATGAAATTGTATCATTTTGTTTATCTCATAAACTTGCTCAACAAATACCTTCTGTTAAGACTTCAGTTCCCGTTCGCGTCAAACTTGACTTGTTTCATTCGATAAATGGATAAACTGTTTCTTTATTTACGGCGTACGTTTCAGGCAAAAGGAAATAGATATAAATGTTTTATTTAACTAAGACTGTATTTTCAGGCTGTATCTCATGAACAACCGTGATTTACACATAAATTTTCACAGATGATTGTAAAGTACAACCTGAGAAAAAATAATTTTACCCTCGAGGCTTAAACATTATTTTTCATAGCCTTCTATGAAAAAAAAGAAATGTAATGAATTACCTACTATGAAAGATTTGTGTTCTAAATTCGAATCTCATTATTTCCCGCTAAAAAGTCTCTGAACAAAAAGAGCTTCTTTAGACGAACTTAAGTAGGAACAATACTCCTCTTTTTGAATTGAAGTGATGAAATTAATCGGGGCCCCCATACAACAAACATGATACTATTAAAGCTTTTTTTGAAAAAGGTTATAATTTATGTCTATATTGTTTAGAATAGATAAATGATGGTATGGTACCGAATCCTTCGCACGCGAGTTCGACTCGCGTATGTCCTATTTTTGTCAATATATTTTTATTGTTAGTGAATTATTGAGGGTGACAATATGTGACTGATTGAACAAAGAAGTGGGTTAGATATTGATTTTATTTAATAATATTATGTTTTGCTCAATACTCATGGGAACACGCTACTGGCATTATAAGTAGCATGAGTTCAGTAGTATATGACTGCTTCGGTGACGTGGTCGGTAGTGCATCCGCTTTCGATGTTCGGGTTCGATTCCCGGTCGGGATAAACTTTGTGTGAAGACAGAAACGTTTGTACCGAAGTCTGGATGTTTCCTATGTATAATATCTATCTATCTAACTTTTTATCTAGGTTTGGAGTAATATTATTGGAGTCCCGCCTGCTTATAGTTAAATATCTGGATATGTGCAGACGGGTTTTTTTATTATTTAATTATTTTTTTTTATTTACAGCTTTTTTGTTACATACTTTTGTAATACGATTTCTCATACTAAATTACATTGAAACATACAAGTTGTACGAGTATATATATTTCTAAAATTCTCTTCAACAACTCTTAATTTCGATACCCCACTCGAAAAGTTTGACTAAGATTTTTTTTGACAACGTATATTTTTGCCTTAAAAAGCCAGAATAAGTACATACTTCTTATTAACATTTTATGTACCCAGTGACAAAGATAAATACTTTCATTTGAGACCCCATTCGTCGAAATTCATTCAGCCGTTAGGCCTGTAGATGGGAACAAAGAAACTGTTACAATGTAAGAACATCATACAGGCCACGATAAACGTGTGGTCACATCACTAATTCGAATATTCTGGTATAGGAATGAACCGGTTCAAACAATGGATAAATTCGTATCGCCAACGCAGCCCATTGTTCTGTGATGACGCTTTAGATTAAGTAGATAAGCGCCAGCCACCGGCCAATGAGAAAATGAGATCGGGTGTCGAGTAGTGGTTTATCCTCGTACTAAAGTGCATCAGGAAGGGATACCGCTCGTACCCCGCTCTTCACACCCCGCGGCCACCTTTTAAAAATGTATGCGCGCCGAGCGGAGGCACAAATCCACATATTAGAAATCTCATCAACGCACGGCTGCCGTAACCACTGTTACCAAATTATTGAAACTAGTAACTTTAAATTAATTCAGTTAACAAGTATATGTATTATAATATTGTGTGCAACCAAGTGTAGTTAGTTTTCCGTTGCCGAATACCCGGGGTAAGTGCTGTGAACAGAATAGCTTCTATAACGTCAATCGCGCGCGATCTATTATTATAGTATTACCATATAGCTATTTCATAGATTATTAGCCGGTAGTAAGAAAACTTAAACCTATAGTTGTTTAGACTCCGGGAGTGTTCTGTTTTCCGATAGTGTTCATAAGGGGCTGCTAGGTTATCGAATTTAAATATTGAGATCAGGCGATGCTGAATTTCTTTACCGCAAATATTCATGAAAACATTTAGGACCGTGATGTTAAATTACTCTACCCCTAAATGCTATAATTATATATGTTGTTACCTATCTATATTTGTTATATATGTTATTACCTATTTATAAACTCGTAGGGAATGTTAGGACCTAGTCTCATCACCCTATCGAGGGAATAAGGATAAGGGCTATCCACCATCTTGTGCCACGGCCTTAAGCAGGAAACCATTGTTTATAATGCAACGTTTATAATGCTAATATCAAGGAAGTAAAACCCAGTTAATATAATTCATCTACCCGACATATTTTATTGTGAAGCCGTACCGCTTGGGTCACGGCCTTAGACGGGAGACCGTTATTTTTCTAAATTCATAGTGCGATTAACGTAAATTAAAATACCTAGAACATATTCCACCTATCTGGACTATTCACTTTTCATAATATTCTTGTTAACGAGACGGCCATAGAAGGACTGTCATTTTAGGGTTCCCTAAATTGGTGAACCATTGTGAGATTCTTTTCACTAATATTTTATTAACGAGACGGCCATAGAAGTGCTGTCATTTTAGGGTTCCCTAAATTAGTGAACCATTGTAAGATTTTAATTGTAAATGGGAAATACACCTAACGCAGACTCAGAAAGGAACTTCGTTTCCGATACGGTATAGGTAGAAAAATAATCATTTGTAATGTACCCACATTTGAGTTGGGGCGATGCATGAATTTTATTATTGAATTCTTTCTTTGAGACTTTCTGCCACCGCCCGGTCGGTGACCGATATATAGGGACGAGCCACCTGTCTGTGTTTCCCTGTTCCCATGTTTGTATAATCCTGTGTAATGTGTAACCTTGTCATGTACCCTCATGTAAATGATAGTGCAGTGCATCCGACAATTAGGGAACCTGTACGGAGATTTAGATGTGGGGCCTACGGCAACGAGCCGGAATCTAATCCGTTGCTTGTGTCCTTTCCAGAACTACCTTGAGGCTTAGTATAAGCCATATTTTGGAGAAAAGTACACCAGTTGCTGAGCGACCAGACGCTGCGCCGGCGCTCCTGTGGCCATCGACCGGAGCGACTCGTCAGCGATTACAATTAATTAGAGGACGCCAACGGATCCTGCCGGCCGACCGCCGTCGCCTGTGGACCCCAAGTTAAGTGCACCGGGCACTTCCGCAAACAGTATTATGATCTTATACTTTCGACACACACATAGATAATTTGCATTATATAACTCTAGGTTCCTGCTAATAAAGAAACGTCAATTGTTTTACGTCGTTTAATTTAACTTCCTAGCAGGGGCCGTATCAAAACATACAACCATACCGCGCGAAACACATGACCCTCGATTATGCAGTCGGGTAAAAAAGATGCAGTAAAACTATTTTCTTATCTGTATTACTATAATACATTGTATCGCAAAACATTTGTTAGAATTGATGTTCCAATTTTCTACGTCGAGAAAATTTTACGAGTTACGTGTTAGATAAATAAACAGCCTTCTTATCTTTTTTATTTTCGTTTTCAATCTATTTATTTTGTATGAAAATGATTTAGAATAATAACACTAGAGACAATAATATTATCACCGATGTGTCATTTCAATTTCGAATTAGGTATATCGAATGACAAGAATATAAAAAAATTGCCCACCGATCTGTCATTTGAATTTCGAATTATGTTGAATAACAATACAAAAAAAATTGGCACGGATATTTTTTTTCTGTATTTCAAATGTTTAGTTTTCAACTAAAACACATTGATTACTTTTTGATGATCTTTTTTCTTATTTCATGAACGTGGGAACTCTCCTGGTTGAAACGTCAGTCACTTTTCGGGATATATTCAGAATTTTAGCCAAATCTACTCAGTTGATAGGTTAGGTATTAAGTATTAAACACCACCGCAGATATAAGAATACTATACTAGTGACACTATATTCCAACTTTTCATGTAGGTAAATATAATTCTGAGTACATTATCCGAACAAAACCTACACAATCCTGGAAGGAAATTGTAGATATTAGAATTTAGCACTTACATTTTGTGGAAATTTAATGCAAATGCACACTGAGTAAATAATACGTGGAGGATATCACAGATACAGCTTCAAAATCAGTACCTATATTGCGATATTCAAAATTAGAACGACTAGGGTGTAGGTACCTATACTCGTTAGTGATGCACCTAACGAGGGCGCGCTCCACAAACCGGATTATCGATATCCCGCCATATACGAGCGACAGTCGATTGACAATCATTTTGAATTCGTATTAAATCTATCTGGCGTGTGATGGATACATTTTACTCATTTAATTTCATGGTTTACGTTTAACGTTTTGATAGAAGTAAATTAAAGGACGAGTTTTAAGATACATCAATACATATAATAAAATTGTAACTGTTCGCTGTCTGTACAAGGAAGATATATATGAGAAATTGATGCAGGGGGGCTTTATGAACGCAATAGAACCACAAAATAAGGTTTTTAGAATTTTTGTCTGTTTGTCTGTGTGTCTGTTTGTCTGAATGTTTGAACACGGTAATCTCAGAAACAGGTTAACTGATTTGAATGCGGTTTTCACTAATGCGTTGCGGTACATTCAACTTAACATTTAGTGTTTGTTTCATTTCAAAAGGTTGATAAATAAAAAAGTTATGTCGATCTAAAGAAACTCGCATAAGCCCAGGTTACGCAACCCCAGTCGTGGTTCTAACTAGGATGGGTGACCAATTGGCACAAAATATATCAAGTGACAGATATATGATAGGCAGACATACATTACGCCTATATTCCTTAAGGGGTAGGCAGAGGTGCATTACACATGAACACTGTGCCAGTACTTTTGTTGGTCCCACGGTCCCAATAGAGGGCAAGCGTATTGCTGATAGGGCACTTTAGAAGATCCATAACTACTATACACGTTGATTTTATTACCGTCAGTACTACGCAAGGGTTCGCTTTCGGAATAAGTTTTGAACCAACTGGCAGCATTACTTTGAAAAACAAACACATTTTTTTTAGAAATCTATAAAAAATAATTTTTAGTTTCTAGACATCAAACGAGAACCCGTTGTAGTGGACTCACTCTCTTAATAAATACTTAAGTTTTACAACGGTAGTTACGGTACAGTTCGTTTTCATTCAACAATGCGCTGGCACAAAGCAAGCGTACGCCGCCGCCGGCCCCCACCTCGCCGACACTGCGGGCTGCGGCTGCGGCTCGCCTGTCCAGTAGACCTCGTGACAGCGCCGGTATCTGTTGCGTAATCGTGTGTTAGTGAGTAAAATGAGTCGTCAGTACGAATATTCGAACGTGGAGTATCTAGCAATGGTACAATTGTATGTCATTGCTAACCACAACCTACAAGAGGCTAGGCGATTGTACTCCCAGCCGGAGCACTTAAATGCGTTACGGCTACGAGGAGTCAGTGATCCTCAAGTGCCGACACGCGGGACCATCTTGGCTGCAACGCAGCGCTGACTCGACCACGGACAGTTCCGGACACCGTTACATGCACAAGCCCAAGGACGTTTGAATGATTATTCCCAAATGGAAGTCATCAAACCCGCGAAGAACTACGCAGTGCGATAGTGGACGCTTTTGATATTGTGAAAAGTGATAGAGACACATCGAACAAGTTGAAAAACAATCAATTAACACGTGCACGTTTGTGTATCGAAAGGAAAGGACTCCATATCGAGCAGTTACTTCGGTACAAAGAACTGTAAATTAGTGTAAATAAACTGTAAATAGGTATGTAAGTTTGATTTTATTTGTAAATAGCTCGCAGTCAGTTGTAGTTCAGTGTATTTTTATTATTATTATTACATAGTTCAAAAGTCATTATTGTTAATAATAAAGTAGGTATTACAGACGGTGCTAAGCCCGTGTAAAGTACGAAGGAGAAATTGGAGTGTGTATTTTATGTTCAAGTAGGTATGTTTCGTAGTGATACTGGCCATAGTGGCTGCGAGGGGTCATTGCTCCCTAACACATGATTTGCGCGGTACTTAGAAGCGCTCGAAGGATGGATGTGTGTGTGCGAGACGTGCAGCCTTGAGCCTGGCGAGAGCGCCGCGCCCGTCCGCGTCAATTCATCAATGAAATATCGTACTGCTACTAATGTTAAACTTGATCGAGTGAGAAGAATTACAGAAATTACTATTTTTTTTATTATTATCCGTACAGTAATTTAGATGCTAAAAAAGGAATCCAAATATTATTCCGAGAGCGAACCCTTTCGACTAAAATCAGCGTGTATAATTTAAATCAAAATTACCGCAGCCAGGACAGGTGTTACATACCACTAATAGGTATATCTGCAGTCTGAGTAGCTCAGTAATAAATAACTCTGTTTGCAGATTTGATTTCCACTATTTGCTGTTTTATAACACGTGTGTATACATAAATACATATACATACTTACAAAATATATAAAAAAAGGGGAAATGCGTGTCAGAAAGCATAAAAGGTTCCGTGCCAAAACGGCAAAATTATCTGTTTTTTATATTATACTAAATTAAATAAAGAGAGAGTTAAAATAATAGTGGTATCTAAGGTTGCTGCCTGTAACTGTATAAGTATTATTGTATACGACTCATCTCTAAGTCATATTATAGTAAGTGAGAATGCCTCGAAGAAAATCGAACCTCAGCCAATGCAGCAGAAATGATTAAAGGTTAAGATTATTTCGATCTTAGGAATCTGAAGAGGATCATGAAACAAGACTTACTACATCTCAGGAACGACAGGTTTAGGTTACGTACTTCAGAAACGTCACTTCAGCGAGAATCACGACTGAGTTCACAGCGTTCTCAATTGATGGCCTATCGAAATCGAGAGAGCAGTGAACAGCGGGAGGAACGTTTATCCGCCGACCGTGAGGCTCACACCCTGTCACGTGAATCTGAGACCTTCACCGACAGGGAATCTCGCTTGAGTTCTCAGAGTGCTGTCGGCACGAAGTCGGTCTCAGGAAACCAATGAACAACGCGAAGCGCATTTGACTGCTGATCGCGAGGCGCATGATATGTCGCGTGAATCTGAGACCTTCACCGACAGGGAGTCTCGCTTGAGTTCAAAAAGAGTACTGTCGGCAATAACTCGGTCTCAAGAAACCAGTGAACAACGCATTCAAATCAGTTAAGCCGTTTCTGAGATTAGCGAGTTCAAATATTCAGACAAAATAAAAATCCTTTGGAAAAAATTCTAAATGGGACAGCAAATTACAGTGATTGTTAAATATAATTACTATTAGTACACACTATTAGGTACCCCAATGTATGTACTGATACAGACGCTGGCTGTGTCCAAACACCGTTGATCAATACATAATAATCAATACATACCTATAATAAAATTGTAAGTGGTCGATGTCTGTACATCGAAGAATAATAGAGAAACTGTTGTAGGGGACGCAATGACGCAATGAACGCAATAGTACCCAAAACAATGGTTTTTAGAATTTTTGTCTGTTTGTCTGTTTATCTGTTTGTCTGTTTGTCTGAATGTTTGAACACGCTTATCTCAGAAACGGCTTAACCGATTTGAATGCGGTTTTCAGTAATTCGTTGTGGTTTACTCAATTTAACATTTTGTTTTATTTCAATCGGTTCATAAATAAAAAAGTTATGTCGATCTAAAGTAACCCGCAGGCCGGCTGCGGGCAAAAGCTATACATAATAAATCAGTAACTGGTGATCAAGAAAACTATAACATGCAGGTGGAGCTGCAGGCAACAGCTAGTTTGAAATATATTGGTAAAAAAATCATGTTCCATTTTAAAATTTCATTCCGTTTCAAAATCGAACGAACTTTTTTAAAAACCTTAAAACGATTTTTCCCTTTTTTAAATATAATACCTATCATTGATCGATCATACACATAAAATCACGCCTATACCTAACGCCGGTTGAGTACAAACACCACTTCTATTGTGTTCATTTGAACATATTATTTTAGCTCGTTCCCAATTAGCCATAGACTAAATGAGGTTTCGTTGTCAAAGACAAGACCTCTCACTAAAATACCCAATCAATAGATAACGTTTAATTTACCTGAATTAATCTCCTGAGAACAAAACGTAATGTCAGCTGCACTACTCGTTGGAACAATAACGCAGGATATGTAGGGATGTATTGAACTGAAGTGGGATATGTTGGCTCTATTTACTAATGGCTATTGAAAATGATGTGGTATAATATGAATGTGAAGCGTCAGTATTACATTGGGTAATGTTTTGGGCTGTTGAATAAACTTCCTTGGAAAAAACAGGCACTACAGCCGTTTTTACAATTTAGAATTTTAAGTTAAACACTTACTGAGTACCTACATAAAAGTCATACGTACTCAACAAAAACACACAAAATTCTGAATTCAGAAATCGGCTGTTACTTCGGTTATCATGTAATCATAAATGGTTCACAGATAATATTTGTACGATTGTAATATTATATTGTTTTAATTTATGATGAGGCTCAATTAATGTAAATATAAAAATACGTCCGAAGCCTGCCTTGCAGTTCAACGACGTGCGTACAAAGGGTCGCCTTATCGCTAAGAAGTGACCTCTTCCAGACAGCCTTTATGTTGAGAATGAGTAAAAACTAACCTGTAAAGTGGTTTTCCACCAGCATGTCGGAACCACAGCACCATATAAACTCTATCCTCGTTAGAGTCAGGTTCAATATCGCACGGCAAGGAGGCTGTTCTCCCTACCACGGCTTCGACGTCCATAGTTGATACAGGCACGAAATCCACTGAAACAAAAAATATAAATTATATTATTGGATAAATCTGTGTAATCCGACTACGTCAGTGAGGCTTTAGGTGCCCAAAGCCCGTCGGCACCCTGGGTTTATCCTTAAGAAGGAGGAATGAACGATAAGACGGATATGAAAAATAAGGTTTATCAGGGTTATTAAACTATGATAAATGACTGGGTAAGTACATAGTACTGCTAAACTGTTTAAAGATTTTCTTACTACATGGGGCACACTAAAAGTTTTGCACTTCTAGCTAATCGGAACTATTTGAATTTCGAATGTTATATTTTTTTAAACGTTGCAACCTTCTTAGTAATAAAAAATACAATTGGCGGGAAATCATTTGTCAATTGTTTTTTTTATCACATATCAAAGTTCTACGTATGCAACGAAAATGGAATTAAGTCGAAAAGATTTTAGAGCGATGATTTTTTATGATTTTAAAAGTTCTCTCTCTCCGCAAGACTGTGCCGCTAGTCTTCAAAATGCTTTTGGGAGAGAAGCACCTTGTTTGAGCACCGTGAGGCGATGGTTTGCTGAATTAGAGAGGTCGAGTTTCTTTACATAATGAATTTCGTGAAGGGCGGCCTTCAACTGCCGTCAACGAAAGTAATGTGGCTACTGCTAAGCGGTTAATTGAAGAAAACCCGCGGATTACCTATGAGACGATTCGAGGACTGTTGGGGATTGGTATGAGTCAAATCCAGAAAATTGTACACGATGAATTGAAAGTTCGGAAACTTTGTTGTCGTTGGATCCCTCATGAACTGACAGCGGAGCAGAAGCGGGCTTGCGTGGAATGGTGCTGTACGACCACGGACATTCTAATACTGTTTATGACATTGTCACAGGAGATGAAACGTGGATTTATTGTTTTGAACCCGAAAAAAAACAGTAATCTTGTGAATGGGTGTTTGAAAATATAAAAAATAAAATAAAAAGAACAAGCCAACAAAAGTGAGACAGGCGAGAAATGTTGGTAAAAAAATGAACGCATTTTTTTCTCAGCTACGGGTCCCATCTGTACAATTCCACTTGAAGATCAAAAGAGTGTTAATGCCGAGTGGTATTCTACCATTTGTTTACCCAGGGTGTTAGAAAAAGTTCCCGAAAGACGACCCAAAAGCCGCGTTCTCCTACATCATGACAACGCTTATTCACACACGGCCAACAAAACAAAGTAATTTTTAGGTTCCGAAAAAGTACAACTCGTCACCCATCCTGCGCATAGCCCCGACCTAGCACCCTGTGATTTCTGTATTATCCCCAAAATCAAAGATTTGATGAGAGGTTTCACTTTTACCAAGTCCGAAGAGACAGTGATAGCGTTAAATCAGCACGTAGAAAACATGCCTTCAGATCTGTGGTCCTCCTGTTTTAAAAAATGGTTCGATCGCATGAAAAAATGTTTAAAATGTAAACGAGAGTATTTTGAAAAGCAATAAACATAATATTTTGGTTTTACCATGTTGTTTTTTAAGTTACGTAAAACTTATAGTGTGACCTACGCATTATATAAATTGCAAAACAAAAGTCCACATTTAAGCCAGCATCAGGCGGGGGAAATATCCCGAACAACTGAGCATAGTTTCATACAAGTTATGATGAGGCTCCTAACAGATTTTTGCATCACTACATCATTTCGGCAGTGTGTCATCACAATCGGATGACAGGAAAAAGGTTATAGTCATATAAACTATTTCATGTGGGCAGAGCCGCAGGCTCTAGTATTCTAAAACAACATCAACAATATCCCCGAGGTTCTTTAAAATCCGCAATAAAGAAAAACATTCTGCAAATTTCCCGCCAAACTCAACTTCCAGCAGAATAAACGCAAGCCACAGATAACATACGCCACTTCACTCGCTCCGTTTCCCGCCAAATATTATTTTATATCTATGAACACAAATATTAGGCTACTCATCGTGTTGTTTTGGGACCAAAAACCTTCTTAGAAACATTTTATATCAAGTACGGCCTCAAGTTTCCAAACACATTTTTCGTGTGAATGTGTTAAAATACCAGAACCTCCCCACAAATAGTACACCATACAACCATTGCTATAAAATTGTAACAGACATATTTGAAGGCAACAGTGAGACGCCTGAGAAAGTATGTATGATTTTTACGGGATCACCAACACCTAAGGGACTAGGGCCAGCACCTGCAAGTGGTGCACTTGCCGATCAACGGACAAAACGGTCAACGGCAGACTTCCTATTATTTGAAACCAACAAAATAATGGCGCATACATTGCCTCTGCTCTGAGGGGCTCGTGGTCTAGTGGTAACCGACAATGACGAATGATAGGATGGGCGACCATTTCTTAAGACATTGAGACCCCTCCGTTCCTCGGAGAGCACATTAACCTTCGGTCCCGGTTGTCATACGAACATCTATGACAGTGGTTAGGGGTAGTTGCAGCCCTCAATCAAAAATCCGACCGGTCTAACTACAGAACTTCAATATGTCGCTTCATGTGAAATATCGAAGTTCAGCTAAATCGCAGTTAGACTGGAAAGCCGACCCCAACTCCTCTGCTCCTCATGGGAAATAACTGTTTTTACAGGTGTGATCTTTTTGTATGAAATATGGAATAAGTATGCTTAGAGGTTCCATGTGTTTTGATTACTTTATTGCTTATAAGATAACATACATTTCGGTAATTGATAATCAAAATGCACAATCACATGAGTTTTCTTTCAGCAGACCTTAGACTTATGCAGGAAAAAAGATTATGTAAATATATATATATTCTAATTCGATATAAATCGTTCCGCAATTTACAAGATATTTACCAAAATGGAAAGAATGACTTAGCCTCATACATCAATGCTAGTGAAGTAAACAGTAAACATGAATTTGCTAATGACGTAAAGGCCTCCGTATCCATTTCAGAATGTTAAAAAAATGTAGGTACACTTTATGACGCTAATGACCAGATATTGAATTTCCATACCCAAACCTCATTATGTACTTTCGATAAGCCCAAAATAAAATAGGGATTGGCGTAATATATTGGTATCATTAGACGACTATGTGCCACTATTAAGAAATTAAAATTATAATCGTCCGAAGTGCGTCACAAAACGTCTATAGCAAGGATAAACTGACCATGACGTGAACATTTCCTTGCAAGAAATAAGATATCTTAAGCCGAATTGCAGTTTTGACAACTAAGTTTCAGCCCCACTTTCATACTCCGACTTGAATAGGTTTGGTTATAAGGCTTAGGCGGAAGCCAAACTCCAGTCGGCCTTTGTAGATATTTTTTTAACTGCTCACAAGTCGAGAGATCCATAGTCGAGGTATTGATTCAACAAAATCATTCAAATTCTGTCTTTTAGGCTTCACTTAGTTTTGTGTTATTGTTTTTAAGAATAGGTGTAGTCCCACTACTGATATTTCAGGTATCTGATAAATGTGTAACATCTACTTACAAGCCGTCATAATTATATCGCAAATTCGATGTCTTGTTGGTATGTTTTGTGACTTCAGCTCTTACCCAAACCTTCACATTGAAATAGCCAGCCGAGACCAGAAAAAAGGATCCAGGTTGAATTTTCTAAAAAAAACTACAAATGCACTGACTCACAAACAGTAGCTTAATATAAGTATGATTCTAACAAAAAAACTGTTGTCTAACTTCCCCAAAAGCTTACCAAAATCTTTATGAAAGTCTTTATATTACAAACTTGCCAAATTTTCACTGATCATTGATATACAAATGGGAGTGAATAGTGATAATATCAAAGGTACGAATCCCTATGCTTCCTTTTGAACCTCTTTTGTCCAAGAACATTGTAATACGGCAGGTTCTTATACCAAATATTGTGAAGAAAGTTTGGTTATCACAAAACGAATCTTTTGAAGAGGCCATGCCGCCACCACAGAGTAAAATTTCTCCTTAGATATTGTAAACATTGGAATAAGATTTTATCTGTTACAAGAGCGAGATTAGAATCAAAGGGATTATATAGTACGGTTTGAATTCTTTGGATATTAAAGTATTTGTATTAAATATATGTGTTTAGTTCAATCTGATAAAAAAAGAAATCTGTCCTATTGTATTTTTTTGTAGAGTCCACGACGACCTGGACTTTAATTGGCTGTGCCACAGCGACTGGCACGTAAGATTTTGATGCCTTTCATCAACAGTTCTTCGGAAGGCAACGGGTTTTAAATTTAGTTTTCAAAATTATAATATTGCTACTTATTTTATTAAATTAATTTGGCCATTTTGGACATAACCCATTATAACTGTGCCCGGTGACGGCAATAGGCTTGCCCCCTATTACGTGGGACTAAAGATACTGGCAAATTGTGGGAGTGTAATGCACCTCTGCCTACCCCATCGGGGATATAGGCGTGATATGTGTGTGTGTGTGTGTTGTTATTGTAACGCAAAAGTACTTTTGTAAGAAAAAATAAGTTATACAAAAATAACTCTTAACGATAGTTAGGACCAGATAACGTTTGTCGAAATAGTTAGTAATTGAATGAAGTAATTACTTACGGGTAGTATTTAACTGGTAATAAAAAAATCCCTTTTGTAAGGAAATTACCTAAAATGTATTAATTTTAGCAGCAATTTAAGTTCGTGACGCATAGCTTTTTATTTAAAATACTTTTTTTTTTTTTTTTTTTTTTTAGTTCCGCGACCAAGGCCTCGGCCGCTTTAACGTCCGTTGCCGGGCGTCTCTGGTTACAAGCAGAACGTATTTCCAGTGGCGCCCGGCGGACTTTGACCACCTCTGTGGTCTCTGCGGGGGGTTGGGTCGGGATGAGAATCCCGCGTCGTTGGAGTAGGGTTTTATCCCGCGTCAATGAGTGAATCTGGTTGCGTGCTATGGGGCAAAGGCCCCGCGGCACGCAACCCTTCTAGCCTGCTTCTGTAAGGACGACGGGTGGCGATCCCGCCGTCCTCAGGCCCCGATCATGGAGGTCGATGGTCTTGGGCGTAGATGAGTCTGCGGCGGCCTCGCCGCTGACTACGGAACTCGGCGGGGAGGGCACGCTCCCTCTCCCTCTCGGCCGCCTCCTTCGCGAGCACGACTTGCTCGCAGAAGGACACGGCCGCGTTCCACCTACTCCCGCTGGAGACCATGGCTTGAAGCATGGTCTCCAGCGAGAGGGTATCCACGCCCAGACCCACTACGAGGTCCCGGCGCTGACTCGCCCACGCTGAGCACTCCACCAACGTGTGGAGTGCGGTGTCGTCGTCGGAAACCTCGCAGTGTTGACACCGGGGTGTGACCTCACGATGGATGCGAAACAGATAGCTACCGAAGCATCCATGCCCGGTAACGATCTGCGTCGCACGATACGTGAGGTCACCATGCTGCCTCTGCAGCCAATCGTCCATGATCGGTCTCACCGCCGCGATGATGGTGGCACCCCACTTGGGTTGCTTAAGTCGCACCCTCCATGACTCCATGAGATCCTGGCGGAGTTGGGACCGCCGGTCATCGATTTCTCGAGACGCAGGCCTGTGGTCCCGCTCCAGCGCCTCCTTGCGCCATTGGAACAATGACGCAAGGAAGGCTCTCGCTTCCAGGTCCCATGGAGGGGTCCCGGCTAGGAGACATGCAGCCTCTCCGGAGATCGTGCGGTAGCCCCTTATTGTTTTGACGGCCAAGGTCCTCAACGGTCTGTTAAGGAGCGTTGAGTTGTTGGCCGTCAACCGCGCCGCCCATACGGGAGCCCCGTATAGGGCCATACTCCGCACGATCCCCAGGTACAGTCTCCTGCAGGAAGCGTTGGGTCCCTTTAGGTTGGGCATCAGTCGCGAAAGCGCGACCGATGCCTGTGTCACCTTGGGGACCAAACTTCGGAAATGTGGTCCGAAGTTCCATCGGCTATCAAGTACGATCCCTAGATACTTCATCGAGGGCTTGATGCCGATGCTAACGCCTCCCACATTTATGCTGGAACCTTCAGGTGGACCGTTCCGAGGTCTGTGAAAACACAGAACCTCGGACTTGTGCAAGGCCACTTCCAGTCCCAGCCGCCGTATCCGACCCACGACTTGAGCAACACCCGTCGTGACCTTGAGTGCTGCCTCCTGGTACGTTACACCCCGCGTCGTGACGAGGGTATCGTCGGCGTAGCACGTTACGCCGACGCCCTCAGGCAACGCACCCCGCAGCACCCAGTCGTAGCCGATGTTCCACAGAAGCGGCCCCAGGACCGACCCCTGCGGAACACCGCACGACACATCTCGCCGAGCTGGCCCGAGCCAGCTGGGGAAAGCTATGGCCCTCTCCGAGAGATAGGCCCCGACAATACGACGGAGGTAGAGAGGCGTTCCGTGATACACGAACGCCTCCCTAACGCAGCTCCATGGCAAGGTGTTGAACGCGTTGGCGATGTCAAGAGACACCGCCACCACCACCCTGCCCTGCGTGACTGCTTCCTCCGTCAGGCTCTTGACGCGCATGATCGCGCTCACGGTGGAGCGTCCCCGACGGAAACCGTACTGGTTGTCCGCCAGGTCTGGCCCCACCGTCGAGAGATGCTCGACGAGGCGTTCCGCGATAATTCGCTCAAAGAGCTTACACACCTCGTCGAGCAACACGATCGGCCGGTATCCGGACGGTGAGTCCACCGGCCGCCCCACCTTACGAATCAGGACCAGTTTCCCCGTCCTCCACACCTTGGGAAACTGGCCCCTTTCGAGGCATGCGCTAAAGAGCCCCATCAGTCGAGGCCCGAGTTCTTCGAGGGCCAGGACCCATGCACGGCCAGGAATGCCGTCGGGTCCGGGGGCAGTGATTTTCCGGCGTTTAAGCCGGAGTACTGCCGCACATAGCTCCCCCACCCTGACTTCGGGTACGTCGTCTTCACTGATGCTATCCGCGTCGGGCAGAGACGGAGCCATGCGCGGAGGGACGTGCTCCTCCGCGCTCGTCGGAAACAGGGAGCCCATGACCCGCTCCAGCTGCTGCGGCTGGAGACTCTGGGTCAGTGGGGGCGCCCTAGGTCGGAGTTTCTCCCTGACCTGTAGGTACGGGCGCCCCCATGGGTTCTGCTGCAGGGTTTCCAGGAGCTCCTCGCGGGCCGCCGTCTTGGCCCGCTTTATTGTCTCCTGGAGATTACCTTTAGCCTCCCTGTAAGCCTGATAAAGCTCCGCGTTGCCGCGTCGTCTGGGCGGCGATGCCTCCGGCGAAACCTGGTGTACTGGCGGCGGGCGGAGATGCATGCTGCGCGCAGCTGTGCAATCTCCGGCGACCACCAGTACACCTGCTTCCTTGCCGGTCTGGGTGTAACCCTAGGCATCGCCGCATCACAGATTTGCGACATGGCTCTCCTGAACCACTCCGCCTCGGCATCCACATCGGCAGGCCGGTCCGGTGCCGGAATCCAGGCCTGCACGATGGATGCCTCCAGGAGAGCCTCCCGATCCAGATGGTGAAGTGCCCAACGCGGATCCGGGGGATTTTCTACCGGCTGTGGGAGGTCAGGTGGGGGGACGACATCGAATCGGATGTACCGATGGTCCGAGTGCGTCTCCTCACCCTCCTCCACGTGCCAGCCAGTAATACGGGCGGCGAGGGCAGAGGTCGCGAACGATACGTCCACGACCGAGCTGGTCCCCCGCCGCCAGAAGGTGGCGACATTCCCCCGGTTGAGGACCTCCAGACCACGTGTTCTGGTCCAGTCCTCAAGAAGCCTCCCCTTGTCCCTGGTTTCCCGGGAGCCCCACGCCTCACTCCAGGCGTTGAAGTCTCCCAGGAGCAGGACAGGGCGAGGACGGCACGCAGCGAAGACGACGTCGAGTTCAGTGAGCCATAGCTCAAACTGAGTCTCGTCCAGTGTCGGCGAGATGTAGGTGGCCACGACTGCCAACCCGTCATATTCCGCCGCAACACACCCGCGGCCCCTTGCAATGATAGCAAGGCGCGAGTTGTCTGCGGCGGACCCCCCGAAGATAAAACAGGCCGAGCCGTCCTCGTCCACCGGGCTTCCCGGGTGGACGTAGTACGGCTCGGCGACCACGGCCAAGTTTATGGACCACTGCCGGATGCTCTGGTACAGAAGATCCTGAGCAGCGCGGCAGCGGTTCAAATTCACTTGCAGGATGCGGATATGGGCGTCAGACATTAATGGACGTCCATATCAGCATCCCGCCGAGAAACATCTGGCCGTGCAGTAGCGGCACCCCCACCGCTCTCAGCGGACGGGCGAGGCTTTGGCCTCGAGGCGGCGCAGGTTGTGCTGCCGACCCGGTGGTCCGCAGTTTTGCCCTCCGCCTCGCATCTAAAGCAGCGAGGCGGGGCATCACAGGCACTTGCCTTATGACCGGGCCGGCTGCAGCGGAAGCACCGATCGCCCACGGTGACTTCCGCTGTGCACTGCACTCCGACGTGCCCCACCACCATGCACCGGAAACATCTAGTTTCCCGGGCACGAAGGAGGTGCACCTGCGCCTTTAGGAAGCCCCCTACGAGGAGGCTTCGTCCGTCCGTCACTTTCAGTGCCGCCGCGACGGGGCACTGGACGACTGTCATCCCATGACCAGTGGTGCCGAAGGAGATGTCTCCAGCCTTCACCTGGTCACGGGGGCAGCCGCCCGCCTCCACGACGGCGGAGATTACTTCCTCCATCGTGGCCGCGTCATCCAGACCCGTGATGCGCAATGCAGCGTATTTGGTGGGCCTGGTGACGCGGACGGCTTCTGCGTCCAGCGCGTCCCTAAGCTGCGCTGCTAGGGCGTCAGCTTTAGGGCCGCTGGAGGCGCCGGAGACCTCGAGGAGGCGAGCCCCGGTGCGTGTCGTCTTGCACCGGAGACCCCCCTGGATATCGAGGGCTGAGAGGTTGACTGAGGACTTCACGGTCCTCAGGACATCAGCGTACCCCACACCCCTCTCCACACCCTCCGTCGTCACCGTAAGGACGACGGCTGTGGAGCGAGGAGCGCGGGGCCTCTTCGGCGCCTTCGCCGCGGCGGCTTTGGCCACTTTCTTGGCCGCTTTCTTGGCGGCCTTCGTCTTCCTCTTCTTGGCCCCCACTACCTCCCATCCCTCCCGTCCGGAGGGATGTAAAGGAGCAGCGGGAGCGTTAGAGGAAGAGGAGGCGGCAGGGGTGCCGCTCTTCTTGCCGCGCCACTTGGCCTTCCGCGCCTGGGCCGCGGTCTCGGCCGGCAAACGGTACGCTGAAACGGACTGGGGCGGATCGGGGCGGCGGACAGCGGGTGTGCCGCTTGGTCCCGGAGCGGGAGAACCGCCAACAGCCGCCGCGTACGAAAACGCGGGCCGCGCTAGCGGAGGGCGGTACGCCCGGTCCTCCAGGACCGCGAGGCGCCTCTCGATCGCCGTCAGGACCTGTACCATTGTCGGCACAGGCTGTGGCGGCGATCCGGGTGCCGTGTTGGGCGCCGTGGTGGGCGCCGTGGTGGGCGCAGTGGTGGGCGCCTTGGTGGCCGCCGTGGTGGGCACCGTGGTGGGCGCCTTGGTGGACGCCGTGGTGGGCGCCGTGGGTATCGCTGCCTTCGGTGCTGGTCCAGCCGTCGGAGGAGGAGGCGGCAGCATGGGACCGGGAGGCGCCTTGACCACCTTGGTCAAGTCAGCGACCTCCCGCCACAGGTCATCCATCTGCTTTCTGGAAGCAGCGAGCTCCGCCTCCAGGCTCGTCACCTGCTTCCGGAGCCTCGCCTCCTCCTTGGTGACGCTCCGCGCGAGGAGCTTGTTGAGGGAAGATTGGGCTTCATCCACCAGTGAAGCCACAATCTTCTTCCTCCCCGCCACGTTCCTGTTGCCCCGCATGGCCGCGTTCATGCGGGCAAAAACGCTCATCAACTCCCGCGCGGCCGGCCCACCGATTTCCCGGCGACTTCGCTGGGACAGTTGGACCGAGGACGGAGGAGGAGTTGGCGGCCGCCTTCTGTACGCGTCGAGACGCGTACGCACCGTCTTGACCGGCACCTCCTCCTCCGAATCGCTGGAGAGGAGGGACCCCCACCCGGAGCAGCTGGTGCTACGGTCGCGCGGCGGCCCCCCCTTCTCCTCGAGGGTCCTCTTCTTCGTCGCAGAAGAGCGGCCCTTCTTCTTCACACTGCTGGGAGCTGACCCATCGTCAGTCCCAGCAGCATCAGTTCCTTGGGGCGTCGACATCGCGCTGCAACTAGGCAGCGCGGCGCGAGCCCCCAAATCGATAGGCATCGGAATCAATAGTTCGTGCATCATGTCGTCGGTTGACACTGCCCGGGAAAGGGCAGTGTCGGGACCGGAGGTCTCTTCGGGGTTATCCATATCAGGAACACAAAATCTCAAAGAATTTGGCCAATCGCAAGTACAGACTAGGACGTTCGGTCACCCAACTTGCCACTGCGTTACCGTGGTCAAGTTGGGGTCTAGGGCGGACGGCGAGGACGTAGTCACTAATCACTTGGGGCCCCGCCCCTATTTAAAATACTAAGCTAATCTAACCTATCCAAGTCGAATTGATCTAAGACTATTTCTATGTATTAAAAAAAAAAAAAAAAAAAAAAAAAAAAATAACCACGACTTAGTCTTCTAACCTAATCAATCCAAGTCGGATGCTCCGAAAACTTTAGAAGGTTTTCTGTGCAATAATAATATTTTGACAATAAGTATATTTTGACATGCAAACCATATTTTTTGTACGTTAAATATCGTTTTGACGCGTTTGAAGAAAAAATACATTACACTATTGATGTATATTTTTGAATAATTTGTATACTAGTAAGTAGTATTGTTAAACAATTGGTTTATTTGCAGGGAAAATCAATATTTGCTGTAAAAAATGTTTATCTGATGCATTTAAATTTATCCAATTGCTTTACTACTTCTGTGGCGATGTTGGTTTCATTTCAATCAAACGGTCGCGTCAAATTTTTGTACGATTTGCAAATATTTGTTTCGGAGTTTGGGTGGACAATAAATGATGCCGTGACTTAAAGAAATATTGGTTCATTTTTACATTACAAATTACATTTCGACACCCTATGCCTATAAGTAGTGAGTTATTGGGCATTCTACCCCACCTTAGTTCCATCGGTTATCTTCGATAACCTCAGTCACGGTGGGGTAGAATGCCCAATAACTCTGTGGGGTAGAATGCCCAATAACTCTTTGTAAAATCATTTACCTAAGCCAACGTTCCACATTTTAATGCCGTTCAATACACTACCGTTCCGTCAATGGTTAACCAATTTCACTTGCTAGATGATTGCTTTCGTACAGCAAACTAACCCGATGCATGTTTGTTAACTCAGTCACGGTGGGGTAGAATGCCCAATAACTATGTGGGGTAGAATGCCCAATAACTCTTTGTAAAATCATTTACCTAAGCCAACGTTCCACATTTTAATGCCGTTCAATACACTACCGTTCCGTCAATGGTTAACCAATTTCACTTGCTAGATGATTGCTTTCGTACAGCAAACTAACCCGATGCATGTTTGTTAACTCAGTCACGGTGGGGTAGAATGCCCAATAACTATGTGGGGTAGAATGCCCAATAACTCTTTGTAAAATCATTTACCTAAGCCAACGTTCCACATTTTAATGCCGTTCAATACACTACCGTTCCGTCAATGGTTAACCAATTTCACTTGCTAGATGATTGCTTTCGTACAGCAAACTAACCCGATGCATGTTTGTTAACTCAGTCACGGTGGGGTAGAATGCCCAATAACTATGTGGGGTAGAATGCCCAATAACTCTTTGTAAAATCATTTACCTAAGCCAACGTTCCACATTTTAATGCCGTTCAATACACTACCGTTCCGTCAATGGTTAACCAATTTCACTTGCTAGATGATTGCTTTCGTACAGCAAACTAACCCGATGCATGTTTGTTAACATGAACACGTTAAGATCACATTTTTAAGATAGATAAAGGTGGGACAGAATGCCCAATATCACTTTGGATTGGGAAATAACGTAACTAAACGAATATTCCACATTAATATCATTTGAGCACGCTGTCCCACTGTTCGTACGTTCGCTGAAGCTCCTTGCATGTTCATTAGGGAACTATTTTGTAGAATCACAATTACGATAAGCTAAAACGTACTTACCATTTTATGTCTTATAATTTGTACATTCTAGAATATAGCGAAAAACGTAAACTTGTTCGTCATGATGATAGTTTTATAAATGCTGTAGGATATTAAATTAAAAAACTGAAAACCATATAATAATATATTTATTTTTTTATTTTTTTTTTACAGTTTTACTTAGTTTAGTTTATTAAAATAATTATAATTTGTTAAGTCTAGGTACTTATATAAGACAGGACAGCACACTTAATTCTAGTTAAATCCAATAAGCTAGCAGTCCCGTTATTAGTAGACCTTAGTCCGGTATAACGGGTCTGATCACAAGACATCATGTCACAGGGCTAGTTACGTCACTTTCACACTACATGTAGGATCTCAAATGATATATACATCACAAAACTTCGTGTTTAGTGCACATAACATGTGAATATTATTTGCTTATTTTATGCTAACTTATAAAAGGTACGTAGCTTATAAAAGGTCTGTAAGAAGAGCGGATTTTCCTGATGCAAGCATATATTTGTGCAATAGGAGATCTCTCCAAACATTGTAGTCATGTACTTAAAAGAAACAGTAAATAAACATTTTTATTTACTAATTTAAAAATTAAAAATATTGGTATGACCCCATGCTCGAGTTGAAATCTTATCTTTTGCAATTACTCTTTTATCATCATCACCAGACAACGCAATTTTTGTTACAGCACATGTAAATAGCTCATGTTTTATTGACTTAAATAAAACATTTGTTTTATGAACAATGTCACCATCATAAAGTGTTTTTTCATAATCAGTAACGTTAAGGTCACGTACAACATTCTTTTTAATACCCTTGGCTTTTTTAATTGTGCTGTGAATGGTGTTGATACAATATAACTTCGATCTCAATCCAACAAATTCGCTTATTATTTTACCAGCCATTTCATCTTTAAACAAGCCTGGTATTTTTTTGTTCTGTATGGGTAAAGTATACACATTATTTTTACAAAAATTGCTGGTGTCAAAGTAAGATAAAAAGTTATTTTTTATGTCTTCATAGAAATCATGGGTTTGTATTTGATACACAAAACTATCTGTATCCGTGTAACACATCCGTATCCTATCCTTGTAAAAAGGTTGCATTACTGAATAGTGAAAATCATACATATGACTTTTTGATAATTCTAGAACAGCAAAGCCAATATATATTGGTTTGTTCAAAGTTATTTGTTCAGGATTTAACTGCACCGCTACTAGATTTTTAGTGAAAACCGTTGCACTATGGAAATTTGGACGAGCAATAAGGTTTTGTGCGCATTTTCTTCTTTTAGTTATGTTTTTGATATCTCGCCACTGAGAAACTAAATGGACATTAACCCTGTTTTCAGTATTTTCTAAAGTTTTTCCAAATACACTATTATTCAAGAGCTTAAAAAAATCTTGTTCGAAAGTTGAAGAACTTTTTTGTCTCAGTTTGGTATTTAAATCAATATATTGTTTTAAATATGGGCTTTGTCGAAAACTGATTATTCTATGAATCTTCTTCAATATTAACCCATGTTTCATACAAGTTTGTAAATGCACGTAATGAATAACATATTTAAATTTATCATATAAATTAGGGATTAGCTTAGAACTCTTTCCCCCGGGGGGTATAAATTTTTCAGAACAAAATGGTAAATCGTTGTGTAAGTTATGCAAACGCTTAGGGTATACTATATCCACTTCCAAAATAAAACCACAATCTGCATCAATTGCAATTTTCGTTATATCTAAATTGTTAATTTCTTGTTGAGTGAGAAATTTGAAGTTGGATAATGGTAAGTATTGACACATACTATACCCATACAAATTATTACAATCTATATAAGAGACATAGGAATCAGGTTCCGAAGATTTGTAATCCGGTAAGTATATGTTATTTGCTTTCGCATGCCTGTGAGAGCAGAGGCACACTCCTCCTCTTATACCACTTTGTAACATGCGTATCATAGACAAGTCATTAATTAGTTCCAATTGAACACATGTTTTTAATAACATAGCGTCAAAAGATAAACTGGGTGCAGTTAAATAAAAAGCTGGATCTAAGTGATAATGTCGTTTACAAGTCTGTCTAAAATTTTCAAAAATATCTGCTAATAAAAGCACATCAGTTTGTAGGTATAGATCCGTATAACCACCTAAACTAGTAATTCTAAATGTTGACCAAACTAAATGTGCATGTCGGTAATCATCTTCAGAAACATTTTCATCATTGAGGGAACTATAAAAGTATTTCTTTGGAGGCAAACATTTTTCATCATACCGTTTCCACGAATCCATGTATTCATATGGATAAATGCCTTTGCGAGTAAGTAATTGGAATTCATCTCGGACAGGGAAGTGATTTTGTAAATTTTTAAACATTTCTGGTTTTAAAGTTTTACATAATTTGTTTAAGCTTGTCCCCAAAAATTTAAACGAATCAAGAAAACGCATTTGAAAAAACTTATTATATGAAACTGATACAAATTTCGTAAATGAGATATAGTTTTCTTTATTTTTAGGTATTATCTTTATTTCACCAGGGACGTCACCCAATGCTTTAATAAATAAATGACAATCATAACCAGCTAAGTTATGAAAAAAAATGGGGACAAATGCAGGGCATTTATATTGCAAATTACAAAACGAATGCGCAGCTCCACGATAGCGACCGGTAAGATGACAATGATCACGGACTTTGTCCCAAAAAAGAAAGTTTTGACATATATGACAACGTGTTGCATTTTCAAAATCATACCTGTCCTCCGTGGAAAATATCATTACAGCTGGTGACTTAATTATATCATAAATTTTTTGCACGTCTTTAATTATATAGTCAACAAACCGCTTATCACAGTCTGGACCTCGATATGACACGTAACGATTATAGCTAGGTTCATCAGAGCATACAATATAATAACCAAAAGCAACCGGTACGTGTTGGTGAAACATATTCATATTTTTACTAGAACAATTAGGCTCAGTACTTGTTTGTAGCATCGATTCAAAATCTGCATAAATACAAAAAGGCATAGTTTGTTTCCGTTCATAGTTTTTAAACTTAATTACTGAACCTCTGTTTGGAAGGACAGTTACTACACCTCCACATAAATGGTTGTTAAGTTCGTCAGCGGTATTGAAAAATATCAAACATAAATCGCAAAGATGTAATCTGCTGTGATGAGATGTGACTTGACTTCTAAAAAGTCTGGAACAGTCTTTGATCAAGCAATAATGAGAAGAATTATTATTTTCTAAAAACAGAAGGTGTATCATTTTTCCGCTGTATTTAAGGTTGAATTCAGATTTATACAAAGGACCTACAAAGTTTTTGTGATTTTGTAAACCATAAATTATAAACTTTATATGTGGATTGTTTTTTTCAAATGTTCTAATATCATTAAAGGTTACAGGAAAAGACATTCCTCTTAAGTTAAATATTTCTCGAAAATTAGGATAAGAAGACGTTCTTTCAGGGTGTTTCTTAACTGGATATAAAGCCGCTGTTACACACCATAAAAAACAATAGTGATCATTATTCAAAATATTCAAACATGCTTTTTTAGCCTGAATTAATTTGGGTAAACTGATATAACTAGAACCACCAAGTGGTTGGTATTTATTGAGATTCATCTCAACATACAAATTGTTTATAAATGTCCATCCACTATCACGACCTTCAAACTCTTCAATAGATGTTTTTAAATAATTAACTGTTTCAATATACAATTTTTCGAAATCGAAGTTAGAATATAATATTTTATTTTTGGTTCCAAAAGATTTCACTTCTTGTGAATTATCTTTGAATTTTAAAAATGTACCAAAAAACTCAAAGTTTACCTTAACACAAGTATGCTTAGTAAGGAATTCATTTAAAAGAGATTTTAATCGGTCAAAAATGCTTGAAAAAAAGGATTCAATTGACGCTCCTTGATGTTCATCACGAGCTAATATTTTATAGGTTAATATACGACTGCGAAACGCTGAGTTTATGATTTCTACACCATCACTATGTTTTATTGTTTGACTACTTTTCCTATGTGAACTACTTCGCAAATGTCCTACCCATGATTTACTGGGTACTGATGTGTTACACGCAGTACAAAAAGGCATTATTATTAAATAAAATATTTGCTCCTACAACACTAAGTTTAAAACATAAAAAATTAAAGAAATTTATGTATTATAGATCTACACACTTAAAAAAGTTTGCGATCACTTTGAAAATTTGATACTTATATTTGTGATATAGAAGATTTTTTCTGATAAGATTCTAAAAATATTAAAAATTAGAATTAGAACGTGAAACAATAAAGATTAAACGTAGGTAAACATTTTCTGTTGATTGGGTTAAATTTGAAAATATATCAGCTTTGTAAGTGATCTCAAACTATTTTTGATGTGTGTATATTATAATAATATACATAAGGTATATCTATAAAAATTAAATCTACTTTATAAAAATCTTATCCGCATAATGCACTGGTTCAGTGTCTTGAAATTCTTTATATGCATGTCCTAGAAAGTCTTGAAGTGACTCCCAAGATAGTGAGGACTCATCGCACTGTAATTTTACAGTCACCAACGCTGTCCTGTAGCGCACATCAGGGGCGTGTGATATGTAATCGTTGGTTTTATAGAGTTTAAAATCAACCACATACCCTCCTTCCGTTTTCTTGGAGCGACGAGACGTCCCAGATGAAACACGACTTGAGAAACTGGAAGCTAAGTCGCGCCGTGGTTCTCTGCAACTGCCTTCTTCAGCCCGCAAAATATTCAAAATATTTGTTTTCTTCGTTCTGTAAATAGAAAAAAGTGTTAATTATAAAAGTACTTATTCAAAGTGACTAAGAACTTGGGATCAAAACACAAAAAGTTATAGTATTTAAACGTGTAGGTATTGAAACGTACAAGTATTGTCAAAAGATCTATCTATGTATATAAATTAAGTGTGTCACTCATTTGTGTAAAATTAAGGTAAAGGTGTAAACTACACCTTATTCAATTTTAATTAAAATGTGACGATGTTAAACTTAATTAAAATGTGACGATGTTAAACTTAGTTGAACATAATGAAACCTACCTCTTTGTGGTGTTAAACTCGGGTGAAGTGTTTTTTCGTTGTACACTTTGGGTGCAGCTGGGCTTGGGTTGTTTTTGCTTTTTCTCTATCACCTGTTTGCGTTTCTTTGGTGCTACACACTCAGACTCTACTACAGAAGAAGTTTCAAACTCCGAATCATACCTGTTAAAATACAATCAAATTATAAACAAATATATTCCCAAGATTTTCCGAATAGATATATTGCTAGCATCACGGCTGATTATAGATAATGCAGCCGGCGGGAATTAACCAAGCAACTCACTACTCAGTGGGATAACATAATCAGTAATCACATTTTATAATAATATGCGTTAATAATTATCAGCCGGCAGGAATTAACCAAGCAACTCAGCTGGATAATAATTAACTAAATAATAATTAATAATTATCAGCCGGCAGGAATTAACCAAGCAACTCAGCTGGATAATAATTAACCAAATAATAATTAATTTAATAGCACTTACTCACATTTTCTTGTTGGAGAAGATCACTGGAAGATACTGGAGCGAATGTAATTTATTTGAAAAATTGATGGGTTTTATACATAAAAAGTATCAATTCAGCAATTATCACCTCCCAACAAAATTAAAACTTAACTTATTATTTATATAGGTGTATTAATTAATTTATGTTACTTACGACTATTTAAATCAAAATGATTGAAAACTCATTTCGTCTAATTGCACTTTTGTTATTACAATTGAAATACAAAACCATGTCTTTACCAACACCGCCAAAGCTAATTCCGATTAATTCCGACGAATGTTATGATTTCTGTATGATACATATAAAATGTAATTATAATTTATGTAGGTATGTTCGTTGATCGTCGTCGATAAGTATATGATATGGTAACTATATAATTATGTATAGGTACATGAAAAGTATTAATGAAATATACTCATACCATTGTGCAGAAGTAAAATTATGCAATTTATTGGTGATTTAGGTAAGGACCGTCGTCTATACCTAAATCACCAATATAAGCTGACCGTTAGTACACGGTAGGTATTTAATTATTTTTAAAAGGTAGACGTACCCTGGAAGTTACCTAGTTTGCGTCACAATTATAGAAGTTTCAAATTGCTATGCACGGTTTTCATGGGTGTGTGTGTGTGTGTGTTAGTGTGTGGAAGCAAGGTATCTGTTAGTTTACTTACTCAGCGATACAATATTAAAACGACATCGTATTAACCGACTTCTAAAAAGGTGGTTACTTTATTTATCTGTAGGTATGTTGGTTTATGGTTCTCAAATTTGATACAAAGTATGGTTAACGGTATTCTATTAAAAATCCTTTGGAATCGTTTCGATAAAAATAATTTTACAAAAATATTACTACAGACTTATCCCACAAATATGTTAACAAACATTACAAATAATCATTTAAAATATAACTTTTAAATATTAGCAAATAGTTTTGGTATGTGCTTAAACTATATGGTAATACACCTCTTTTTATCCAAGTCGGCTAACAACGTACCTTTATACAAAGCTACGACCAATGTTAAGTCAGCAGTTTGTTCATGTATGTTCTACTTGTTTACCTATGTGTGTTATCGCCACATCGACACATCGTTCCTATACGCGAGGAATGTCTCATATTCTGTTCCCACAATATCTACCATTTGCATCGAGCTACCAAACACGCAGTGCACTACGTCCTTCAGAGGATTAAAAGGAAGATCCAAAATAAAAGCAATGTCATGTAAGTAATTACTTATAATGTTAATTATTTGATTTATAATTCTTTGTTAGTTTACCTACTAAATATCTAATTTATTAGGCGACGTAGTTTTCTATGGAAGTCCTTTAAATTAAATTTTATACGATTATCCTTAATTTTCGTATAACATTTAAGTTCTGTACAAAATTCAAAAGTTGTAAATAAAATAATGAACGCTGAAATATTTAATCTCTTGCTAGCACTTAATTGCACATAAAGTAGAATATTTTATCAAATTTGAATAGGCTCTGGTGTCTCAATTAGAGTGGCTTCCGAAGAAGTTGTGTAGGTTTGACATATTCGGACTACATTTGCCGATTTTCAATAATTAGACTTAAACATTTAATTTTATTTTCAGATATTTTATCATCACGGATGAAATTGACAAGGAACCCTCATGGACAGCGCGGTGAACCACATAATCAATTTGTAAGTAGATACCTATATATTTTGGTCATTCCAAAAAGTGTAAAATTAAAGTAGCACGTAGTTATACATAATGTAGAATATTTTATCAAATTTGAATAGGCTCTGGTGACTCAATTAGAGTAGCTCCCAAAGAAGTTGTAGAATATAATATCATCAGTAAGGAATAATGTAGGTATTCTTTAGAATAGCTGGAGAGTTTAGACAATACAAAATATGAAATATTAGGAATACCTATTGTAGTTTATTTCGTATGATACTAACTGATAAGGTGCCTATAGGTATTTAACTGGTCACCCGATTCTATATTAGTATGTCGAATAAATTAAAATAAGCAATTACATAATTATTGTGTTTTTATTATATTCCTTATCTGATATTGATAACGAAATACGTCATCATTCACGTTACAACACGTTTGAAATTCATAAGAATTTCACAACTATTAAGTAGGTGCATAACAATAACATTTTGCACATACGAATTATTGAATGGTTGAATTTCAAGTTCTAACTTGATCATCATACCAATAAATGCTTTATGTCAGCATAATTTGATATATCAACTGCGTTAGAAAAAATATTATTACCTAGTTCATTCTTTATTAAACAGTCAATACGAGCATATCTAACATGGTAGGTATTTTATAACTTTCAATCTATTGAAAATTTCAATCTATTTACAAAATACTTAGTATGATTTATTACTAATGTTTTAAATAATTTTCAGAATACCAACTTAAACAAATTTTCAAACGGAATAGAAGAGAGCTCTCCTGAATATCTTCCAGACCTGCAAGATCAGTTCGACTTGGACAACGCAATGAATAGACCTTGGATAATAACACCCAATGAAGAAGTAAAAATAAACAAAAAGAAAACTAATCGAAGAAGACCAATTACAAACAAACGCAGTGCATTGAATTCCTATATTATTAACAGTGAAAGAAGAAAAGGACGACGTTTAATAAAAATTACGATCAAGGAACTCAGTGAGTCAATGGACGACGAAGATGAAGGTAAGGACATAATCACTGCACAGTATATTGTACAAGATACGGTAGATGAGATATCGGATCAAGCTGAAAAATTAATTCACAATATTTCCAAAAAATTGTGTGGCTACTCATATCACATTTTTTAATTAGGTAATAATTCATTAATGTAACTAGTAGATAAAGTGATGACATATTTAGATTTTATTAAAATTTTATTTACTGTGAAAATATGTGTTAAAAAAATTTCAATATTAAGTTGTGTGTTAAAAAATAAAAACCATAGGTAATAATTGTGTGGCTACTCATATCATATTTTTTAATCAGGTAATAATTTATTAATGTAAACTGTGTAAACTGTGTAAAAAATGTGTAAACTAGTGATGACATATTTAGATTTTATAAAAAATTTATTTACTATGAAAATATATGTTAAAAAATTATAAATATTAAAAATGTGTGTTAAAAAATAAAAAACCATTTACTTTAAAAAATTGTTTTATTTATTAAAACTGCGTATAGGAAGACATATTACCTTTCTTGCTCTATTAAATAGTTCTTTATACATAAAACATTTTTAAGTGCACATTGTTTAATATGATTAATACAATTAAAACTGGTTTCAATATTTGAATATTTGTTATGCAACAGTGATAAATTTGGACACTTGTCTTCACCAAGATCTATACAAATACAATTCATACAAAGATCTTGAATCCACTTAACTTTTTCTAAGCCCTTCACAATAATTTCTTTATTTTCTAGATAAGGAACAATTATACGTCGAAATTCTCTATAGTCGATATAACCTTCATTCCAGTAAATCCCTCTGTTTCTCTCCAACCACGTAACTTGTTTTTTTTCATCCGTAGTTAAGTATTTAAATAAGTATGGAGGCTTTATTAAGAACGTTTGGGTATAAACACGAGTGGCCAGAGCTAATTCCTTGACTATAAAGTTATTACAAGTGTCTTTAAAGCCCTGGACATCCACTATAATCGTATTCGGGTTCATGATAATTTTCTCACAGTGCTGCTTAATGGTTTATACTCAATTATACAGTCGTTCAATATAAGACAATATGCCGAAGTTTGATCTGGTATATCAATGTCACTTTCAATTTCCACTCTGACATCCACAACAGGACCCGACTTAAGATTATCTGGTTGTCTAGAACAATCTACGACAAATAACGGAGCAATATTTTTAAATTGTTTCTCACTTAATAACGGTTCACCACGACGACCTCCGTAATATGAGTGTTGAAATCTGGTGTATTGTTCATATATTAACGCAATTCTGTTATTCGAGAAACTTGAATTTAAATTTTCATAAGGGAAGTAGGTTGAATTTAGGTATACTCTAACATCACGAACGTCACAGTGATCAAACTGAGACATATCCAATTTAGGATTATTTTTTCTATTTGTTTGCAGACCAATAATAACAAATCTTGGTTTCTCTATTTGCGATGATGTTTTTATGGACCAAGTATGTTTAGTAGTTTTTGGTAAAGCCGGATATTCATATAAATCCCAATTCCTGAATATCATCTGGAGTGATCGGTCTTTTTCTAACAGTTTTAACATATTTATTTTTTCTCTATCGGATACTTTGACATGTGGTACTCGCCATATTATTTTATTTATAATAATATCTTCTACCGTCTCACCAGCGCTAAGTTTTAGGGCGTTCAGATTAGTATTACTTCGTAACAATATTAATTCATGTTTGCTGTTTATCACTACTTTCTTGAAATCTTCTGCAAAACCAAGAATGTTACAGAGGGGTATGGAAGCAGAAAAGCTACCCCCATTTGTACTATTTATACCATCGATATTCCAACCCCAAGCATTAGATACTTTAGCCTCGTTTTCGTTCATTGATATTAATGATTTCATTGTGGTAGTTATACCAGCGTTTTTTATTTTATCTATTTCCACTCCATTTATCTCATACCTTATATCTTGAAACAAGTAAAGTAAACTATTGTTTGTGAAATGAACGCTACTGACTCTCTCTTTAGAATTTTCAGCCTTGTTTACAATAATAGTTCCTTCCAAAAACAAAGTGCTTGCTGATGGTAATATATACAAGTCTTGTTGATTAATAGGTATCCTGATTTCATCGCTTCTATTGAAACTTGTTACGTAAGGCTTGTAAGAGTGAAATTCAATTCCTTCCACAGAGTTGTTGTATGCAGGAGCGGATAAAACATCTAGTATATTCATTTTAACAAACCAATCGCTTTAAGAAAAGCTTTATTATTGTTGTTCAATTTTATGACCTTTTTGGATCGAGCTCTTATTGGTTTGATAGTTTGAGTAGGACTGTTATGTTTAGTTGAATGAACCACATATTTATTATAATCTATCATGTTTTCTTCTGATATGTAGATACAACTGCACTTCTTCACCTCGCAAATTTATTAAGTTATTATTTATATCTAACAGCCTTATCTGTATGCAGCTTATATTGGTTTGGTTTATTGGAAAGTAGATTGCGTTTTTTGGAATTTCTATAATCCTGTATCCAGGTGGAACATTAAGTGCAAATTCGTGTAAGATGTGACTGGATTGGCCGTTTATATAGGAACCGCTAACTATGTCACATTCAATCCTTATGACAGTCGTAGGCAAAATGTTAACTGGAAACTCTGATACATGATATTTATTTGCTTCTAAGATCTGTTTTTTAAATCCCAATAAACTTCCAAATGTACCTTCTTTAGTAAAATCTATAGTTGATGTACAAAATAACATAGTTTTTAAGGTGTTGTTATTACAATTGAGTTTTATGGATGCATCTTTTATCTCAGTTTTTAAATAGTCGCTAATATCTTGTAATTCATAAGTTCCTTCAGGTATCTCGATAACATTTTTAGAACCATAATATAATTTATTATTTGTATTATCAAAATTTGGAATAGAATTATATGTAGAGAAATGTAATAATGCACATTCATACTCCCCAACTAATGGCAGCGTGCTTGGATAATAGGTAGATAATACCGATGAGTTTCCAGTTATCGATAAGGTGAGTGACATCTTGCAAATGATGGAAATGAAAGAATGATATAAAATTTATAGTATTTATTCCAAAAACATTGCAAATATCTTAAACACAAATGTCCACAAATTATTGTGTTAAATTGTTGATATCTACTAAAGTTATAATAAACATCACAGTTCTTAAAATATAGGATTAATTCTCTTGGCGGTTTTAAATCGCCAAAGCTATCAAAATATTCACAATAATTATTTATTTTAACATAAGCTACCCAATGCGTTCCATCATTTTTTGAATTATCTAGGTTAACTATACCACATTCAATTCGTTTAGGTGTTTTTGGTAACTGATCCTTCATGTAAACTCCCCGAAAGTAAGGAATACAATAGGCATACTTCTGAATATCGATATTAGTTAAAGCGCGATTAGGTAGCTGATCAATTAGTTTTTTGATGGTTTTATAAACAATCCCTGACCTTGCTTATGTGGTTTAATGTATAAACCTTTACCTATTGCTATAGCCTCCATAGTTTTATTATGACGTTCAGTTTCTTGTAATTTTTTCTGACCGTCTTTATAATCATTCACTGTTTTAGCAATACCAGCTGCACCACCAGCTAATGCTCCTAAAGCAGACAAACCAGCAAAAATTGGGATTAAAGGTAGAATGCCTCCAGTTTTTGGTATAGGTATCATTCGAGGTACGCGAACTTTTGGAATGCATGGAACTAATTTTCTAGCAACCATATAAGCTATATTTATTAGTGACTTATTATCTTTAGGCGAGAGTTTTTTGATTTTTCTTTTTATTTTCCTAACAAAGTTATTAAAGGTCTTAACACCAGCACCAGACTTCAATTTAGCTTTCATAATTTTGTTTACTATCCACGAACTAATCTTTTCCCCTGTTCGAGCATCTTTTGCTTTAAGTCTTTGTTTAGTCATATCTATAAGACGTAAGTCGGCTTTTTGACGGTTAGGCAAGTCTATGTAGTTTGCGTATGCGATATCGTGATGCATACAAGCTTCGTCTAACTTGTTTACACCTTTATCACCACGTAGTAATCGTTTTGAAAGCTTTGTTCCTGGTCCACAATAGTTATAACCGGGTATGTGAAGTTCGAATGGTAAATGATTAATGATACTGTTTATTAGTCCACCACCTTGCATCGTCTAAAGAATAATGAATAAACTTTAAAATTATATATCACTTATATAATTAACTTATTCCACTATTGCAGTCTTATCAATCCAACTGTTCTCTTTGTTATTTAAACCCAACCATTTTACAAACAGTTTGTTTCCTTTCTTTTTTAATACCTTTTCTATCAAATAGACACCAGGGCAGGACGACTTTTGAAGCTCTTGTTCGTAAAAAGTTCCTAATATGACTTGTTTTTGATTATCTTCGATGCGATATGTTATTGGTACAGTGTTATTTATCTTTTTTATAGTAAATAATTCTGTTGACCAGTTAGGAGTGTATCCTTTCTCAAATATATGTTTGTACTTACTAATTCGAACTTTGTCACCAATTATAAACTTAGGACGACATTTTTGGGTTACCTTTATCATGGAATTTGCAATATTATTTTTAATGTCCGTTTCATTAAACTTATTGACATTAACAGGTGCAAATTTAATAATACGATGTTTTGTGTTGTTATATGTCTTCATAACATCGTTCAAGCCACCATCTATCCACTTATAGTGTCCGTTCAAGCTAAAGTATTTGTACAATTTATTTTTAAGCGTTTTAATAACTCGTTC